>JANBPO010006366.1:0-23329 GCA_024336825.1 Amorphophallus titanum
GAAGGGGCTCTACTGCGGAATGATTGAAGTCTTCAGTGCAGAGACTAACACTTTTTACACGACGGAGGGTGAGACGCCACTAGACATGTGGAGCCTCAACCAGTTGAGCAGCTTGCCCATAGATGGGGAGCCCTATGAAGAGGTGTGCCTCCCGGACTTGATTAAAGATGAAACTAACGGGTATGGCTATTATTCTTTGCGATAGTCATATCGATACCCGATGAAGGCATACCAAGAGCTATATCAGTCGGCCCATGGTGAAAAGCAGCCTCACCGCGGGGACAGGAAGAGGGTCAGGATGAACCTGTGGCTGCAATACTTTTATGATGGGCCAAAGCAGTATGTAGACTTCCCATGTGTCAGCACCGTGGTTGCCCGCAAGAAGTGTGCGAAGCCCAAGATGGACATGAAGATTCACTCCAGGGGGCGCCAGAGTGGGCCCAACCCGATGGTGATCGATCTGCTGACACACTACGTGACGTACTTAATGTACTAGCTGTGTTCATTTGCAATGTGGTACGGAGATGAAACAGTGATCCGACCAGATGCGATCTACCCTACGTGCCAGATGGCATGGGGGATTAAGGTGTCTTTATGTCCAGCTACCCTTGGCCTGATATATAAGGCGCTGGGGGATGTCAGCACCCATCAGTTCCCGCGGCAGGCCCGGTATGTATGCCCGTTACATTTCTTCAATGTGTGGGTTTGTTCTCTATTTCTGGAGTTCGCCCCACGTGCTATCAAGGACTGGGGGCTCGTGCCACAGATGTTGGAGTTTGCCAGTGCTGAGCCAACCTCTACCTCTTTGTGGCTATATGATATCCGGGGCCGATTGACAACACTCCCTCAAGATGCCGCCGAGACTATTCATTTTTGGGCACTGGCTGTGCACTCCAGCCCCTTGGTGAACAGCAGAAGAGAGTGCAAGGATGACCATGTGGAGAAGTACGTCCACCCAATTAGCCAAGCAAATGTGGTTCGTCCCCTGCTAGAACCTGAGCTAAGGGACTGGGCATTGTCCATCCGTCCCAACGTGCTGGCCTTC
Source organism: Amorphophallus titanum (assembly GCA_024336825.1). Lineage (NCBI taxonomy): Eukaryota > Viridiplantae > Streptophyta > Magnoliopsida > Alismatales > Araceae > Amorphophallus > Amorphophallus titanum. The sequence goes on from JANBPO010006366.1 coordinate 1,046, forward strand.
AAAAAGGGGGGGACATTATTGTTGGAGTCGTATTACCCCTTTCGCTTTGGTCGAAATTTCGGCTACGACCAGCACATTCCCGTGCACAGTGCTCAGTTCGGCCTTGCGACGCGGACTCTTCGGGGAGGCTTGGTCACGGAGAATGCCAGAGTTTCATGGGACTTCTTCCACCGAGCAGACGCCGCCACCTTCAGAGTGCCAGCCCCCGGTCGCGTCCCTCGGGTGACACCCGAGTATGTAAAGTGGTGGAACGCCCGCACGACCTTTTATCGGTCACACAAGGACTGCTGGGATGGGTTGGAGAGAAGGTTCCTGAACCAGCAACCCATGCCCATCCTGGATGTTGATCCGGAGCACCTCCTACGCTTGTGGCACGACAAGAGCAAGGACATGGCCGACTACATGGCCGCCCGCAAGGCAGCCTGGGAAGGCAAATCGGCACCACAGGCCAAGCTACCTCCGGTGGTGGAGGACGACTTTAAGAAGACCTTACGGGACCTCTATCGCATCGAAGCTGACCGCCTGGAGTTGATTAGTTATCCACTGTCGGCAGAACAAGAGGGCACCCCTGCAACCAGCTGGCGGGCTGAGAAGGATGTGATCTGCCCCTACCGCACATTCGTGAGGAGGGAGGAGCGGAAGTCGCAGAACTACAAGGACACCACCTGGTTCTATGTCCTTCTGCGAGTGCACAGGCTGATGGTTGAAGCTCGACCAGTGGCCATCCTGGGCCAGCGTCTGCACGTCGCCTACTATTATGCTAAAGGATGGGAGATGGATCATTTCAACTTATTCTACCATCTGTCTGCCAAGAAACATGCGGACTTAGCCATCCTTGCTGATTGTTGCCAGACGATCGGGGATGTGTACTGGCTGGTCTGAGAGGCCGCCCGACATGACAAAGAGCCATCCCTCAGTTATTGGCCGATACCACTGCGGCTTTATACCAGCCCACACCGTATTTGCTATTTCTCTTCCTTTGCATTCATGGCTGCCTCTTTCAGGGTGCGGGATGTTAATCAATTTTTAACTTTTCCTGTCCCTCCTCTTCACAGATCATCCGGATAGCACGCAGATGGAAACTTATCGCAACCTCCTCCAGCAGGCAGAGAAGCCAGCGCATTTTGAGGCAGCGCCACCGGTCCTAACCACAACTCCCTTGCCTTCGCCCGCAAAGAGGTCCCGGGCAAGATCGCCCGTGAAGAAGTCCCTGGATGAGGCAAAGGCTGCAGGGCGGCAGGAGGCTAAGCGTCGGAAGACAGAGGTTGCCAAGGCGACAGAGACCGTTCCCCCGCCACCTCCGATCTCATCCTTCGAGGAATTTGAGGTCGGTCGGATCGAACTGATCCAACCCACGGGTGAGACTCCTTTGTCAAGAGCGTCTTCCATGTGGAGTTTTATTTCTGTGTCAGAACAGGTTGCTTACTCCTGGATGCCTCTACTCCTTTTTTTGTCCATCAGCTAGGGAGGAACTGATGCCCTCGCCGACCCCAACGTAGGTGAGGGCTATGTCGGGTCAAAGCCGCCGTCCACTCCAACTCCATCGCCCGAAGCCACCAAAGGACCTCAAAAGGGGTCGCCCGTAGAGAAGGCGTTGGCGGCCACCAAAATAGCCAGGCGGAAGGAGGTTGAGCGGAGGAGGGTGGCAGCTATTCGGACCACTTCAGCTTCCCCTCCTCCTTCCATCCCCTCTTTCACACAATTTACTGCGGCTCAGACTGAACCAAGCCGTTCTGTAGGTAAGGTTCTTGGGCTACTGATATTCTTGAGGACTTAGTCACCTCCCAGGGCAAGGTCTCTATGCATGCACAACACACGTGTTTCTTCCTTTTAGCCGGTGCAGAGGAGACGCGTTCGGGATTACGCGTGAAACTTGTGATAGTCTCCGCCGAGGTAGTCAGCCGGTAGGAATTGGAGCAGAGGAAGGCGGAGGCTGAGAAGTTCGTGGCCGCGTTCGCGGTCGTTCAAGCCGAGCCAAGCCAGCCCACAAGTTAGATTCTCCGGCTAGCGGTGCCACTTAACACCTTTTCGCCTTGTGGGATAAGGCCTTTATGCGGGTTTCTTCTTTCAGTATTCGCAGAGGAGCCAGCACCTGCTCCTACTCTGGATGTGGGCGACGCTGCCGCACTTTGGGTTACACCTTCCGTCGAGAAGACAATCCCCCGGCCACCTTTGGCCGTGGGGACCAAGCGGGGTAATTATTTTCACTGGCATGGCCAACATTTTCATTTGTTGGGAGCCCAAAGACTTTCATCTAACCCAGATGCTTCTTCATTTGGCAGTTCCCGTCGCACCCCTCCCCGGGTGGGTTCAGGCTCGCAAGGTCCCCCAGTTGACGAAGGTGTACTCGAGGAAGAGGCTAAAATCCAGGAAGTCACCATCTCCGAGTCTGCACAAAGAGGAGGCTGTTGACTCCGAGATGAAAGCTCCCTCACCGGCAAGGGAGGAGTCTGCCCCGATCGAGTCTTCGTCGGGATTCCACGTACTCAACGTCCAACGTCACCAACCGCAACTCGCCACTCTTGGCTGATCCCAACTTGTTGTATTACGTGGCTCGCCGTCAGTGGTTCCAAGTGGTGGTATGTCACCGCTGCACAACGCACAGTGGATCCACCCGGCGTGGTGCAGTTGGTGTGTGCACATATAGACCCCCGGAAACACACATCACATTATTTTGTTATTTTATTCGCCCTATTTATTAATCCTCTTACTCGCTTCCACCCCTTCCTTCCTTCCTTCCTTCACACAGCCCATACCACCGCCTCTGCGCAGGGCTTTTGTGCGCCCGGCCCCTCCCGCCTTTGCAGTACTCCTCTTCCATCTCGGCTTCCCCCAGCGCCCCCTTCTGCCGCCTCCCTTCCTTTCTTGTCTCTTCGTCTTCTTCTTCTTCTTCATCTTCTTCCTGCTGCGTAGATCCTCCTGTTCTCTGCGCGTCCAGGATGGGCTGCCACGCGCCGTGCGAGGACGATGACGGGGGGTTCCTGGTGGCCGCCCAGGAGGACGCCACCCTGGTCGCCCACCTCCTCCTACGCCTCTCCCGCTGCGAGACGTACGCGCCCTGGCGCCAGTTCCGGGAGCCGGCGTCGCCGTCGGCGGGGGCAGCGGACGACCACCCCCTCCCCGACCCGCCGAAGTGGGGCAAACGGCGGGCGCGGAGCAGGTGCCTCACCATGGAGCCGTTACTGGCCGCGAAGCGGGAGGAAGCCTGGCGGGCCAGCCCGACGACACCGCTGTCGTGGAGCGGCGGCTCGTGGACGTCGGGGAGCGTGTGCGAGTCGACCCCGGCCCGGCCACCGAAGCGTCAGCACCGGCCAGATTCGCCTCCCTGCCACGACGTAGAGCCGTCCCCGTCCCCGCCGGCCAGGAGGTTGAAGCCGGAGCCGCACGAGCATGGGGTTCACGTCCCGGCCCCGCCGTGCAGGTCGAGGAAGACGGAGGCCACGTGCAACAGGGACGGAGCGTGCCACGGCGCGCTCGCGGCGGGGTGGCCGGCGCCCGCCGGATCCGCGTCCGGACCTGGATCGACCAAGGTCAGAATCTTGTACTCTCCCTCTCTTCTCCCCAGTCCCCAGTGGTTTTGACGACGATGCCCTCTTCAAATCACATCTGTTACCTTTTCCGCCCTTTATTTCTCCCCTTTCGCTTTGGGTATTTTCCTCCGTTTTTTCCGGTCTCGAACGGTCAGAGCTCAGAACTTGTGACATGTTAGAACTTACAAGAAAAGAACCGTCTCTAATTCAGGGTGAGGAAGAGATGGTGCAGAGGATTGGCCTTTTTCAGAGGGTAAGGTCCTGGTGACTTGGTCCCCCACCTTTTTGTAGCCCATAAACGTGGTCACATATTGAAAGTTGTAAATGTGTCGTTTAGGAACCACGAAGCATTCTTCACCGACCAATGGAATTTTAGCTAGTTCCATAATGGCCATAATGTGGGCAGCAAATGGTAGCGAGTTGGAGGGATAATGTAGGATGGAGGTGAAGGCATTGAGGAGCAACTAAGGTAGGCAAATGCATTGCCGAGTGAGTAACCCATGGAGGCGACTAACCTATCCCCTGCCCCCTCACCGTGGATAAATGATTGTCATGATCATATGGTGAAGGAGGCAGTGAAAGGAACGGAAGGTGTTGGGATTTATAGAGGGTGGAAGTTTAGAGGGGGCTGGGGAGCTGGTCACCAGAGTGAAGGCCGCTTTATCATCAAAGGTGGACTGTTTGAAGACAAACCCTGATTTGGGTAGCTTCAGGGCTTTGTGAAGTAGTGGCTTGTTGATGCCAATCACCGCACCCTTGACCACTGTAAACACCTGGCCATCTACGACTTGCAGATTGTGGAAAAATTCGTGAACAAGGCGTGGATAGTACCGTGTGTGTGAAGACATGAATGACGTCTACCCTTGGGCTTCCATGACATCCGTAAGGTCAGTAAATAGTTCCAGTAACTTGGAATTGGTTAAGTCAACTATTCAAGGCGGCATGATAGTCCAAGGCTTCATGATACCGGAGACAGGATGGATGGTGGACTCTTCAACTGACTCGGCAATTTTAGCTTTGGATTGCTCCTTGGAGCCACCTCGGAGCCCCTTGCACTCTTTGGCTGAGGATGCCGCTTTGGCCTGCACCTTCGTTCCTCTGGCGGATAGGGATGCCGATGCCTCCATTTTTCTCAGTTTGGCAGATGAGGACCTCGGTGCCGGTGCCGTCGACTTCTTGGAGGATGGGGATAGAGGTGGCGCTGCCGTCTTCTATTTGGAGGAAGGCGAAGCGGGTGCCGCAACATGCTAGATCGGAACAGTAGCACTGGGCGGGTGAGGATCGTGCCGATGCTTGGTGTGCTTCTCTTGCCTGGGCACCTCTGGCGTAGGCTCTACTGAGGCCTTCTGCTTAGCCGCGAGGGTGAGAGGAGTTTCGATGGTGGAGAAGGGAGGAGGAAGTAGAGGGCGAAGTCGACTAGGTGAGAGAAGGGAGAAAGGGGGAGTCGGCTACCGAGGCCGAGGTCTGTGACCGAGATCCGGAGTTTCTTGGGGCTTGCTGGATATTATCGGAGGTTTATCCAGGATTTCTCTCGCATTGCGGCCCCGATGACCAGACTTACGTGGAAGGATGTGCCTTTCGTCTGGACTGATGAGTGTGAGCATAGCTTCATGGAGCTGAAGAGATTGCTCACCTCGGCTCCGGTGTTGGTTTTGCTTTCTGGATCGGGAGGTTTCGTGGTGTGTATAGATGCTTCCGGGGTCGGATTGGGTGCTGTGTTTGATGCTGCATGGTGGAGTAGTGGCGTATGCTTCGCGGCAACTGAAGCCACATGAGGAGAACTACCCTACCCATGACATGGAGTTAGCGACTGTGATCTTCGCGTTGAAGATTTGGAGGCATTATCTATACGGAGAGAAGTTCGAGATGTTCACTGACCACCAGAGTCTGAGGTATGTGTTCACTCAGAAGGACCTGAACCTCAGACAATAGCGTTGGATGGAGTATATGAAGGATTATGACTTCACCCTGTCCTATCAACCGGGCAGGATGAATGTCATCGCCAATGCTTTGAGTCGGAAAGTTGCGGTCAGTGCCTTGATGTTGAGGAAGTGGAGGCTCTGGGAATAAGTGCCCGATGTGTCTTTCAGGTTCAAGATTCCCCAAGAGCCAGGGTTAGCAGTGCTCGCGAGTCTGACTGTCACCCTTGCTATCTGCCGTCAGGTGACAGAGGCTCAGCATGCGGATTCTGAGCTGCCCCAGATTTTGGCTTTGGTTGATGTGGTGCTCGACGAGGATGGTGCGGTGCTTTTCTGTGGCAGGCTGTACATCCAAGCTGAGGAGCAGGTTCATCGTGCGGTGTTGCGTGAGGCTCATGGGAGCAAGTACACATTACACTCGGGTGCGACGAAGATGTATCAGAACTTACAGAGGCAGTTCTGGTGGCCTGGCATGAAGAAAGATGTTGCTGAGTTCGTGGCCAGGTGCCTGACCTGTCAGCAGGTGAAGGCGGAGCATCAGCGACCGGGAGGTGTGCTTCAGCCCTTGGAGGTTCCCACACGGAAATGGGACCACGTGACCACTGATTTTGTGGTGGGATTGCCGAGGACTCCGAGTGGGCATGATATCATTTGGTTGCTCGTGGACCGACTGACGAAGACGGCTCGATTGTTACCGATCACAGTCACCTGGGGTGTGCCCAAGCTGGCACGTTTGTATGTGGAGCGGATCGTACCCTTGCATGGGATTCCCATTTCGATCGTGTCGAGAGAGAGGAGCATAGTCCTGCCGACCCACTACCTCAGTGTGTGGGCCGGGTTGTTATTTCCAGGCTTGGTGACGTGAGGGACATTGAGGAACCCGATGGCGCTGCTCTTGTTTAGCTTCCCTGGGCAGCCTGACGGGGATGCAGAGACGCAGCTGGAGGGGGCCAGGAGAGCCCTTTGTTACTTACCCGCCAGCGGTGAGCAGGGGCAACCTTTCGACAGTGCTATGAGGGACTCCAACCTCTTCCTGGGGGCTTCAGGTGGAGGGGCGACCAGTGCCCATCCTGGTCAGGAGGTGGCAGATCTCGGGCTGCAAACGGAGTGGATACTGCGTACTCAGTCGGCAGTGCTAACATTGCACCGGTCAGCGATGAGTTCCTTGGAGCAGTACTACCCACATTGGTTCGCGAGGAACTTTAGGTACGACCAGGGGATCCTGTCAAACCGGGAGTTCTCTTTGACAGGCAGCTAGTATCGGGGCAGAGACACCCACCTACTCGCGACAGCATGGTGGGACTTCCATAGTCGCCAGGAGCCGGAGCAGTTCCTGATGCCAGGACAGGGACGTCGAGGGAGGTTCGACATTCACTACGCCAGGTGGTGGTTCGAGCACAGCCACCTGTATCGTCAGAAGGCCCCCGCGATCCGGAAGGCAGAGGAGAGCCGCTTGTTGAGGGAGGATTTACCTCCTATTGCACTGGACGATGGCTACCTGAGGACCCGCGTTGCTCGGATCCGTCGAGAGATCGAGCGGGTTATGGAGCGGTGGCCCCGAGGTGGCCGGGATTTGACTTCTGGGAGTTGGAGCAGTGGTGGGGCACTGAAGCCCCTGGTGCAGACTTCGGTGAGAGCAGCGACGACAAGTGGAAAGGGGTCCTGGCCGAGGGTGCCTAAGGCCTGGTGGTCCCAATTTTTGGCCGATTGTGACTTTCAGAGCCAGGGCTCGCTGGGTCGGGAGCTCCTACACGGGAGCTTTGCCAACTCAGCGATCAACGACTGGCAGCGGCACATTGCTCATGCGATCGGGTCTGCCGGGCCCATGGAGTTCTTGGCCCAGATTGAGTGCGCCCGCACTCTGAGGGACATCTGGGAGGCCATGGCAAACGCAGTCTGGGTGCTGGCATTCAAGCCGGAGCAGCTGGTACTGTTGCCATCGACCCCCTTCGAGGCTCCAAGTATGGCCTTGTTTGGGATACTCCATCCCTTTTTCATTTGTTGCTTTCTGGTTATAACACTAGGACATTGTATAATGAAACAAAGACAGAAGGGTGAACTCGGAACTAGGAAAAGTCAGAAGCTTACCGAACTGTCGACACGACGCTAGGCTCCAAACGAAGACCTGCAAGAACAATCGACAAAGCCTAGGAAAATCTAGACAAACTCAGACAACATGACTAGAACGTCGTGCACACGGTCCCGCACATGACTAGAATGTCGTGCTGGCGACAGACACTAACCTCTGGAAAAGCCAAGAGAAGGCTAACCGGGAAAGGTCAGGACGTGCGAGGAACGCGAAGAGAACCGCGAAGAGTCACGTGCCACGCAACTAGAGTGCCTCACCACCAGAAGAACAGCCAGCTACGTCCACTAACGTCTTATGCTGCGCCTACTATCGTCTTGTCCACGTCACCTACCGCAAGGATTAGGCCGAGACAAAGACATTGTCAGAACCAAAACAGTACCATAATGTGAGTGACTAGCCAGGGTCACATTTGACGACGCAAGTCCAAAGCCCCTAACCACGTATGCACACACTGGCTATCGTCTAAGTCAGGCCTCTAGCTAATATTCTCCCTCCGAAGGATGCTACGGTTGACGAGGGGCCCACGGAACTAGCCTAAGAATCGTAAATCAGGAAAGTGCCCCGTTACAGGAGCCGTCACGCCAAAGCGTGTCATAAGGCTATGACTAGTGGAGGCTCACAAGACACAAAGACTCAAAACACGAGTGTAGAAGTACAGACAGACAAGAGAGCACTGTCGCACGTACTCCGAAGCACCAATGGCAGCACAGTCACTGCCGACAACTCAGGGCAAGGCAACTAGACCTACTCACATAACGATCCTTGAGTCAGACAACTCAGAGGCAAGATCGTCATAGACAGTGGAACAAGCCGCCAATCAGTCTACTCCTAAGCCAGAGGAAACAACGCTGTCAGAGGAAACGACAAGCGAAGACCTGAGGGAACACTGAGGACCCTCAACACATCTGGACAAGTAAATCAAGATAGGACGATATCTCGAGGCATCCATAAACATGGTCTTGAGTTGGACAGAGCCACCGAGACACACACAAGGTCACGTGTCAACCCCTGGTCTCACCGGGTTGACCGGAACCGGACACAACACATACACACAGAGACACACACTACATGAAAAAGCACTCCTGGCTATCCCATGATGGTCACTGCTGTAACGACCCAGATCCTGGATACCAGATATACCCGATAGGACTATCAAATATACCTGATACCACTTGGAATCCGCGAGGCCTCCCAAGGGCGGTATCCCTAAAAAACTGTTAACAGTTTGGGGTGGGTCGGATCCACCACAGTCCGAATCCGGACCCAGCAGGAGACCCGTGACGGGGTCTCCTTCCTTACCCGAACGCCGTGTGGCTAGGGTAAAACACTAGTCGCCGCCGCACCCCAAGCACGGTCGGGAACCGATCCTGCTGTCGGTCTGGTGCCACCACCTGCCGTCCACGGCCCCTCCTGTTTGCCTTGCCAGCGTCACCGTCCCTAGTGCCACCCGCCACGAAGAGGTGACGCCCATTCGCCCATTCTGTTGCAAATCACCACTGCGATAGCCCCGCCTACCATACCACGCCACCGTACGCCGTGGAGGACGGTCCATGGCCCCTACCAGCCCCAATGCGCACCAGCAATCTAGCTTTTCCAGCCTACAAACGGTCTCCTCCCCACGCCATGAACGGCAGCCGTGACAATGAAGGCATGGGCGATTCGGGCTCGACAGTGGGTCAATGAATGCACAAAAATATGTGTTTTGATCCTCTTGATCCCAGGAACAATTCCATGGCATCAATCAACCGTTGCTCATCCCATGAGTGACCCAATCAAGTGACGATCATTGAGCCCCATCCAAGAATGCAAACAGTGAAACACGACAAAATCATGCTGATTTTGATCAAACCAGCAACCAGGCTCTGATACCACTGTAAGGTTTCGATCAAAGAAGCGTAATGGAAATCATCGAAACCCTAAAATGCATATCATTGCCGATTTTTCAACATTGAACAAGAACGGTAAATCCCACAGTGTGAAGAATGATTCTTTATCTTTGCGGGGTCGAGAATCTCCTAAAAGTTCAAAGATGAATGAGAGGAAGATCCCAAGGCCACGAGCCATCCAAGCATCTGGCCTCTATACATATCCACATGAGCAGTGGAACCAGACGGGATCTCCTCTACAATCTCCACATGCCGACTCGATCTCAACACCACCATCCCCTAGGGAGGAAGGAGAGAGAAGGAGGGGCTACCCTTTAGAGAGAGAGAGAGAGAGAGAGAGAGAGAGGAGAAAGGGTGGCCAGGGTTCAACCTTGTAGCTTGGCCAGAGTTTCTCCCTTCAGCGCATATTTATAAACCCCTGATTTTTTCACAAAAACCCAGTAATAGTCTATAAAGTCCACCCATCTCGGTCTCTCCAATATTCTATTGTGCGTGACCCTCTAGGCCCAATAGTCTATTGTTGACGCAAAAAAAATAAAAAATAAGTTAATTTAATTTAACACTAAAACCATGCTTGCTACTTTTCAACTTCAGGGTGCAGCATTGATGTGGTGGAGTTCGGAGTGGGAAGTTACTTTCCGTTCCCAACCACTTCGTCAGATCACCTGGGCAGAGTTCGTGACTACCTTCGAGCGCACTTATAGTCCGGCCTGTCTTCGTATGGATAAGATGCACCAATTCCTAGACTTGGTTCAAGGTGAAATGACCATGCTGTAGTACCAGAACAAGTTCATTGAGTTGGGTCAGTATGTGCCTCATATTATTGCTGATGAAGCCTTAAAGATCGAACAATTTCTCCATGATTTGAGAGTCAAATTGAGAGTGCCGCTGCTTGCTACCCGTGTGAATGTCATGGACAATGCATATCAGGCAACAGTTACGGTTGAGCTCGATTTGGCGAGGTCTGCAGGGTTTTCTCAGTCCAGTGTTGCTCAGTCGGTTGTGTCGTTTCAGCAGTCTTTTCAGCCATCAGCGTCTGGAGTTCTATCTGTCGCGCCTGCTTCTAGTGGCCATCCGAGGCGGATGTTTAGAAAGTCCAAGAAGCGATTCAACCGTCAAGCATCTTCGGGTTTTGTGCAACAGCAATCGGCATCTTCTGATTCTGTCCAGCAGTCTGTTTCTCCTCTTCAGCAGCACCGAGAGTTTTTCGTTAGTCAGTTGAGATCGTGTCCGAGGTGCGGTGGCAGTCATCCTGGTGTATTGTGTTCTTTATTGGTACACTGCTATCGTTGTGATCAGTCGAGTCACATTGTTTGAGATTACTTGATGAAGTCCATTTCGGTGCAGTTCTCGCAGGTTACCCAGTCGCAGCAGTCTCAACTTCATCTTCCTACACCATCTCTGCCTCAGCCATCTTATTTGCAAGTTCCAGCTTCTTCCCAGCAACCTTCTGCAGCCTCTAGCCGGAAACCGAGGAGCCGGATTACTCACATCACTCGTGCAGAAGCAATTGTGTCCAATCTCGTAGAAGGTACGGTTTCAATTTTTAGTCGTCCAGCTCGCGTTCTATTCAATTCAGGTGCTACACACTCATTTATTTTTGAGGATTTCCTTGCTCGTCTCGGGGAGCCAGTAACCGAGTCACCCTGTGAATTACTCGTTGAGTTACTATCTTGAGATTTCATGTCCACTCCATTTTGCCTGGAAGATTCTCCTATTATCATCAGTGACCGACAGTTGCCAGTGAAGTTGTATGCGCTGCAGTTGGCCGATTACGATGTGATTCTAGGCATGGACTGGTTAGAGCGGTATGGTGCCGTGGCTTGGGCTTGGCCCAATGAATTGGGCCCAATAACAACATCAAACCACATAATGACACATAAACATAGGGAAATAAGCCAAAAACCTAGAGACATGACTCAAATAAAATGAAAAATATAATGATAAGACTCAAATAAAATATAAAACTATATGCTATGACTCAAAGAAATGTGAAGGACGCGATGGTACATGATGACGATCCATCCGAGCTCTGAAAAATATGGGGGGTAAATGATGTCCCCATCAGTCGGGCTGTCCGCTCGGTCGAGGATGGTGGTTGCTCGGCTCTCCCCTCCGTCGAGCTGGAAGGGGCCGAGCCTCTTCGGCTGGCTCACCCTTCCACCAAGCGAGAGGGGGCCGATGAGGCCGCAGTGGGGGCAGGTGATTCTCGAGCGGTGATTGCTAATGTTGGAGCGTCGGGCGAAGCCAGAGGAGCGCAAGGTGGAGGCACCGGGGGCGAGCCGGTCGGGGCTGGAGGGTCACGAGGAGACGCGAATTCATCCCAGCCGACCGAGGTAGGAGAGACGCGGGACGAGGGAGCCCAGTCTGAGCCAACTGGCGGGGCTCCCGAGGGGATATCGCTCGAGGGGGAAGGCCCCATTCTGGTTACTTTGGAGAGGACTGGCCCTCCTCTCGATGTCCGGGGGCCCCTATACCAGCGATGCCATAACATAGCCTCGGGGGTGGTATGAGGAGGAATTAGGCAGAAGCCTCTATCCGCGGTCCTCGAAATGATCATGGAGGGTGGCTTGTTGCTGGCCCAGATGGGGGCCGACATAGCCGACGCCTACACTCTGGCGGAGTCAGAGTGATCGAATCTTGCTTGGGACGTCAGCACATCCGATCGGAAGATCACTTGACTCACTGTCGATCTCGAGGGGCTTCGACAAGAGGTCACTTCACTCCGGGAAAAGGCGAAGTCAAGCCAAGCAGAGGCCCGGGCATCAACCGAGTAGCTGGCTCAGGCCCGTAGGTCGCTCGAGTTGAAGAGTAGGCTCCTAGAGTAGGAGCACGCGACTCAGGTCGAGCACAACGGGCAATGGGAGTCTGAGCGAGTGGAGCTTGAGGGCCGAGCCGAGGAGGCCGAGTGACTTTGGGCAGAGGTTGAGGTTGCGCTGGTCGAGGTAGAAAAGAGGTCGGCCGAGCTTACTGGTAGGGTGGAGTCTGCCGAGGTAGTGGCACTCGAGCGGTACAAAAGCTCGGAGGACTACCAGGCCGATCTCCAAAAGGCTGCCTTCCCTTATTACCAGTCGGTCTTCGAGCCGCAGTCCACCAAAGCATGATGAGCCTCGAGCCAATCCATGCCCAAGATGACATCAAAGTCCTAAAGCTGTAATGCGTAGAGCCTGGCCAGCAAGTTCTGCCCTTCCACCTACACGGGCACCTTCTCGAAGTAATACAGAATGTGCACGAAATCACCAGTAGGTAACTCCACCACTATGTCACAGGACATCTCGGCCACCGAGTCCTCCACGCTCAGAGTAAAATCCTCTGAAATAAATGAATGAGAAGCACCTGAATCGAACAAAACACGAGCCGTACAACCCAAAATTGAAAGAGTACCTTCCACCAACTGCAATGCCTCAACCTCCACTCTGGTCATGTGGGTCACTCTGCCTCGGGATCTCTACCTCTCTACAGTAGCTGACTGGGACAACTGAGGAAACTGCTCCTGTTACTGGTGCTGCTGCGGCTGTGCTGGCACTTGCTGGGGCTGAAACTATTGCTACTGCTGAAACCCGGGTGGCTGACTCAGTCTCTGCGGACAGTCACGTGCCATGTGCCCTGGCTGGTCACACCTGAAGAAAACCACGGGCGCTGAACACGGCCTGCCTGGATGAGAGCCACCGCACCTGGGGCACCCGTCCTGAGCACCACTCACCGAACTCCAACGCTGCAAAGTTACCGACTGCTGAACACTGCCTATCAACTCCTGCTGCGGCTGCCCCTTACGACCCCGACGCTTCTCGCCAAAGCCTGCATCCTTGAGTAGTTTCTTGAGCCTCGAGCTAAAGGACGATGACTTTGGCACGGGAGCCACAGACTGCACTGTCACGGAACCACCTGCTGAGAGCTGGACAGTACCCTGCTACTGAACCTCCATCGGCTGACTAAAACCTACTTGAACCTGACCAGCACTGCCCTGCCCTCGAATCTTCTACAAATCTCTCTCCAATGCTGACGCTACCTTGCATGCCGCATCCAAAGTGGTCAAACCTGACGCAAGAAGATGGTGCCTCAGCTCGACCCTCAGACCACTAATGAACTGATCAGTCTTCACTTCCTCATCCGCCATGATGTGAGACGCATAACGGCCCAACTCGACAAACCTGGTACGGTACTGCATCACTGACATGTCACCCTCGGTCAACTCCATGAACTCACGCAGCCTCTGCGTCCTGATGAAAGACGGACAGAAGGTACGCTCAAACGCCACGATGAACTCCTGCCACGTGATCTGCCGAAGGGGACGAGACTGGAACTCTGCTTCCCACTCTGATGTCCACCAAGTCCGGGCAGCTCAATGAAGGCGATGCGTAGCCAACACCACCTGCTCCTCCACAGCACACTCCATTGCACTGAAGATCCTCTGCAAGTCACCCAGCCACTCTCTGGCCACCTCTGGATCTGGCTGCCCACGGAACGAAGGCGGCTGAAACTGCAAGAATTCCTTCAACACCCAACCGGGACCACCTCGAGACGACGAACCCTCGCCAGCATCTCCTCTCTGCTGCTGGTCTCCCTACTGTCGCTGCTGGAAGACATAGTCAAACATGCCTCGGAAGAAATCATCCATCCCTGGAGCTCGCGCACCTCCAGCAGTACTCTCTGGAACCGTGGCTCTACTCTACTCCTCCGGACCACTGCTTGACTCCCCCTACTGGGAATGAGCCCTCCTCCACGGCGCCATAACACACCTGGCATCAAGAAAATAATTACAATTCAATAAAACACATGGGCCCTAAGCCAGTCACCGACTATACAGGACATTCATGGACCTTCTGGACCACTACAGTCATTTCAGATCCTTATACACCTCCACGACCTGCTCTAATACTAGCTGTGGCGACCCGGGATCTGAGTACTGGAAAGGAACCGGAGCGACTCGAATCTCTGCCCGCCTCCCACGAGCCAAAAGACTCGGAAGGGAAGAAAGGATGGTGTGAGGGTGTGTAAGAAGCTAAAGTAACTACAGAGATAGCACCATATACAATAAAATACTGTAGAAATTAAATAAATAAACTACTACAAGGTCCAGTACATTTCATGTCCAAAATAAAGTACAATTAACTGAAAGAAAAGTACAAGTACATGAGGCATACCCCGGCTCTGGCAACTGGCACTAACCTCGGCTACTGGAACCACGCTGAACGCCTGCCGCACCACCTGAAGTGCCAGCTTCGCCTGAAACATGGTGAAAACACGCAGGGGATGAGCCTCATTTCACAGGCTCAGTAGGGATCCCTCGAACCCCACCTCGCACGGAAAAATCCGATGCTATAGTAGTAAAATTAACCCTACAAAGCAGTAAAGCTACTCTAGCTGACAGGAGTACGGTGGAACCAACAAGCTGGAATAAATAAACGAAAAATCATCTAATCTACCCATATCGTACTACTGAACCTCAGTCCGTCAAAACTCAAGTCCACACCTACCGGTAGACAGGAGCACCTCCCACTAGAAGAATGACCAGATGCATCCCCCGACGTCTTATACCGCGTCACAAATGTCTAGCTACAGTGCCCAAGGCGCGAGACTCAGACACGCACAGTAACCAAAGTACCACGAACAAGGATTAGCTGAGGTCATGCTCATCAGCGCGGGTCCAAGTCCTCAGCCTCGTGTGCACACTCAGACCATACGCCCTAGGTCAGTCCTCTAGCTGGTAATTCCCCCACCAGCCCAGTCTCGGTGGTACGCGGGGGCCCTATGGTGACCAGCCTACTCACCGTCTCTCTTGGGTGCGCCACACCAGTGCTCCCAGTGGGCCGACACACGTGTGCCGTGGAAGCTATGACTAGTGGATGGGTCACCGAAAGTACAGACTCTCAAGTCACGAAAAATGACTCCGGAGGTAGATGAGTACAAAGATCACTCCTCGTACAACACCGACTTATGGTGACATAAGCCGAAGACACCACATCCTAGGACCCCCACAGTGCCCCACACCTGGTCCCCACATGATGCCTAGCATCAGTTAGACAAGGGTCAGCACGTGGATCAAGGTCTGCTCACCCGGGACTCGAATCGACACGGAAGAAACTACCGGCTAGGCCTTAGATGATGAACGGTCCATCATTGGCCGCTCAAGGATGCATGGCTAAGTCTCAGCCGCGCGTGGAAGAAAGATGGTCCAACCTGGTCGTCCATCAATCCCAACGGTAAGAAACATGAACGGTCGGACACTAGCCACTCAGGGGAGGGGCGACTAGGATCCTACCATTCCAAGACATGGGTGGTCCCACCTGGGCTGCTCATCCACCAACGGTACCAGAAGATGAACGGCCAGCCCATGGCCGCTCAAGGGGACATGCGGCTAGACCCTAACCGCTCACCCCAGACACTGCGTAACGGTAACAAACAATGGTCGGAAACTCACGGGATGTGCGGTTGGTCTTGGGCCGCGCACGGGATGTGATGCGGGACAAAAATCCGAGGCAACCGATTTTCTTATTTCTCACCTCCTTGCCCATTTTTTTGTTATTTTTTTTCTAATAACATTTTTTTACTCTCACAAAATAGTTTTTTTTTCATATTTTTTTCAATTTTGTACATATCACTCACCTTCTCTCTCTCCTCACTCTCGATCACTCTCTCTCTCTCTCTCTCTCTCTCTCTCATTTTCTCTTTCTCTCTCTCACTCATGATCGCCTCTCTCCCTCTCTCTCGGTTTCGGCGCCATCGATCGCAAATCGAGATGCAGGAGGTACCAACGGGACTGGCTCTTCGCAAGGAACGCGTGGGTGCTAAGCTCATCTCGATCCGTGGAATGTGGAGGCATGTGGAGCCGTGAGGACATCGTAGCTCCCGTCATCCGTTCGACACCGAATCGCTGTCTTCATCACGCGATAGGTAGGGGGATGGACTCCTAGCCTCGCTAGGATCACTATGGCACCACATGCACGCCCATCCGACGCCATTTCCTCGATTTTTGTGTAAAATTTCATGTTAGAGTAATTTAGCCCTAATTTTTGAAATCACTCCATGGCCATCGTTTTTAAGTTTCAATGGCATGAGTAGGTAGGGAATGAGTTGTATGGCATAGCAGGTTAGCTTATTTTGCGGAACCCCATCGTTTCGAGCCGATCGGGAGGGGTTTTGGCCCAGGCCAACCCATTCCCGCCGTTACGGTAGTATTGCGACCTCCTGGTGACCGTTCATCCTTGAGCGGCCATCACCGGGCCGCTTAACCCCTTTGAGTGGTCCAACTCGGACCGCTTGAGACCGTCGTCCCTTTTGAATCATAGGATGGTCTACACTAGAACGGCCCTGTTCCGACCGTTCAACCCAGTTGAGCAGCCTGCCTATTGACCGCCCATGGCACTCACCGCCCTTGTGAGCGGCCGTCCCCTAACTGCCCATGCTGTGAGCGGCGCATCCCGTGCCGTTTATCCCTTAGGACCCTCGAGGACGAGCGGCCCTCCTGTAACCGCTCATCCTTGTGCGGCAGTCCTCTTGCCGTTTATACCCTGTAGATTAGTTTTAGTGCAACTCATGAGTGGCCTATCCGCCGCCGCACATCCCTTCAAACCCCGTCTGGCATTGGTGGAAGAGCGGCTCTCTCCAATCCGTTCAACCCCATGAGCGGCCTGATCCTAACCGCCCAAGCCTTTAGACCATGTTGACGTTAACAGTTGTGCGGCTAAGGCCCAACCGTTCTAGCCTCACGAGCGGCCCAACCCTAACCGCCTGCCCTGATGAGCGGCCAGAATGGAACCGCCCATCCCTGTGGACTCTAGTTTTAGCATGTTCATTTCAATTATGCATTTCATTATTGCATCTCGTTGTATTTAAAGTATTTTTATAATAATCATTTACATGACTACATGTTATATTAAATGGTGACTTGAGGAAGGGCAGGCCATCCCTGTCTGAAATCTATCACCATACGTGAGAATGTGCCTCCGCCCGGTACCATGAGTCACGTGTTCATATAGGTCATAGGTTGCATAATTTTTAGAAAATGTCAACTGTGAAATTTATGCACATAGAAAGGGAGAGTTTGTTCTTGAATGAATGATTTGGAATTGTGAGTCTAACTCATCTTTGTGGAAATGCATCTCATGCCTATTGCTATATCTGAATTGATTATGATATTGTTATGTGATCTTTGGATCAACTATTGTGCCTAACAACTTGATAGAAAGTCTCTGAAATCTCTGCAGTAGTTTATGGCACTGGGTGATGTTACTTATATGACATGTATCACTTCTGAAAAATTTGACTTATTTTTTCTCTAGCATGATGTGATGAACTTATCTAAGTGATTGAATAGAATTGAAAATCTTGAGAAGTAGATATGAGATCATTGACCATTGAATATCTTTCAATCTGAATTGTTTAATAGCACATTTGAGCTTAACTGCGTTTCTGATATATAAAATGGTGTGTAGTGGAAGGGTGGATTACGTCCACCTAAAAACTCTCACTATACATGAGCTGGGTCTTCAGACCAAAATCTTCACCTCGTACCAGATCTTGAAAATTTTGACTGACTTGTGACTGGTTGTTTAAACTTTTGAAATGTTATTGAAAATCTTTTCTTGAACATTTTTGAAAATAAATAGAGTTGCATTGCTTAATTTTGATAAAATTTGCACTCTTATTCATGAAGGCCATATCATGAAAAATATTTGTTGTTCATCATTTGAATGTGAATGCTTTCATGTGCAATGTATCATGTTTGTCTGGAAAAAAAATAAACTTTTAGATCTTACTTTTGTATTACATTTTACATTGCATTTAAGACATTCAAATAAAAATCTGAAAACTTACAATTTGCACTCATACTACGTCTTGCACTTTCCATTGCATTTAGGAACTTTCAAATAAAATCTAAAATTATGTATCTCATCCCAAATGAATTTGACTCCCGATTTAGTAAGCTCGTAGAACGGCCTACACCTTTGTGAATGCTGGGAGATAAACCGACGAATGAATTGTAACCTCCCGATTAGTCCTCGAACCTCTTTCAAATTCTTAGGAGGTGGCATATCACTTATAGCCTTTGCCTTGTTGGGATCGATCTCAATACCCCTCTTACTGACTATGAATCCAAGCCCCCATGGGTAGCGGCGCGACATTCCAATCTTCAAAAAGGGGGCTCCACACATCAATTCGTAAGAATTATCATCATGACGGGCATATCTCCAGGATAGCCGCATCAAGTGGCCCCTGTCAGAGAAAATCTCCACTCAGCTCGAACCACATACACCTACCCCAAATACTACTAGACCGAGCCTAACCTTGGCTCGGGAGTAGGAGGGGGACAAGTGGAGAGGGGGAATTTTACCGCCCAAAAAGGAACGGCCAAACGAGATCCCGCCAAACTAAACGAGGCCCGGCTCCTATGAGTGACAACCCTTTCGGGGCCCACTAAGTCCAATAACTCACTCAGATTAAGCACTTCCTAGGCGACCTTCGGGTTCGAAAGTCTGAGCATCAGGTCGATGGGAGGTCCCTTTAAGGGCCTACACATCTCGCCCGAGCCTTGCGCCGATCGCTCGGGGAAACCCCCTAAAGCCAGCGCCTTATGCTCGAACCGACTGATGAAGGCTTATCCAAGCGACCGTTGCGCGCCCTTTACGAGCTGGGAATCGTGGGGATAATGGCGATAAAGAGCCCTCGCGCCGTAACGAGCCCATGAAGGGGACGTAACCTCCCTTGAAACCCCTCGCCTCACAGGGCTCTTACGTTCATGAGTCGCTATATAAACTTGGGAGACCCTCCTGCTAAAGCTAAGCATTGTCAAGCGATACTAACCCTGAGCTAGAGCCCCTTCACCACTTGGTGGAGAGGAATCTCGCGCCCTCATCTCCTTCCCCCTACTCCTTGCACCAGAGCTCTGCTATAATCACTGACTTAAGCATCGGAGGGTTTTCCTTGGAGATTCATCCATGGGCACCTCTGACTCGTTTCCCTCTTTGCAGTTCTAACACTCGTTGTCAGCATCCTCAGCTGAGGCATCGCGCGAGATAACCCCTCTTCATCAACCTTGTGATGTTTTGGCAGCATTGCTTGACTATGTTGACTCCTTCATGAAACTTTGTTGACTGAGTTGACTCTGGACTTAATTGTGTTGACTCTTCATTATACTACATTGATTCTTCAAGATACTACATTGACTCTTTAAGATATTTTGTTGACTACATTGACTTTTCTTCTAGAGTTTAACTGGCTATCAACCTGTCTTCACATAGATTGTGAAAGTGCATGTATATAATATCATGTATATAATATCATCAACACAAACATGAAGACTCATGAATGACTCATAGTTTGCATCATCAAAACACATTATCAAAACATAGAGCAATAATAATAAGAAAATTGATAACAGCAAAAATTCTAAGGGATGAGGAAGCTGGGATAAGTAGGAAGGAGAAAGGGGATCCAACACCGCAGACCTGAGCGGCCTTGTAGGCGGAGAGCGTACTCTCGGCGGCGTCCTTGCGGTCGGCCCCGGTCTTGAACTCGGCGAGATAGCGGTGGTAGTCGCCCTTCATCTTGAGGTAGAAGACCTTGGATTCGTCAGTGGAGGCGGAGGGGACGAGGCGGGTGTCGAGGATCCGGAGGATGCCGTCGCAGATGGAGGCGAGCTCGGCCTCGATCCGGGACCGGTAGCCCCGGATGGCGGCGACGTGGTCCTCGTTGCCGCGGCCCTCCTCCTTCTGCTCGATGGAAGAGACGATCCGCCAGGAGGCGCGGCGGGCGCCGATCACGTTTTTGTAAGCGACTGAGAGGAGATTGCGCTCCTCCACCGTGAGCTCCTCGGCCTCGGCCGCGGTCACCACCTTCTCCATGAACGCCACCATCTCCTCGTACCTCTCGGCCTGCTCCGCCAGCTTCGCCATGTACACGTTCTCCTCCCTCGCCCCCGCCATCTCTGCAGCCGTGACCTCCTCCCCTCTTGCTCCTGCCGGCCACCAGGACGCCTCTTTTGCCTAGCTTTTTCAGCGAGAGAGAGAGAGAGAGAGAAAGAGAGAGAGAGAGAGAGAGGAGATAGTGTAAAAAGAGGAAGATCAGTTGTTGCACTTGCTTTCTTTCGCCTCTGCCTTGGTATGTTTCCGTTTTACAGGGCGGACGAGAGCAAACGGTAACGGGAAAGTGGTGAGCGGAAGCTGCAACGGTTTAGCCGAGAGCGAGGTAGCCGGCGCATAGATCATGTCTCCGATCTAACACGGTTTTTTGGAAAGTGGGATCTGATTCATCAGTGGACGTCAACGTCTCTTAACTCTACCAATGGGATTTAGGAGTCGGCTGCGCGCGCGATTGTGGCGTCGCGAGACCGGCTTCGTTGTGAACGTAGTATTTCTTTCGTTTAAACTAATATTATCTTTTTTTATAGTTAAGTTAATAGTGGAGATCAATATTATCAGAATCGGATCGGTATCCAAATCGATTAATGAGTTGATTCGATTCAAATCGATTGAATCGTCAATCGAACTGATTTTAACCGTGACGTCATCATAATATAATTAGGATGTCATGAAATTTTAATAATTTTAAAATTATTGATTAAATCTGACGAGATATACTGATTTTCAAATGGGTTAGACATATTTTAGTAAATGAAATGCATTTCTTTTCCTATATGATGTTATGCTTATTATGCAACTAATCATGTGATGAATGCAGGATGCGCGGGACTTGGCGGCGATGGACATGCAGGTCCATCTTCACAACCTAGAGGCCCAGCTAGCAGCCACACAGGCTGACCTGGAGACCCTGGTGAGTGGTTATTATGCATATGCAAATGATTCCTTGAATATTTGATAATTAGCGACTGATGATCTTTCTTTCTGGATGCAGCGTGCCCAATAGGGGGCAGTAGGGAGAGGGACTAGCGGTGCTTCCAGCTCGGGGGGGTCGAGCACCGAAACTGATGTACTAGAGGAGCAGCTTGCAGGGGCAGTTGCTCGAGCAGACGAGGCGGAGCGCGACCTCGCCAGTCGGGGAAGTCAAATTCAAATATGACACTATGTGTTCATTAAATCTTATGTCTTTCTTTCTTTTTTACCTTGTTCAGAGTGAGGAGCTACGGGCGGCGTTTACCTGTATTGTGAGGGAACGTTGTGACCGCAGTGCGCTGGTGAGTTTTTACTTTGTGAATAATATTCATGCATTCTTCCCTTTTCAAAAATTAATAATATGATGTGATGTGATGCAGGCAATAGAACTGACTGAGGCAAGGAAGCAGATAGCACTGGCGCGTTCTGAGGTTATCTCCCACGATCAGCGGGTTGTTGAGCTCGAGCAGGTGTGGGGTCAGTAGGAGGAGCTGCCCAGAGAGGTGTCTGAGCTGAGAGTCCTTCTTAAGATGGAGCGGAGGGAGCGCACTCGAGAGAGGGAGGAGTAGACAGTGGAACATGCTCGTGAGCGAGAGGAGCATCTAGCATAAGCGGACCTGAGGATACAGCTGGGCGTCTTGCATGTAGCAACTTGAAAATTTTTATATGTATTTATATGTAAAAAGAAATAATGAAAGATGAAAATAAAATAAATTTTGAATATTTTTTCTTTACATCCATAAAGTATAGAATACATAAACACGAACTCAATCCCATATGTTTTCACGAACGACGAGATTCACGACATGATTTTGAGAAGACAAATATGTCGGTACTGTAGTAACTCTATAGTAGTACTGTAGCATCCGATTTAAGAGAGAATTATTTGCCTTAATCTAATCCTAATTAATGGATGAGGTCATTCTTACATCATTGAATAGATAAGGTCATTGATTAAATCATGAAAAGTTGGTGTAATAGTAATGGTTGGTGTAATAGTAGCAAGGTTGGTGTACTAGTAATTGTTGA
>JANBPO010006369.1:0-372402 GCA_024336825.1 Amorphophallus titanum
GTTGAACGCGGGTAAATCCGCAAACTGAGTGATCGGGGGCAGGCCCGATCGATTGTTGATGTTGCCGTGGGTCACGGCTAGCTGGATAGGACCCTTGGTTGGGCCCGGTGACTGGTGCCGTGCCCTGTGCTTAGGGGCGATCCCCAGTTGTTATGTCGTGCTGCCTGGCGTGGTGACTCATCTCATTTTTCGAGCCCAGGTAGACTGGGAGAGCACCTTCGACATTGTGCCACTTTGCTCTATTTAGGGAATATTTCCCTATGCTTAATTCTCAATTAATTTAGAGAAAATAAGTGGATGCCAACAAATGCCCCCCACGGGACGTGCGGCAGAGACGAAGACGACGGCATGCGGCCCGTGCGCCTTGTGGGTTTAATTTCTCCTGGCCCTATAGGCATTGTGGAAGTTTCTTGTTCTGGGAGTTGACGTCCTTGTTGTGATCTTCCATGCGACGATAGTCCATTTACAGAAGACTGTTAAGTCTGGGAGATTATAGAACTGGATTCTGGAGAGATCTGAGTGTCTGGTGGGCATTTTACCGAAGCCCCTGAGGGCGTGGAGCTGGCGGAGATAGCGTGTCTTGGATACACACGTGGTGCTTGAAGTTGTAGCCTGCTATCGGTGACTTGGGAATTCTGTTCCCATTTGTCTCGCGTGTTGGGCTTGTGGCAGAGGTGTGCAGGGCCCGTGTCATAGGAGTAATCTGATCTGGACGTTGAACCCTCCATACAGGTGGTTGCTTCGACGGTTGATGGTGTGACTGGGCTGGATGCCAATGCCAATGCCAATGGCGAAAATAGGCCAGGGGAACCTGGCATAACAATGCTTCTGGCTTTGTCGTCTATGTCTGGGGCCCTCTCTTGTATGGCGGGCTTTGTTGGTTCTCTGAGAAGGGGCCGCTTATGGGAAGATAGGACTGTCGAGCCCATCATGCCTGGTAGGGTGACTGGCGAGTGGTGGGAGGCTAGTTGAGACTCCCTTCCATCATCTGAGGTTGCACTGGCGGGTGCCATGTCTTGCCCCCAGAGGTGGACTTGTGGACTGAATTTGTGTTTTCTTAAGTTTTCCACCTTGTTTATGTCAAGGAGTGCCATAAGTATTTTTCACTCCTTGGCCTGTTCCCCTATGAGCTTGACTGTAGCTGACGATGCGACATAGGGGGTTTGAGGCTTTCGAGTTCTGGGAACTGGAGGGACACTTATCCCTTGGCTTCTAGGATTACTGGTTGGTGACGAGATGGCCGCTGCTCTGACTGAGGCTTTGTGATGACACCCGTTGTTGGTCGCTAACGGCCTGCCACTGCTATGGTGGTTGATTTTCCCTGTGGGATGCTGGCATTGTTTGCTGACCGTCTGTAGAGGTGCATTGGCCAGATTGGGTGTTGACCATCCTATGGGGCGGACTGGTCACACCTTTGAGGCACTGTAGCTATAGTTGTGTCATGGACTTGCGTGGATGAGGCATACTAGTCTATCGTCAGTGAAGACCTAGCACACCTAGATGTGTCATCCTGATGTTGCTGGAGATCAGCCTTGGTGAGGCACGTTGACCGATCGTTGCTGAGGGCTTGCCTCCAGGAAGCATGTCGGCCTAGGGTTGCTGTAGATCTGCCTCGATGAGGCATTTTGGTCTGACATTGCCGGAGACCTGCCTCGGAAAGGTGTCTTGGCCTGAAGTTGCTGGAGACTTGTCTCGCCACGACGTCTTGGTCTGAGCTTGCTGAAGACCTGCCTCGACGAGACGTCTTGGTCTGAGATTGCCGGAGCCCTACCTCAGTGAGGCATTTTAGTCTGGAGTTACTGGAGACCTGCCTCAATGAGGCGTCTTGGTCTGAGGCTGCTGGAGACCTATCTCGATGAGGCATCTTGGTTTAGAGTTGCTGGAGACCTGCCTCGATGAGGCATCTTGGTCTGGAGTTGCTGGGGACCTGCCTCTGTGAGGCATCTTGGCCTGAAGTTACTGGAGACCTGCCTCAGCAAGGCACCTTGGTCTAAAGTTATTGGGTTTACCCCTAGAGAGGCGCATCGACTTGAGATCATATTCGGTTGGCCCTTGCAGTGTATGGCCGAATGTTGATGCTACCGACTGACCGTTATGGTGGAATAACTGAAGTCAAGGCGCATGCCCCCTGAAGAGTACAACGACCACAATGACGTTAGACACATAGTCATCAAAGTGTGGTGGATGATACCTATTATTGTACTGGTTGACCACCAAGGTATATTGGCTAGAAATTCTGCTCAGTTGATCGCTAAGGTATATACTGCCTGGGTGCCAAGATCGGCTGGTCACTAAGGTATGTTGACTGGGAGCCCCGCTCGACTGGTCACTGAGGTGCCGCTGACAGGATTGTTGCTAGCCAACCATTGCGGCGTAATGATCGAGGAGTGTGATAGACTGACCCTCAGGGGTGCGTTGGTCTAGGGTTGCCGTGGATGGGCCTTTGAGGGATGTTCGTCTGGGAGGCATCTTGACTTGTTCATGTGGTTGTTGTTGTATGTCCGCCTGTGAGACGAAGTGACCTATTGTTGACAACTGGAAGTTGAAGGCTGGGAGCTAGGTACTCAGACTGGAGACCTGCCTGTCTAAGGCACATTGGTCTATTGCTGGGCACTGGAGGTCAGAGGCTAGAAACTGAAGGGAAAGATTTGAATATTGGGACTGGAGATTGTGACTCAGATACTGGAGGTTTAGTACTGGGGCTGGGAACTATGAACTGGAGGCTAGGAACTGGATGTTGGCATTGAAGACTGGGATTTGGAGGCTAGATATTGGGACCGGAGACTGGGTACTGGGGCAGGGATTTAGGAGCTTGAGATTGAAAACTAGATACTGGATATGGAGGTTAGGATTTGGATGGTAGATACTAGGACCGGTGACTAGGCCTCGAAACTGGAGACTGGGAACTTGGAGGCCGAAAATTGGAAACTAGATACTAGGACTGGAGATTGGGATCTGGATACTAGATGTTGGGACCGGCGACTGGGTATTGGGATTGAAGGCTGCGACTGGGAATGAGATTCTGGCATTGGAGACTGGAAACTGGGACTAGGGAGTGAAAATTGGACATTAGATATTGAGACGGTAAACTAAGATTTAGGTACTGGGAGCTGGGACTGGGGCATGCCCTTATGAGGCATGCTTGCTGCATTGCTGGACACTAGAATCAGAGGTGGGAAATCGAAGATTAGATGTTGGGAACTGGGGGCTGGAATTAGATACTGGAAATCGGATATTGGAGCTGGGTATCAGGAATTGGATATTGGGAGCTAGATATTGGGAATGGAGTACTGGAAATTGGATACCGAAAGCTAGATGTTGAATGCTGAGTACTGGAGGCCTGCCTAAATAAGGTGTGTCGACCCGACTGGTTGGAGACTAGAAGCTGAAGGACAACCCATAGGGTGGTATTGATCTAAAGAACTGGAAATGAGAAGCTGGGGGCCGACTTGTGAGAGTGCATTGGCCGATGTTACTGGAGGGTAAAGGCTGGAGGCCGGCCCATAAGGGTGTGTCGACCCGTGTCGTTGGAAGCTGGGTGCTGACCCGTGACGGTGTGTTGGCTGATATAGCTGGAGACTGGAAGCCAAAGACTCGCCCATGAGGGTGTATTGGCCTATATTGCTGGAGACTAGAAGCTAGAGGCCGACCCGTGAGGGTGTGCTGGCCTATATTACTGGAGTCTGGAAGCTAGAGGCCGACCTGTGAGGGTGTGCTGGCCTATATAGCTAGAGACTGGAAGCCAAAGGCCATCCCGTGAGGGTGTATTGGCCTTTGTTGTTGGAGACTGGAAGCCAGAGGTCGAGCCATGAGGGTGTGATGGCCTATGTTGCTAGAGTCTGGAAGCTGGAGGCCGACCCGTGAGGGTGTGCTGGCCTATATAGCTGGAGACTGGAAGCTAAAGACCAGCCCGTGAGGGTGTATTGGCCTATATTGCTGGAGACTGGAAGTCGGTGGCCGACTCGTGAGGGTGTGCTGGCCTATGTTGCTGGAGTCTGGAAGCTGGAGGCCGACCCATGAGGGTGTGCTGGCCTATATAGCTAGAGACTGGAAGCCAAAGACTAGCCCATGAGGGCGTATTGGCCTATGTTGCTGGAGACTAGAAGCCGGAGGCCGACCTGTGAGAGTGAGCTGGCCTATGTTATTGGAGTATGGAAGCTGGAGGCCGACCCGTGACGGTGTGTTGGCCTATATAGCTGGAGACTGGAAGCCAAAGACTACTCCGTGAGGATGTATTGGCCTATGTTGCCGGAAGCTGGAAGCTGGAGGCCGACTCGTGAGGGTGTGTTGGCCTATGTTATTGGACTATGGAAGCTGGAGGCTGACCTGTGATGGTGTGTTGGCCTATATAGCTAGAGACTGGAAGCCAAAGACCAGCCCGTGAGGGTGTATTGGCTTTTGTTGTTGGAAGCTGGAAGCCGGAGGCTGACCCATGAGGGTGTGCTGGCCTATGTTGTTAAGGCTACTGGGGTTATTCTGGAGTGTGTCTGCTGTACACCGAATGGTGGTGTACCAACTGTTGACATGTTGTTAGCCGAAAATGTGATTCACATTAGCCTGGGATACTGGAGCCGGGCTGGCCAGGTGGCCTCGGAAGGCATGGTGGCCAGGAACTGAGACTAGGATAGGAACTGAAGGTTAAAGTTGGGTCTGGGACTAGGACTGGCATTGGAACTGGAATTGCAACTGGAGCTGGGGACTGGAACTGGGGTTGGTCGGGTGGCCTTCGAAGGCATTGTAGCTGAAATACTAGGACCAGTGTCTGGAGTCCACCGGCTGACCCGTGAAGGCGTTGTAGCCGAAATCTAAAACTAGAGACTGGAGCTGGCCGGCTGGCCTATGAAGGCATTGTGGCCGAAATCTAGAGCTGGAGACTAGAGCAGGCCGGTTGGCCTATGAAGGCGTTACCGGAAGCTAAAATTGGAGACTGGAGTAGGCCGACTAGCCTGTGAAGACGTTACCGGAAGCTAAAACTGGAGACTGGAGCTGGCCGGCTGGCCTGTGAAGGCGTTGTAGCCGGAATCTAGAGCTAGAGACTGGAGCAGGCCAGCTGGCCTGTGAAGGCATTGTAGCTGGAAGCTAGAGCTGGAGATTGGAGCTGGTCGACTGGCCTGTGGAGGTGTTGTAGCTAAAATAGTGGAGCTGAAGCTGGAGCTGAGGGTTGGAACTGGTTGGCTGGCCTATAAAGGCATTATAGCCAGAATACTGGGACTGGTCGTCTAACCGTTGAGGTGTGTAGCAGAATGTTGGAGCTGGAGGCTAGAGCTGGAGCTAGGCGGCTAGCTACTGATGCGTAGCAACCGGAAAGCTGGAGCTGATCAGCAGACTGTTGAGGTGTGTAGCCGAGTACTGGAGTTGGAATTGGCGATGGCCGACCCTCAGGGGTGTAGTGGCCACCTTGGTTGTGGAGTGATGCTGAGGTTGCCGTCAGTGGGATGTTGTAGTTGACGGCTTTCATATGTGAGGAGTAGAGAGAGTGTGTGTTTTTTTTATTTTCTCCTTACTAGCTCTACCGCCCTTGCGGGTTTTCGCCAGAGCTAGTCCCCTTTTACTTTTTTCGATGCGCCCTTACGGGTTTTCACATTGAGGGGTCACCCGATTTTACCTGAGGTGCCCTCACGGGTTTTCACCTCAGCTGGGTTGATGGTAATTTTTGTCCTCAGTAATCCTGTGGAAGGAATTGACTGAGGCCGCCGAGGCATCTCTATTTTTAACCCCATTTTTTTTGACCTAGGAACATTGTGGCCATCGTCCGTAGCATGCTACAGTCAGGGGACATAACCAGGAGTATGTACTATTGATGGCTTGCAACTGTTGCAGCCATGGCTGTGGCTTCGACTGGTTGCTGGGTAACATGGAGTTTGACTGGTGATCTGGGAAGTGGTGAGCCTTAGTGGCATGTTGCTGGAATCATGATTGGGATCTGAAAACTGGTATACTTTTATGCGTATTGCTGGAGCTATGACTGGGTTCGTGGTGACTCGACCATGATAGGCTGGTAACTAGGAATTATGGGTTGATGGATTCTCATGATAGATGGACCCAAGGTTGTCGTAGTATAGAGGCCAGCTGAGGTGGTGTGTCGACTGAGATTTGCTGGGATGAATGACTGGAATGGTGCATGAGTTACTGGTGTTTATGGGCCGACCTTAGTGATGTGAGGCCGGAGAAGGTGTGAGCCAACCGGGGATGTATATGGCTAACTGGGAACTGTAAGATTGACGAGCTGGAGAGGTGTGTTAGTCAGGGATTAGGATAAGCCAACCAGAGAGAAGAGTGGCTCAGGGAACTGGCGTAGGCCGAATGTAATGGTATACGGCCAACAGGGAGGTGCAAGATTTACAACTGGAGCAGGGCATTAGTCGAGGACTGGTATGGGCTAACTGATAGGGAGTATGATTGCTGGGAAGTAAGTGACTGGTTTCTCCAGATGGAGGAGGAGAGAGTTTTTTATTCTCTTTACCAACTCCGCCTCCCTTTCAGATTTTCGCTAGAGCTGGCCCCCTTTCACTTTTTTCGACGTGCCCTTACGGGTTTTCACATCGAGGGGTTACCCAATTTTGCCTGATGTGCTCTTGCGAGTTTTCACCTCAACCAGGTTGCTAGCATTTTTTTCCCCAATCGCCTCCCTGAGAGAGAGGACAACTGAGTCCGCCAAGGTATCTCTATTTTTAACCCCATTTTGATTGATTTTTTTTGTTTGTTATTTTTTTTTGCTTACTTGGGAGCCTAATGGCTGGGTTGTAATTAGTGCAGAGGCATCCTTGCTCACATTGTTACAAGGCCAGAGGTGGGAGATTGGCTCTCGAAAATATCTGATAGCTATCCTGGGGGGGCTTGGAGGGCCTATTGCTTGACTGGGAAGAGGAGTTGGGAGCAGTGACTGGTTTGGTCATTTACGGGAGAAGACCGATCCCGCTAGGTGAGGCTGGGAGTGCGCTCTAGTCTGGGTGGTGTGCAAACTCATGTTCTGGTGCATAATATAACTTGATGTGCTTGCCATTGAGAGGAGGAAAGGGCCTGTGACCCTTGTGGTCTATGACCATGTAGGCCCCACCCTCATAGGTATCACAAATAATATAGGGGCCTCACCAATTTGGCTAAAGTTTGCCACTGGAGCAGCCTGACATGACCTCCCTTTCCTTAATCATGATGAGGTCACCTTGCATGAAAGCTCACTGCTTGACGAGCTTATCATAGGCTCACGCCATGCGTGCCTGATATACCTGCAGGTGTTTGTAGGCTTCAAGCCGTTTGCCTTCCAGATCGGTGAGCTGTTCCAGCCTTCTGTGACATTCATTTTCATCAGAGCCGGCCAGGTCAGTATGTACCGCAACATGGTATGATGCCAACTGGATCTCAATGGGGATAACAGCTTCGGCTCCGTAGACAAGGGAGAACGGCGAACAACCCGTGGGGGTTTTGTAGATCGTCTGGTAGGCCCATAATATGATGGGGACATCACTCTTACCCTTTCACTCCGAGGGGTCCAGCTGCTCGCCATTGTGTTCGCATTGACTTGTGGAGTCTAGCTATATAATTTTTATATTTTTCTTGAGTCATAATCATGTAATTTTGACTTTTATTGAGTCTATTAGCTAAGTTGGTTAGTCATTTACCTAAGTCCAAGGGCTCATTAAGTGGTTTAATTGGCTAGTGCCATGGAATTCCCTTCGGCGTCGATCTGTTCCCACCAGATCTGTTCCTTGATGAGGCATTGGACTTCCTCACAGGACTTGATCGTGTGGCAGATTCGTGCATGAAAAGGGCAATACTGAGGGTGGTTAAAGTCCCACTAAGTGTAGTCTGCCAGCGGATCACGGGGTAAGATTTGTGCCCGCTCGACGAGGACGTCGAAAAGTCACTGAGTTCTTTCCCTGGGGAAGGAGAGGGGCCTGCGATCATGCCAGGGCCTCCACCTTGGGTACCAGATCGAATGCTCTCTCTAGTTGCTGTTGGGATCCTCTGATTCATCATCAGAAAGAGAGAATGCCACCATCATGTGGATGACATTGGCTGGGTGGTGAACCGCACATGCTGCTTTGGTTGGTCTAGACCACGTATGTGGCTATGGAGGAATGACGAGACCACCTTTCATTTGGATCAGGCCGTCTCGGATCAGCTTCTGTGCCTGAGTCTTGAAGACGTAGCAATCCTCTAGGGAATGACCCAGCATGCGGTGGTATAGGCAGTAGTTGGGATCGTCAGTTTTCTGGGCTTCATCTGGCTTGCGGACTTCAGGCAATTCGACGATCTTCTGGGCCATGCAGAGGTCAAAGAGCATCTTCGTATGCTCCTTCTTGAAGGAGAAGGGTGTCTTCATACGCTATGAGAAGGAGGGAGCAGCTGGCTTATCAGTTGGCCTTTTGTCGGAATCACTCGTTTCGGCTCCCTTCCTAGCTTTAATAGTGGGGGTGAATTCAATGATGTTCACCTCCTTTCCGGACTGGCGTTCCCGCGTCTGCTTACCCTTTGCTGCAGCGTAGCTCGGGTTGTCGGCGAAGAACATCTCTATCTCGGCAGCTGCAGAGTTGAGCTGGTCAAAGCCCTTGACATTGGTGCCGAGAAGCTTTTCACTAACCCCGGCCGCCAAGCCTCGACGACAGATGGTGATGGCATCCTCCTGGACTGGTGGATTCACACACCTCATGCTGAGTTCTCACCACTTCTTGATGAAGTTAAGGGCGCTCTCGCCCTTCTTCTATCGGAGGGAGCAAAGCTCAGCTAAGGAGACTTTTTGCTTGGCCATTTGGAAATGGTCGAGGAACTTCTTCTAGAGATCCACCCAGTCAATGATAGAATTGGGCTTGAGGCGGGAATACCACTGGAAGGCCATTCCCGTAAGTGAGGTGGCGAAGTAACAAAGGGGATAAGACTCGTCCAACGCAAGCTTGCCCATGGCCGTAATGTAGTAGGCCAGATGCTCATGTAGAGACCCATGCCTATCGATTTTTTGTAGCTTTGGCGGTTTGGCATACTCCGGGGGAAGCTTTTTGAGCTAGTGGTGTAGTGGATAGGGGACACTATAGAGATCTACAGTCATAACCCTTTCTCCAAACTGGGCGAGCTTGGTCTCAATGATCCGCTCGATCATCTGGCGCTGTGCCATAAGATTTTCTGGCACTGGCGTGTTGGATTGCCGTGGTTGAACCTTGGCCAAGGGCGTGCTGAACCCAATAATTGTAGGAGTTCAGGCAGCTGCCGCTGAGGCGTTAGCATCATTCTGCCCACCCGGCAGGGCCGGAGCGTCCATTGAAGGCCCAGTGGGCGGCTGAGGACGAAGGTCAAGTTCTTGAAGCAAATCTTGTAGGAGGGCCTTTAAGTGCTGGTTCTCCTTCATAAGAGTCTCAAGAGTCACCTCTTGGACTTCACCGGCAGGAGAATCATTGTTGATTGGCTCCGCATTGACAGGGGTGGCACGCTCCTCGACGGGAACTTCTTCCACTTGTGTGGATGCCTGAGGTTCGATAGAAGTGCCGATGTGGCCAACTGGGGCCGACGGCGGAGGCGGGTGATAAGGCCTCCTGAAGTGAGATATAGGTAGGTTCAAATCGTCGGTCTAAATCTCAGGTTGGTGTCCGACGGTATAACACGCGAGCACCCTGACTACGTCGTTAAGGAGCCAGACCGTCCTCCTTTTCTGGGAGCGTCTCTTGGGGCAGAAAGGTGTCCCTAGCCTATCAAAGACCAAGGTACATTGCGGGGGAGTCTCCACCGTGGCGTCTGCCTGAGAAGAGCTTGGGTCTCGATGCTAGTGGGGCCCGGAACGAGCCCGTCTCTGTTTCTGCCTATCTGTGCGAGAGGCGATGAAGGGTTGGGCGCCACTAGATGACGGGGCTGCGGGGTCAGTCGCACCTTGCTTGGCGCGACGTCTTAGTGTCTGAAAGGGGTTGCTGAGGCGTGCTTCCCAGACAGCTTGGGCTTCATCTGGGGTGACCCAGATCCTTCTCAAGTCTGACTGCTAGTCTCCCTCATCCTTGTTCCTCCGATGGGACTTGGGTGCTTGAGTGCCAAACCGACGCTGGTGCTTTTGGGCCGTTGCAGAAGCATCCGCTCGCTTAAGTTCTGCCTTGTCTTCCCGCGTTCGACGCAGGAGGCTAAAGCGGTTGGTGATAGGGACCGTAGGGACAATCCGTTTTGGAGGAATAATGGGTTCGCCCCCATCCAGGCAAATTCGTAAGTCTCTGACAAGAATGGTCTTGCCGGAGTTGCAGGTGGTAGCAACGGGTCGCTTGCTTTTACGGCTACGATAGTGCTTCTTTTGGGGAGTGGAAGACAACTCCGCTCCAAGGTAGTAGGCCGAGAAAACCCAGCCTATGGGTGCTTGTGGCACAGGGCCATTCATTGGGAATACCGGGGTAGGCCCCCAAGATGCGAAGTTTGTAGTGAAGGCCGACGACTGGGTGGCTCGAGTGTAGGCTTTCGCCCGAGCCGACAGTAGTGTTGCGGACTCTTGCCGCGATGTATCTGTGCCCGAAGTTGTCACTGCAGGGGGTATCGAGATGCTGGTGACCTGGGGCCTTGAGCCTGAACTGGGAGCTGGCAAGACCAGAAGGCACTACAGAGGGCGCTCAGTTCATACCGAGGTCACCGCATCCCACAAAGGCAGACCCGTGCTAGGGATCGGCGTTGTCAGATTATGGGAGGAATGACCCCGAGGTAGAGCCGAGGGATCCAGGACCTGATGCAGACCACTCGTAATAGATGTTGTCTGTGGGAAACCCTGGAGTTGTACGTCTAGTCTGGATGCTAGGACGCCTCGTGCCAGGGGTTGGGGACCTGGGCGAGGTGGTCGCGCTTCTGCGGTTCAGGTCAGGGGGCACGAACGGGGTGCTGGGGAGCCCTGCCCCTGGGCTAGGAGGCCCGGATGGGGAGCTGGCTCGGTGGGAGCTCGGGATTGATGGCCCAAGCGGAGTGTTGAGGAGCCGAACACTGTAGGGTGGAGACCTACACTGGGAGTTGGCTTGGCTGGGGCTTGGGGCTAGAGGCTCGACCGAACTGCAGGACTGGAGACCGGAACCTGGGACGCAAGGCTTACATCTGAAGTCAGTCGAGACTGGGCCTGGGGACTAATGCTTGCCCAGGCTGGGACTGGTCCGGGACCCCTACAGGCACCGGTGGCGGGAGAGCCAAGCCTGACGCTCGGCCTGGTTGTCGGGACTGGCAGCTGGCGTGGAGCGTGGCCACCCACCGCCCCCTCCCTTCCTCTTTCTCTCTCGGCTGCTGCCTTTTCTTCCCCATCAACTGCCTCCGCTGCCGACTTCTCCGCCCGGCCCTTCACGTTCATCCCCGACGCCGTCATCGTCGCCACGGGGGTCGTCGCCTGCTGCCGGCAGATCCTCACCGAGCACTGTCTCGGGCCGCCCGCAGCAGGGACGGAGATTGACGGCTGGCTGCCCCTCCCTCTGACGTGGTGCTGATCCGTCTCTCACCGTGGGGTTCACCGCACTATGCGACATGATCCGCATATAGGAGAGGGATCATCTCTCGTTTCTCTTCTTCCTTTCCCTATGTGCTGATCGCTTCTTGGCATCTCTCTCTCTTCGTCGGCTGTTGCGATGGTTTCCACTTCCTCGGCTTCGGATGCACGGACGACCCCCTCGGCTGTTGGAACAACTATCAAGTTGAACGGCTCCAACTATCTTCTATGGTCACGTGCATTCCGATTTTTATGTGGCTCTCAACGGAAGCTTTCTCATCTGGATTCTCCTCCAGTCGACAAGACGGATGAGGCCAAGTTTGCATCGTGGCAGTCCGATGATTATTTTGTCATGACTCTACTCCTCAATAGCATGGAGCCCAATGTGAGTTCTAATGTTGTCTTCCTTGGTACTGCAAAAGAAATGTGGGATGCTCTACAGGAAATGTATTCTGATGCAAAGAATGTCTCCCGGGTGTATTCTCTCTATGAAGAAATTTTCTCCCTCAAGGAAGACGGTTGGTCCATTCATGATTACTTTGCTACTCTGAAAGGTAAGTGGGATGAGTTATAGGTGTATCATCCCCTCACCGGTGATGTGACCACTCTGAAGAAGCAACGCGAGGAGTTCTTGGTCGCCAAATTTCTATCCAGGTTGCATGACTCCCTCAGTCACGTTTGTTCTCATCTCCTCTCGGACGATGCGGTTCCCTATCTGGCGAATGCTATGTCTCGTGTGCTTCGAGTCAGTTCCTCCACCTTTGCCTATGAGACTAATCCTGTTAAGCACTCGGCCAATGCTGTTGGTCGTGGTCGTGGTCGTGGTCGTGGTCGTGATTGCGGTCGCGGTCGAGGGCGTGGTCGTGGCCGGAACTCCTATCCCCCGTGTACTCATTGTGGCCGCCAAAATCATATCCCTAAGCGTTGTTGGGCGAAGTTTGGTCGTCCGGACACTGCTAAACTTGCGGCTACTCCACCTCCACCGACTTCGGATACTATGACTACTCCATGCGCCAACGCTGGTGCGTCAGAGTAACCAGAACTAGAAAATGAATTTTTAGTTTTTTTGTTTATCTGATGTTTTTGTTGGTTTTTTTTAATGATAAATGCAATGTAATGTGACTCGATGACCCGAATGTGTACAGGGGAAGAGGAGAACAAGGATCACCTAGCTTCAAGTGCGGGCAGTTTACTTGGCATTGCCGGAGCATCAGCGAGAGAGATTAGCTGCTATGGGCTTCGGGGAGGTCCTTAGCATCGAGGTTACCAGGGTGGACATAGCTCTCTTGTACGCGTTGCACGAGAGATGGGATCCGATCAGCCGAGCCTTCATCTTCCCATGGGGTCACATGATCCTGACATTAGAAGACATGGTGAGGATCAGCGGTTTGAGGGTGCACGGGAAGGCGGTGACAGGGAGGGCTTATGGCGACTACAGAGAACTAGCCCAGGAGCTGCTAGGGCTGGATTTAATGAGGCCGGGGCATCCATTGTCCCAGTTATCACGGTCGGTGCTACAGGAGAGCCTAGGGCTTCGAGGAGCAGCAATCGTAGTTGGGGAGTTACCAGAGCAGCACATCGACTGGGTGGTCGAGCAGGTGCACCCGAGCGTGGCGGCAGAGGTGGGACCAAAGGGAGATAGAGTGCAGAGGCACTTCCTGATGCTGCTGTTCAGGAAGCTCCTATTTCTGACCCGCATTGACGTGATCAGCTGCAGGCTCCTACCCTTGCTGGAGGATCTGAGCAGAGTAGGCAGATATGCGTGGGGAGCAGCTGTCTTGGCCTTCTTATTCGACTCACTCAGCGCGACAGACCGAGTGACTATGCTAGGTGGCTTCTCACCTTTTCTACAGGTAAATGCCCAAAAGGGCTTCTAAATGCTTCTAAATGCTTTTAATGATGCGTATGACCGCTATATGCTGACACATGTTCTTAAAATGTAGATTTGGGTCTTCCTCTACCTGCCCGGGATTGGGCGAGGGACCGAGCTACATCCGGAGAGGATTCCCATTGCGAGGCGGTGGAACGTAGCTCGAGATACAGGGTCGATCAAGAGGTTGACCTGAGCGATCCACGATGATATCGATTCATTCCCGCATGCATCGGTAAACTCCTGAACTAAAACCCTTCTATATGCTTCTATATGTTGACAAATGTTGACTTAAAAATGGCCTTTTCAGGTGCACTGGACACCGTACCGGGATGAGAGACACGAGGGACAGCCATGGGTGGAGGCTTCCCTGGCCTATAGAGGACGGGATATAGTGGGCCTCTCACAATCCTCCGCTGGTGCGGTCTGCCCTTGCCCTTCGCCAGCAAATCCCAGTTTAGCCTTCCCCGGTGCACCTCCTTACACCTTCGCTGGCACATCCCAGTTTAGCCTTCCCCGGTGCACCTCCTTACTCCTTCGTCGGCACACTCCGCCTGGTGCCTTCGGTAGTGTGTCCCTTCGCCGGCACACCCTGTCGGGTCCCTTCGCTGGCACACCCTACCGGGTCCCTTCGTCGGCACACCCCTAGCCATCCCAGCCCAGCACGCTCTCCCTCACACCCTCACCGTCTCTCTCTCTCGCCCGACACACTCTACCCCTAGCCCTATACGCTCCACCTGTGCCTTGGCCGGCAAACTCTCACCCTCACCTCCCTACGTCGCCTTGCACGGACCTTGTCCTTTGCATGCACGACTTTGCATGGATCATGCACCAACCTCATCATGTGCTCGGACCTTGCCCCCCATTTGCACGGACCTGCACAGACTCTTGTTCAAACCCTGCACAGATTTTGCATAAGCCTCACACAACCCTACTCTTGAACCAACACAGACTTTGCCTGTAGCTATACAGACTTCATCCCAGGTTTACACTGACCTTGGCCCAGACTTTGCCCCCACATGCACGGACTCTGTCCGAACATGCATGGACTTTGATCCCCAAACTTGCACAGACTTTGTGTAAACATGCGTGGACTTTGACCCCCCCGCATGCATAGACTTCGCCCGACTTGCATGGACCTCATCCCATGTGCACTGACCTCACTCGCATGTGCACTGACCTTGCTCATATGTGCACTGACCTTACCTGTGCGTGCACTGACCTTGCCATTTGCACTTTCCCCATGTGCACTGACCTTGCTCGCATATACACCGACCTTGCCCCAGACATGCTTAGACCTTGGCCCAGCACCCATTTAGACTTTGGTCAACCTGCTCAGACCTTTCCCACACTAGCTCAGACCTCATCGCGGACAATCATAGACCCGGCCCTCTCCAGCACGCTTCCTTGGCATCCTTTGCCGGCACACTCGTGCCCTCCTTCACTGTTGCACCCTAGCTAGGCCTAGCCCAGTACAACCCCCAGGTCCCTGGCTAGTACACCCTTAACCCCCTCCTCCGGCGACACAACCTCGACCCCTCCTTCAGTGGCACGCCCAGCCCCCATCCCTCAGCAGTACTCTCCCAACAACCTTCACCGGCACACTATCCCTCAACCTTCTCCGACATACTCCCAATACCCCTCGTGGATCGGTTCAGATGTGCACTCACTCACCGGCAGCAAGAACTCACGAATAGTGGAATTATTGACTGGGCACTCCTCAGACGGGTGCTGCAGTTGGAGCTAATACTAGACAAGCAGAGTGGAGTGGCAGCCGCACGTACCTGGCCCGTCTGAAGGACCGGCTCCGGTCGGAGACGATGGCGAGCCACGGAGCGTGTGCACCCTGCAGTCACGCTGTGTTGAGGAGGCTTGGCGAAGTCCCTGCTATTACAATTACGATGCTCCATGTAGGGAGGGGGGATCACGGGGGTGGGGGCAACCAACTACACGCACTACCCTCACGCAGGAGGGGGGAACAAGGGGAGGGGAAACCAAACAGTGATCGTACAATGCGCTCCGACGTCCAATCGTGGTGCTTCCAACGCAGGGATGAAGCTTGAGGGATGCCGAAGGATGCCAGTAAGTCCGACGTCGAGCCGATGTCGCTGGAAGGTGGAGGGGGTCACTGTCGTTAGCCTGCGCGGTTCTGTCTCTCAGGACTGGATGGCGCAGTCGTGGTGCATCGGCAGGTACGCTCGCTGAAAAACTCCAAACATGGCGGGACCAGCTCGTGGGCGTATCAGACAGGGGGTACTACAAACCCTAAAAAGATGGCAGCCATCAGATCTTCTCACAGGTCGTGGTTTCTCAGACGGTCGGCGTCAGGTTCCTGGGCAAACAGCAGGACAGGCCAACAACGGCCCTAGTGGAATTTTTGGTGCCAACATCAGAACGGGGCGAGACCACCAGGGATGGTTTCTTGTCACCGAGTGCTTCAACATTGGTGAAGACACCTCAGGCCGAAAACTAGCAGAGGGAGGTGTGCTGATGCTGTCGATGCTGCTGCAGGTTCTGGGCGGACTGGGTTGCACTAGTCTGGCGCAGCCGTGGGAGAATGGACCTCCCGGGCTGTGCTGTCGACGAAAATGGACGGGACCACCTCAGGGTTGAAGGAGACTCGAGAGGGAAGAACTCTCATGAAGGGGGATCTGGCCGATCCGCACAGTTGAAGTCGGTGTCGGCGTTGCCAAGGGGCACTCAGAAACAAATGCAGTAAAGGCGCAGTTGCACGGAAATGCCTGTAGCGGTTGATGCCGTTGACGAAACATAATGAAACCACCTCTTCTGTGAAGAGGACTCGGATTATAATGATCCCACAGAAGGGGGCTTGGGCTGATTGGTGAAGTAGGCAGAGGTGTGGACGCTGCAAGCTCTGTCAATGGTTCTGCTACCAGTCTGAATGCCCGTCAGACGGTGAGCCGAGAGCCCGGACTTGCACACCACTTTTAGTGTGCCCACTATAGACTGTGAGTGAGTGCCACCCAAACCCACGCCTCTGGCGTGTCGGCCTCCTACGAAGTTGGGAATCCTAGGCCCTTAAGGGTCAGCCTAAGCTAGCCAAGCCTCTTAGAACGTTTGGGTTCCACCTTGGACGCCCGTCATCATTGCCCGGTCACCATCGGGAGGTTGTGTGCACCGTGAGAGTGAGCCGTACACGTGAGCCCGTGTTCTTCCTTGTATGCTTGCTGGTCTAAGTCCTTGGTTCATCAATTAATCCAATATCATCTTAGGCTTGTGCTACATCATTAGTGGAAGGCTCAGTGGAGGCCGGTGCTATGGAGGCTGATGGCATAGTGGAAGATGTAAAAGTAGAAGGTTTGATACGGAGGAAATGCCGAACGGGGCAAACGGTGTTAGGGGTAGAAGGAGACTCGCGATACGCCGGCATGGGTGATTGGAGTATCGACCCTTCGTCATAACACCAATAAGTCTCAAAAGTGAGAGTTGGACTAGGAACGGTGGCATCCTCCTGAGCAGGGGGTTCATCTAGTGGCGGCGGAGGAAGTGGAAAGCCAAGGAAACTCTGAAGGGATGCTTGCAGAGCTTCTTTATGTGCCATCTTCAATTCTTCAATTGCCGGCTCTTCATTAGCAGGCTCAAGTGGACGCGATAGTGATGGCGTATTGATGGGTGGTGGTATGTAATGGTGTTGCAGAGGATTTTGTGAGTGTAAGTGTGTATGCGTAGGCGGAGGGCCATATGAATGGATGGGGTGAATGGGTGGAGGGTGGAGGGTGTCCACTTGAGCGTTGAAATCCGCCGGCTCTTGCTTGCCTGAACTATCGATGCCGTAGTTGTCTCTCTTATCCTTCCAATCTTTCTCCATCTTTGTAATGTCATTCAGATCGACGTAAAGGGGATTAATTGGAGAAGGAGGAGGAGGAACGGGCCGCAGACTCATAACCCTCTTTAGTTGTTCCTCCAATGAAGCAACTTTGTCAGCGAGAACTTGTTGGAGGTGTGTAGCTTGAGAAGTAGAGGGCTAGCCTACTGGCCTTGAAGGAGGGGCCGCATAAGAAGGCCGTGGAGGGGAGTTAACGGGCTGACCCAAAGAAGGACCAGGTCGGGCTGGGTTGCAAGGAATGAATGGTCCTTGGGGCCGTGGTGGAGGAGGAATAGAAGGAGGCAGATGATGGACCACCCGAAGAGACTTCCATTGTATGAATCAAGGATAACAATTTCCCTCTCGCAACATCTGAAATCACATCTTTAAGACACCAAAGGTACGTTCCACAACAGTCTGGAGTTGAGCATGGCGATGATTAAACTTCTCCTTCTTGTTTGCAAATGGCACCCCCTGTCTACCATGAAATTGGGAGATGTGGTATCAATGGAATGATCGGGTGTTCGCATACCCAGCATCCACTAGATAATATTTTCCCTGAGGTACAGTGAAGCCTCCTTCGTCTATGCTCCATCTTAGGACCTTCATGTCGGTAGCTGAACCATCCATCCCAACGTAAACATACTGAAATAGCATGTCAAACGATACCACAACCATTACATTTTGTGTAATACATTGTTTGCGGTTACAGAGGTGACCTTGGTCACAAACTGACACGTTTGCAGGAATATGGGTCCCATCGATCGCACCCAATGAATCCTACAGTTGACACGTATTGTTAAATGTCTATTAAAGGTGCATTATTAGAATAAGCCATCATGACATACAACTCACCTTAAAAAAGGGATAGAACATGTCCTTGTCACGTATGTAGGGGTGGCATTCATTTGTTGGTGCTGGGAGTTGGATGAAATCGTACTTCAATGATGTCAATGCAAGTGCGAGATGATTCACATAGTAGCTGATTGTTTGGGAGGAGTGCTGACACGCCTCACATAATGCACCTGTTGAAACATCGTGGCCAACAGTATACAAAAACATTGCAAGTTGTTCATTAGCAGTAACGTGACGTGAGTCAGACAACAAACCCCTACTCATTAGCATGTCTTTCAGTTTAAAAAATATTGTGGGGTGTAACCTAAACATATTGTAGCACCTTCTTTCATGTCCATTTAGGATATCATGAATCATTGCATGACCAGTGTATGAGGACATGTGCATCCGTCGCCTAGGAACAACATGTGCATTTTCTGCTTCAATCTGTTGGAATATAGCCTCCGCAATGTCATTGTGTATTTGATCGTGTACTTGAATGAATTCCATAAGTACCTTATTAAATTCTACAACATACAAGTATAATATCATGTTACTTAGATACATTCTTCGTTGATCTAATTGTCAAAGTGAAACATTAAACATGAAAACTCTTGTGAAATTATAGCAACCACATACTTGAACGCATACATAACCAAATACTCTCACCACTGAAACCAGTGATGCACAATAAGAATGAAAAAGACACCTATAAGTATTAGAAACAATAGTACTACAAGTAACACAAGTCGCGACGAGCGGTGAGGTTCTTGATGAGCGGGCAAAAGCTCGCGAGTGCCACTTGGGATTCCAAGTAGGCAGTTTAGCGATGGTGAGTTTGGAATGGACCTATCCTAGGATCATCTCCAAAATGAGGGCGCGAGGACTTGGACCCTACCAAGTTCCGAGTGGCTTTGACTACTCACCATCCACTTCCACTTTGCCTCTGCCTCCACCTTCTAGGCCCCTGATTATCCACCATCCATCCGACACACCATCCACTTCCACTGCACCTCTACCTAACAAAACCCTAATCAAAACCCCTACACCCATCATCACTTCTACCTCACCAACTATTCCTCCACCATTACCCCTTAAACCTCGGCTAAAATACACACCTAACCCCATAGAGGTGCAAAAACTACAAGCAATGGTTCTCCAGAGTGGGAGGATCTTCCACCAGGTCTTCCCTCAGAATAGTCAGGCCCCCGAGCAATCTCAGCCAGAGAAAG
The DNA here is from genome assembly GCA_024336825.1 of Amorphophallus titanum. NCBI lineage: Eukaryota > Viridiplantae > Streptophyta > Magnoliopsida > Alismatales > Araceae > Amorphophallus > Amorphophallus titanum. The sequence goes on from JANBPO010006369.1 coordinate 19,182, forward strand.
ACACTGAAGATCTGCCAGAAGAATCCATTCCCAGGACACAATATGATCTGTTGAAACACTTGGATAAGACACCTACCCGGATCTCCATCCTTGAGTTGCTTAAGAGATCCACGTCCCATCAAAAAGCTTTAAGGGAATATCTCCAGAAGGTCATGGTGAATGAGGACCTCCCTATAGAGAAGATCTCGGCCATACTAGCACCGACAGACACACAACCAGCTATCGTGTTTCATGACCATGAGTTTGAACCCAAGGAGGCTCGAAAATATGCATTGTGTGTTTCGGTAAAAATCAACGGAGTGCCTGTGGATCCATGCTTGGTGGACACGGGTGCATCTATAAATGTGATCTCTATGAGCACCCTCTAGTTGTGTGAGATTGACATGGAACAGATAAGGCCCTCATCTATCACAGTCATGGCCTATGACAATAGCAAAAGGCCACCAAAGGTGATGATTACTTTGAGTGTAGAGTTGGGCCCTACGTCAGTCTCCACGGAATTCCATATCCTTGATATGGATCCCACATTCAAGGCCATACTAGGCCGCCCCTACATTGAAGTCATGAATGTTGTGCCATCCACCAACCACCAATGCCTGAAGTTTTCATGCAATGGATGGATTATCAAAGTGATCAATATGCCCCTCCTTCATATGGTGGATGGTATTAATACCTCTCTACCCTCTATTTGGCCAGCTCATCGGCCCATACTATCGTTGCTGGACGGGTATGACCCCTACCGCACCCCATTAACACAAGAGAAGTTATTTTTTAAAAAAATAAAAAAAATCAAAAGATTTTTATTAAAACTCACGAAACCCCCCTCCCTTCTCTCTCCGCTCTCTTGATTCTCTCTCTCTTCCTCTCTCTCTCCCTCAAGCGCTCTCTCTCTTTCTCTCCCAATCTCACTTGGTTTCGATCGAAACGACATCAGACCAGGTAGTGGGAGGTAGCGTTAGAACGGGCTCGACGCGTAGGTCGAGATGGTACCCTCTATTCTGCGGTTTGGGGAGCGTGGAGACGAGACGGGTCAAGAGGAGTCACGACGCCCTGTCGTCCGATCTGCACCGTTTTATGGGCTTCGTCCCGATCGAGGTAGGAGAATGAGTTCCTCATCTCGCCAGGAGCGTTTTGACGCCTCATGCATCGCCGATGGCAGACGTTCTCATCATTTCACGTGCAAAACCCTATTTGGGGGATTTTAGGCCTAATTTTGGGGTTTTTCTTCTCCTCGCTCGGTTTTGGTCCAGACGGTCGCTGATCGAGGCACGAGAGGCGCCGTTGGGAAGGTCGTGTCGCGAGGATCACGTGGACGTCCATCTTCCCTCGATCTGTGGAGCGTGAAGGCGCGTGAAGCCAGGAGGTCGCTGTGGCCCTCGTCATCCGTTCGGCATCGGATCGGCTTCCTCGTCGTGTCAGATGTAGGGGGATGGACTCTCTTCCTCGCTAGGAACCCGTCGGTACCACATGTGCCATGGTCCGATGCCAATTACATCATTTTTCGTGCATTGTTCCATGTTAGCATAATTTAGTCATTAAATTATGAAATTACGTCCATGGGCATCGTCTTTATGTTTTTGTAGATGTAAATGGATGTATGGATGCATGCTTGAACAGGTTAGCAGGTTTCTGCGTGTCCCCCGTCGATTTCGGTCGACCGGGAGGGAGTTCGGTATCGAACTCGTCCAACCCGTAACCCAGTGACATAACGCGCCAGGACCGGTGCGTTATAGTCCTTTAACGCACCTAAAGAGGTGTATTATGTGCCCTTTGACGGACTCCTCCGGGTCCGTCATTTGACCATTGACCGGTCGTTTGACCGCTGACCCAGTAAGGCGATTAGCATAGCGGTGTAGGTAGATCCGTTATAGTCATATAACGCCCCAGATCTGGTGCGTTATATTATGCATTAAAACTATAGATTTTCTGTTGATTCTTGGCATTCGGGTGACTTTAACGGGCTTAGACCCGTGCGTTATATCCTCATAACGCACCAGCCTTGGTGCGTTATGTTTCTGTCCCTTGCGGATGCCTCGGCGAAGCGCAGACTCGTAGTAGGGGAGGGCAGCCTCCTTAAGGTCGGCCCGGTAAGCCTCCGAGCATTTAAACTGCTCTAGTGCCTCCACCCCGATCGATCCCACCCTACTAGCGAGCTCGACCTTTTCCCGTTCTGCCTCGGCCAACCTCCGATCTACCGCGGCCATCTACTTCTCCGCCTCGGCCCGATCAGCATCGGCCTCCAACCGAAGGTGCACAGCTTCCTCCGCTCGGTCTAGTAGCTCGGGGCGCTCGGCCTCCCACAGGCCATCTCGCTCGGCACGGGCCATACGCTCCTCCTCCAGAAGCTTGCCCTTCCTCTCGAGCGACTCACGTGCCCGAACCAGTTGCTCGGTCAAATCCCGGGCCTCCGCCTGACTCGCCCGCACCAGCTCTTTAAACAAGGAGAGCTCACGCAATAACCCATTGCGCTCCTCAGTGAGCCGGGATATCTTCCCATCGGGCCTACCGAGGGTCCAGGCAAGGTTCACCCGATCTGACTCCGACCGAGCGTAAGCTTTAGCCAGGGTGGCCCCCATTTGGGCCATGATCAGGCCACCCTCTATAACCATTTCGAGGGCCGCGGTCGGGGACCACTGCCTGTCTCCTCCTCGCACCACCTTTATGGCAATGCTGCTGCACTTCTGGTATAGAGGGCCCCAGATGCCAGCCTCTCCAGAGCAGCCAGAATAGGGGCTCCCCCTCCGAGCGGCACCCCCTCGGAGACCCCACTGGTAGGCCCGAATTGAGCCGATGCTTCCTCCGCCCCTCTCGCCTCAGTCTGTTAGGGCTGCATCACCTCTTCCCGTGACCCCCCCCCCACCTCCGGCAGCTCGGCCCCGACGTCTCCACCCTGAACGCCACCTACCTCACTCGGTGCTCCAGTCTCGGCGACGGTCCTAGAGCCACCCGCTTCGGCCCCGGCCTCCGCGGCCCCCTCTTGCCCAGCAGACGGGAGAGCCAGCCGAATAGGCTCGGCCCCTTCTAGCTTGGTAGAGGGGAGGGCCGAACCAGAGCCATCTTCGACAGCGGGGACGGCCCCGGGCTTCTTGGCCCACTTCTTGGCCTTCATGGCGTCCCACAGCATCTTCTCCACGGGATCCTTGCGCTTGGACCCCCGTTGCTTGGAAGACCCTTCCCGGGCCACCCCCTATCCCTTGTCTTGGGCTCGGGCTCCCTCCCTTGCTGGCTTCCCAACACCCCTCCCCATCCTCCCCATCCTCCCTTGGTCGCCCTCCCACAGCGTAGCTATGAAGAAGCACCTAGAGAGGCAACCTGTGGGGGAGGATGGCTATAGACTGGCCAGGAAGTCCAAGATGGCAGATGAGGTGGAGGACGTTGCAGCACAGTGGAAGTGTAGGAGATTGAACAGGGCTGACCAGACCTCTGAGGCAATGGAACCCTAAAAGAAAAGGTGCAGACAGGTCTCGGAATGGGAGGATGAGTAGCAGCTGCACTTGGAGCAGAGGGGCACACCGCAGGCCATGATAGCATCATCGGCAGGGAGGCAGCCGGAGGTGATGCGCCAGGAAAGCACAGACCACTTTAGCGGGATGTGCTGGCTCTAGAGGAGAGCCCATCTAGGAGATGACACCGGGGCGAGGAGGCTATGGATAGAGCTGGTTGAAAGGGACCCGTCAGCGGTGAGAGTCCAGATCCACTGGTCGGTGGAAGAATTGGAGCCCACAGCCTGGTCAAAGAACCCTTGCATTCAGAAGTGTCGAGCTATTACAATGCAGTCCGGGGGAGCATGCTCAACCGAGCAGAGCTTGTCCCTCAATCCAGAACATACATGGGGGGGCAGGAACTCTTTCAAGGTGGCTGACCCAGCCCAGCAATCAAGCCAAAAAGATGCACGGGAGCCTTCCCTAGAGATGAGGACGTGGTGATTGGCATGGATGATGAGGGCAGCCAGCTGCCAAAGAACTTTGTCAAGGGCTGGGGCATGCCCAAAAGATGCAGTGGAGAAGTGCTCCGCATGAAGGTGTTTAGCATGGAAGAACTTCGCCCAAAGCGAGTCAAAGGTGATGGCTTTCCACAACATTTTGGTCTTCAAAGCAATCTACATACAGTGGAGGTTGACGACGCCTAGGCCGTTGTCGCCAATGGGGTGGGAGATGACGTCCCAATGCTTCCAATGCTTCTTAGGTGAGCCCTCGTAGGATCCCCAAAAGAAATTAGCTAGAAGCTAGTGAAATGCCTTGAGAATGGACTTCAGAACCGTAGTAGAAGAGAGAGTATAAATGGGCAGCGCTGATAGAACATGGCAAATAAGAATGCGACGTCTTCCCATAGATAAGAACCCCGACTTCCAAGCCTACAGCTTGGATGCAGCCTTGGATAAAATGTAGGAAAAGTGAGTTGGCTTGTGGCACCCTGAGTAGAGAGGGATACCCAAGTAGGTGAGCGGGAGGTTGGCCCTCTGGAAACCAGTGACCGTGGAAAGGGTGTTGCTGAAAGATGCTAGGGTAGCACGGCCAATAACAAAGGAGCTCTTGGCAGTGTTGATCAACTGATCGTAGGCCACCTCGTACTTCTTAAGGAATTTCATTAAAGCTCCCAAGTGCCCGATAGACCCGTTGGAGAAGATGAGAGTGTCGTCAGTGAAGAGCAGGTGGGAGATGGAGGGGCCCCTCCGAAGGGTCTGAAAATAGCCCCCAAGGCTGTGGCGGAAGAGGGAAGATAGCCCACGACTGAGTGCTTTTCCGGCCAGGATGAATAGGGCGGGGGCAATGGGATCCCCTTAGTGCAGACCTCTACTAGACTGGAAAAAACCAGGAGCTCTCCCGTTGACCAGGACTGAAAACTAGCAGTTAGAGAGCAGGGGTTCAATGAGTGAGATCACAGATAAGTCGAACCCGAACATGCGGAGGACTGCAAATAGTAAGTGCCACTCTAGGTGGTCATAGGCCTTGGAAATGTTGAGCTTGAAGATGACGTTCCTGCCCCAGCATTTTTTGTCAAGGTGCTGGGCCATCTCCCGTGCCAAGGAGATATTCCCCACAATGTGCCGGCCCTTCACAAACGCCCCTTGTTGCTTCGAGACCAAAAGAGGAAGGATACAGGCCAACCGGTCACTAAGAGAGAGAGAGATGACCTTGTAGATGAAGTTGCATAGGCTGATAGGCCGATAGTCCACACAGGTTATCGGGGAGTCCACCTTGGGTATGAGAGCAATGAGAGAGGAGGTGAAGCTCCAAGGGAGGGGGTGCCCACAGAAGTAGGCTTGTACAGCCGTCACAACATCAGGCCCGATAAAATCCCAACATGCTTGGAAGAAATGGCCGATGAACCCATCCGGGTCCAGAGCACTATCAGGAGACATGTCAAAGATGATGTGTTTGATTTCCTCGCCAAAAGGCATGGCACGGAGCAAGGCATTATGCTGCTCACCTAGAATGGGTGGGATAGAAGCTAGGACCTCCAGACGAGTGTGGTGCGGGGAGGTGGGGAAGGCGGAGGAGAAGAAGCTGACCATCAAGCTTGCAATATTGTCATCCCCGAGCACGGGGCAGCCATCATCACCAACCAGCTATGTTATGGAGGTGCGACGCCAATGCAAGAGGGCATAAGCATGAAAAAAATTAGTGTTCTTGTTGCCTTCTCTCAGCCATTGGATCCTGGATTTTTATCTCCAAAAAGTTTCTTCCTGAAGGAGTGCCTGGTCCAAGACATCCTTGGCAGCCATAAGACTCGAACGGTTCACATCAGAGGGGCAGGCGTCAAAGGCCACTTGAGCTGAAGAAAAGGAGTCTTCGGCCACCAATAGGATGGAGTGCCATGATCCTCGACTGGGACCCCTTCTACATGTTCCAATGCCTGTGGTCTGACAGAAGTGCCGATATGACATGGTGGCACCAGGGGTTGGTTTTGAGGATGAGGCCTCCTAAGCTAGACTAGAGGATAGTTCAGGTCATCGAACTGAGTCTCAGGTTGGTGGCCAGTGACGTAACACGCGAACACTCAAACTGCGTCGTTAATGAGCTGAACTGTCTACTTCTTCTGGGGATGCTTCTCAGAGCAGACTGGTGTCCCTAGTCTATCAAGGACTAAGGTCCTTCAAGGTGGATCCTCCATCATGAGACCAGAGTTGACCTGAGAAGAGCTTAAGTCTGGGTGCTGGCGAGGCCTGATGCAGGCCCTTCTTTGCTTTGGCCTATTTAGGCTAGAAAGGCTAAGTGGCTGGGTTCTGTCGGACTGTGCCGACGAGGATTCAGTAATGTCCCCAACGATGCTACGCTCGGACATTTGAAGAGAGTTCTTACTACGTGCCCTTTGAACAGCTTGAGCCTCGTCTAGGGTAACCCAGATTCTTCTCAGGCTAAGTTGTTGACCTCCCTTGTCACTATTATTTCGACTAGACTTGGGAGTCTAGGTGCTCGACTGGTGTAGATGCCCCAGGTTAATTGCCGAGGCACCAACTTCCCTGAGTTTTGCTTTGTCCTCTCACATTCGCTACAGGAGACTGGACACGGTCCAATCCCGAGGTACTATCAGTTCACCTCCATTGAGATGAATCCTCAAGTCCCTAATAAGAATGGTCTTGCCAGAATTGCTAATCGTAGTTGCGGGTCACTTTCCTCTGCGGCCGCTACAACACTTCTTCTGGGGAGCTGGTGAGGACCCTTGTAATGACCCAGAGCTCAGGGTACCAATAATCCGATACAAGTATCGAATTACCGCAACCAAAAACTGGGGATGCCACCCAAGAGGCTAATGAGGCCCCTGAAGGGTTAGTGGGGTTTGTCGAGGGATACTATGTTGTGGACGTGGAAAATTGCACATCCATGCGTCCCTACCAGTCCAACATTAACAACACTTTCAACCAAAGGGATCACGGAGAGTACGCCCCGTCCAGACCCTCCGAACAAACGACATGCTGCCATGGAGCCGCCCCTGGAATCACGACAGTGAAGAGAAACCAACCCCTGGGAGCCTCACCACTCGTGGCCCCCCCGAAGAGAACCAAGTGGATCATCAATCGGGCGCCAAACAGGCCCAGGTCCACTCCAAAAGAATGCTCTATGCCTCTTCAACGGCACGCCCGTGCGTAATGCTCGCCGGCACACCCCCTGGCCCCTTTGCCGGCACGTTCCTGCAAGCCCTTCAACGACACACTTGGGATAGCCCCCTCAGCGGCACACCCATCAGTCTCTTCAATGACACAACGTTGTGCCGTCGTCAATGGCACACCATCGTGCCCTCCTCAACAGTACGTCAACTGCCTCCTCAGCGGCACAGCTCCCAGGGCCATTTCAGCGGCATGGTCTGCCTCTTCAATGGCACACCTCCTTAACGGCGCATGCCAAATCTTATGGCCACGCCTTGGAGATCCTTAGCGCGCAGTGGCCCGTCCGAGGTGTCAAGCAGAGAGCAAGGCACGCTGCCAACTCCCCTAGCGTCAAGGACGACCAAAGTCAAATTGACATTAAAGAGCCCGCGTTCCCGCGCCCGCCGCTCAGGTTCGAAGACCCCCGCCATGGGGAGTATAAGGGCCATCTTCTTCCCCGGTGAAAAGGAGAGAGACACGGCGAAAAGAGAGAAGATATACAGAGAGAAGGAGATACAGAGGGAGCAGACGAGAGAGGAAGAGAAGAGGCAGAAGAAGACACCCGGAGGAGAAGAAGAAGAAGAGAAGAAGAGAAGGAGGGCTTCCGGCCTCCCCCCTTCGGCTGCACCGCCACCATCGTCCGAGAAGGAGGAAGAGAGTAAGAGAGGGAGAGAGAGAGAGATCATGTAGCAGGTGTTAGGGAAGGGGCAGGGAGTAGTCACCTCTACTCGACCTCGACCTTCTTCCATCCCTTTATTCCCTCCTTTCCCCCCCTCTTCCTCCTATCGCTTATATCCTCTTCTCCGGTGTCTGAAATTTGTGTGTGGCCGTTCGTGGCCCTTGTCTCCCATGAATAAATTTCCTTCTCGCGGTTTTCTCCATTGTCTCTGATAATTTTGATTTCTCGGAGTGTCGGATGGCTGCCTTCATTCCCTCTCCAGTGATCTTCCTCCTTCTGAAAAATCTGGTGTCCTCTGTGTGATTGCCTGATTGTCTGATCTGATTCCCTGTTCCCTCGATCTAATTTTTTAATTCTGCATTTGGATCCATTCACCCCCCCTCTGGATCCACTTTCTACTAGTAGATCGTGTTCATCCAGTCTTTAACACTTGGTATCAGAGCAATTCTGATTCCAACACCCTCTACCAGCAAGGGTCTTGCTCCACCACCTCTGCTGGGTATCACCGAGTCACCCTAGGAATCGTGTGCGCAACGGTGGTTCAGCGAGTTACATGGTTCTCCACTCTAGTGCTTGTGTTTGCATGGTAGGTCTAAGGAGCTTTGGTATAGTTGCTACATATTCCTTAATGGTGTCACATCAAAAGTAATGCTTCTAGTACACCCGATAAGGTAGTATGTTGACTGCCGCTCCTGGGTTGATCAGGACCCTGTTGATAGGCTATCCGTTCAGTTGCGCCTTCATGTAGAGCGGCCTGTTATGACTGCAGGTGGGCAAGAGCATGTCATCTTCTGTGAAGGCTACAGCCACCTCCAAGGATATCTCCGCCAAGCAAGCTTCAAGGTGTGCTGGCATTTGGAGTGCGACAATGATGGCTTGTCGTGTTTCTTCATCCAGCGATAGCATCTCCCAGATGGTGAACCGGGCCAGGATCTTCTTGAGATGCCTAACTATTCGGTCGGTAGCCCGAACCTTGAGAAGCTTCATCTCTTCGGTCTTGCCGCGTCTGCTCCCAGCCTGGGCCTGGGGCGCTGGGTCAGAAGGTGACTCCTTCACTAGATCTGGTGCTGCCACCTGAGCCGGTGGGGCCTGCTGGGCTTCCTCCTTTTCCTTCATGAATCCGGCAAGGTTAGGGATGCCGTCAAATTCTTCTACCGACTGGGGCGGGACCGCCGCCCGTAGGGCCGGAGGATTGTTGGCGGGCGGGGTTGGGAGGCTGCTGGCTCCCTTGGTTGGCCGGGGTCCTTGTGGGCGCACCTGCTTTTCTGTGCGGGCCCGAAGGAACTCAGCGAATGAAGGAGCACCCTGACTCTTCGACTTATCTGGATAAAGACCCGACGGTGGGGGGATCTCCGTACCTCGAACCTTGGGTTTGGAGACTTGGTATGGCGACTCGCCCCTTAGCATGATGTTATGGTTGTCCTGAGGAGGGCATCCCCATTTCTTTCCTGACCCGGTGGCATGCTGGGAGGTGGATGTTTCAGCCTGATTCGCCTCCGGTGGGTCACAGGATGCTTCTTCTTCTTCTTCCTGACACACTGCTTCGTGGAAGCTTGGTGAAGTCCCTGCTAATACATGTACTACACTCCACGCTGGGAGGGGGGGTTCACGGGGGTGGGGACAATCAATTACACGCACTACCCTCACGCAGGAGGGGGGATTGCGGGGAGGGGAAACAAACTATCGACTGTACGCTGAGCTCGGATGTCCGATCGATGTGCAGCCAACTCCTGGAAGAAGGTCGAGGGATGCCGATGGATGCCTGAAGGTCTGGCGCCGAGCTGATGCCGCTGGATGGAGACGGCGGCTGCAGCTGTGGGCCTGTGCAGTTCTACCGCGTCGGACTGGTTGGCGCGGTCATGGTATGTCGGTCGGTATGGGCGTTGTGGAACTCCAAACATGACGGGACCAAGTCGTGGACGTTGCTGATAGGGAGATCTACGAACCCTCAGAAGATGGCGGATGTCTGGTCACCACGCTGGACGTGGTCACAGGAATGGCAGGCATCAGATTCCTGGGTGAACAGCTGGACCAGCCACCGATAGCTGTAGTGCAACTCCCAGTTCTGAAGTTCGATCAGGACAAGACTACTTGCGTTGGTTCCGTATCGTCGAAAGCTACAACTTTGCTGAAGACTGGCTGACCTGAAACGGAGAGGAGGAAGGGGTGTCGGGGCCGACTTGACAGCAGCTTGTCCTGGGCGAATAGAGGGCTCCAGGTCTAGCGTGACTGAGGGAGAATGGACGCCCTGGACGGAGACGATGTCAAAACCAGGCGGGACCACCTCTGTTTCATCGGCTCTTCAGAGAAGAAGAACTCTCATGAAGAGAGATCTGACTGAATCGCACAGGGGAGGGTGGTTGACCTGCTACCAAATGGTGCTCAGGTTCAGACCTGAGTCGGGTGCAGTTGCACGAGAATGAGCGACGGGAACGGAGCCGAGGTCGGATCGCAGCGGGACCACTTCTGGAACGAAGCTGACTCGACGACGTATGACTCCATAGAAGATGACTTCAGCTGGTTCACACAGTGGATGCCGGGGTAGCCTCTGCAAACGTTACCTCTGCTGCAGGCTGGTTGCAGAGAACAACAGAGACTTCTTCCCGACCCACGGGAGGACGTAGCAGCAACGGGCGACTCCGGGAATGCCGTGGACGCATGGAGCAGGGGTTGACGGACTTGGGTCACAGAGGGAGAGAGGGCTGGGGCGTGGGATGCTGGTGGCTAGGGTTAGGGTTGATGGAGGGGCACGCTGGTTTGTAGAGGAAGGAGATGGGAGGGGGCGGGACTAAGACCACCCCGTTACATACCATAACGGACCAAGGCAGGACCGCTATGCTTAACAGAACTCATACAAATCCATAGTCAAATGGGACTATAATGCATCAGGGCAGGCGCGCTACATGACTATAACGCACTGGAGCAGGGGCGTTAAAGTCAATAGCCACACAACACAACTGATGAGGAATATAACGCACCAAGGGTGGGGCGTTATAAGAACATAACGCTCCTCCCATGTGCCGTTATGCCCACCAGAACGATCAGAATCCACAGAAAACTCACAGTTCACGCATGATATAACGCACCTCTAAGGGTGCGCCAAATGACTATAACGCACCAGGGCAGGCGCGTTATGTCACCTGGGTTTCGAGACTCCGGAGGTCGGAACTGAAACCCCCTCTCGATCGATCGAAATCGACGGAGGACGCGGGAAAATACAAAACCAAACCATCCTGCTAAGCCATACGAACATTCTAAGCCTACACATGCCACTAGAATTAAAAGACGATGCCCATGGAGATAATTTCAAGTATTGGAGATAATTTCAGGCATTAAAAGATTAAAAATGAACTAAACAGGAACATGCACAAAAAATGAGACAAAGGGCGTCGGACCACAGTGCAAGTGGTACCGGCGGCGTCCTAACGAGGTAAGGAATCCATCACCCTACCTAGATTACGACGAAAATGGTGATTCGATGTCGATCCGACGAGAGGGCAACGCGGCGCCTCCCGGCCCGACTCGACTCCACGCTCTGCGGATCGAGGAAAGGTGGGTGTGAATGCGATCCTCGCGACGTGACCAATCTAACGGTACCTCCCGTGCTTCGATCAGCGGCCATCTGGACCAGAAATCAAGAGAGAAACGTAAATCGAGAAATTTAGCCCAAAATCACCCAAAATAAGAATTACATGGAAAGTGATGAAGATGGCGATGGATGGCGACGCAGGAGGCATCAACGGATTCCTGGCGAGACGAGGAGTCCGTTCCCCTACCTCTTGCGCGGCGAAGACCGCAAATCGGTGCAGATCGGGTGATGGGGGCCACGTCATCCTTCCGCTCGCACACGTCTCCATGCTCCACGATCTGAGGGATGAAGGGTACCGGCGTGATCCTCACGTCGAGCCCATCCCATCGGTACCTCCCATGCGTCGACCGGGGTCCGTTTGGACCGCGAACCGAGTGAATGGGGGAGTGAGGAGAGAGAACGTGTGAGGGTGAGAGAGAGGAGAGAGAGAGATGTCGAGAGAGTGAGGAGTTGTTAGCCAAAAATGTAATTCATATTGGGTTGAGAAGCTGGGGCCGTGATGGTCGGATGACCCTAGGGGGTATGATGGCCAACGGCTTGGGATTAGGGACTGGGACTAGCTAACTGACTCGTGAAGGGATTGTAGTCAAAAGGCCAGAGCTGGACACCGGTACTGGGTCTGGGTGACTGGCTTACAGATGTGTCACGGCTGGATTATTGGACTGGCAATTGGCACTGGAATCGAGCGATTGGCCTAGGAAGGCGTTGTAGCCGCGAGGCTGGAGACAAAGGCCGGTACTGGGACCGAGCAACTAGCCTAGGAAGGCATTGTAGCCACGAGGCTAGAGATGAAGACTGGTACTGGGACCGAGCAACTGGCCCATGGGAGCATTGTAGCCATGACGTGGGAGCTGGTAACTGGTGTTGGAACTGAGCGGCTGGCCTGTAAAGGCGTTGTAGCCATAATGCTGGGACTGGGACTAGTACTGGGACTGAGGTGGGTGGCCTGTAGAGGCGTTGAAGTCACGATGCTGGGACTGGGAGCTAGTACTGGGACTGGGGTGGCTGGCCTGTAAAGGCATTGAAGCTACGATGCTGGGACTGGGACTGGGTGGCTGGCCTATAGAGGCATTGAAGCCACGATGCTGGGACTGGGAGCTGGTATTGGGACTGTGGTGGCTGGCCTGTAAAGGCGTTGAAGCCACGATACTGGGACTGGGTGGCTGGCCTATAGAGGCGTTGAAGCCACAATGCTGGGATTGAGAACTGGTACTAGGATTGGGGTGACTGGCCTGTAAAGGCATTGAAGCCACGATACTAGGACTGGGACAAGGTGGTTGGCCTCTAGAGGCATTGAAGCCATGATGCTAGAACTAGGACTGGGTGGCTGGCCTGTAAAGGTGTTGAAGCCAAGATGCTAGATCTGCGACTGGGTGGCTGGCCAGTAAAGGCGTTGAAGTCACGATGCTGGAACTAGGACAGGTACTGGGACTGGGGTGGCCCGGCTCTCAAGAGTGTAGGGGTCACCATCATCGTGGAGTGATGCCGAGGTCATCGTTGACAGGATGTCACGGTCGACGACCCTCGTCGATGAGGTGCAGAGAGGGAGAGGATTTTTTTTATTTTTCTCTTTACCAGTCTGCCGCCCTTACGGGTTTTCGCCAAAGCTGGCCTCCTTTGGCTTTTTCCCGATATGCCCTTGCGGATTTTCATACCGAGGGGTGACCCGATTTTGCTTGAGGCGCCCTTTCAAATTTTCACCTTCCTCATGGAAAAGGGAAGTACATGGGCTAATACATCACAAGGGAAAAAAAAGCAGGGAAAGGAAAAAGGAAACACAGATGGGAAAACAAAGCACTAGCTCTTTCCCCTCGATCTGTCCCTCTTCTCTCTCACTTCACTCACCCTTTCTCTCTTCTTCCCTTCTATCTTCTCTCTTCACTCGTCTGGTGGTCGGAGTAGCAAGGGGGAGTAGGAAGGCCGGAGAGCCCGCCCTTGGGTCCTCTCCTCTCTCCCTCTTTCTTCTCCTTCTCTTCACATGGGCGGCGATGGGTGGAGTAGCAGACTGTTCTCTCTTCTTCTCTTCTTCTCCTCTTTTTCTTCTTCATTCTGCCTCTCTTCAGAGCCAGCCAGTGAGAGACCCTCTCTTTTTTCTTGGAGAGGATTAATCCCCTTTTATACCGAATGGGGTTGGAACCTTCGAAGGCCAAGCCTTCTTCTCCTTCTCTTTTCTCCTCCTCGCCCAGAGCCATCCAGTGGCCTATGCGTAGGGGCGACAGAGGTGACCAGTGTGTCTTCACAGGATTGGCCGAGGTTGATGTTGACGGCCTGGTACCGCTGCACTGTCGACCAGAGCACAAGCCCAAGGCACGCGCATTCAATGCTCTGTGTTCTAGTGAAACAGAGTGCCGTAACAAGGATGGGACTTCTGGCAGGTGCATCGGATGAAGAAGAGAAGGCGCTACACCGGTTGGGAGGCTTGACAGGTGTATCGACTGAGGAGCATTTGGGTTGCGCTGCTGGAGGGGCTGGCAAGGCGTGCCATTGGATGGGCTTGAGCGTGCCGCTGGAGGGGCCAGCAAGGTGTGCCACTGGAGGCACTTAGTGTGCCGCTGGAGGGGCTGGCAAGGTGTGCCGCTGGAGGGGCTTGCAAGGTGTGCCGCTAGTGGGTCTTGAGCATGCCGTTGGAGGGGCCAGCAAGGTGTGCCGCTGGAGGCACTTAGTGTGCCACTGGAGGGGCTGGCAAGGTGTGTCGCTGGAGGCACTAGCAAGGTGTGCCAGTGGAGGGGCTTGAGCGTGCCACTGGAGGGGCTTGAGTATGCCGCTGGAGGAGACATTTAGTGTGCAGCTGGAGGGGCACTTGGGCAAATTATGCTCCTCTTTGTTCCCCGAGATTTTAGGCCTGGCATGCTCACATTTTGATGGATGACTTTGATGGATAACTTGATTCGTTCGTCGTAACACAGACTGACGGCACGTACTCTTCTATTTGCGATAATCGCGATTTGTTGAATTCCCTCAGGTCTCCGTGTGTCATTTTCTCGGAGCGTCATTTTCCCTGGCTTAGGATTAGACTGATTGGCAGCTTGTCCCTCTATGTGCGATGATCCTGACTCGGAGTCGTAGGACTCAGGGACCGTTGTAGTTGTAGGTTTAGTTGCCTTGTCCCGAGTCTATTGGCAGTCTCTTGTGCTACCTTTGGTGCTTCGAAGTACATGTGACAGGGCACTCCTGCCTGTAGGTACTTCGGCACTTGTGTTTTGGAGTCTGTGTCTTGTGAGCCTTCACTAGTCGTAGCCTTACGGCACGCTTTGGCGTGATGGCTTTTACAGCGGGACACTTCTGGTTCACTATTTTTAATCTAGTTTTCGTCGGCTCCCGCGGTTACTGTTGTGTCCTACGGGGGGAGAAAACTAGCTAGAGGCCTGGCTTAGGCAAAAGTCAGTGTGTGCACACGTGGTCAGGGGCTTGGGACTGACGTCGACAGGCGTTCCCATGTCTAGTCACTCGCGACTTGGTTACTATTTTGGTTCTGACTGCGTCTTGGTCTCTGCCTTACTGTGGGTATAGCAGACGAGATGCTTGTAGGCGTAGCATAAGACGTCAGTGGACGCAGCTGGCTGTTCTTCTAGTGTGCAGCACTCCAGTCACGTGACACGTGACCCTTCGCGGTTCTCTTCGTGTTCCTTATGCGTCGTGTCCTCTCAGGTTAGCCCTCTCATGGCTGTACTCGAGGTCAGTGTCTGTCGCCTGCACAACGTTTCGGTTGTGTATGGGACAGTGTGCACGACGTTCTAGTCATGTTGCCTGTTGTCTAGTGTCTGTCTAGATTTTCCCAAGGCTTTGTCGTTGTTCTTGCATGTCTTCATTTGGAGCCTGGTGTCGTGTCGACAGTTCGGTAAGCTTCTAACTTTTTCCAGTTCAGAGTTCACCCTTCTATCTTTGTTTGGAGTAGTTTCGGGGGCCGAGATTAGTTCGGTAGTCGTGCTCATCTGGTATGACTTCTTCCCTTTTCCTGTTAGCTCTCCTTGCTCTTAGTTTGTTCCCTACATCCTGATACCCTTTCCTTATAGCTTTGTAGTTTAGCTTTCCTGCTTTACTACTTCTATTGTTTACTTGTTGTTTTAGCGTGTTACTGCGTATTTTTCAGTGGCGATCCACGTGACCCCTACTGAGCCAGTGACACGAGGCTCACCCCTGTTGTGCCCCTGTGGTTATTGGTCATTTGTATCTCATGATTTTGATAATGGCTAACACTATAAGTCATTGTTAAGAATGCACGGACTTGGACAAAATGCACAGACTTGATGGTTGCATAACATGCACGGACTTTAGACATATGCACAGACTTAGTTGGAAATGCCAAATGTGCACGGACTTCTACATGCTCGGAGTTGGTATGAACAAAATACACGAACATGCATGGACTTTGTATGAACAAAAATGCACGGACTTCTACGTGCTTGGACTTGGTATGAAACGTGCATGGACTCATGTTTGGACCAAAGACATGCACGGACTTGAGAGTGCACGGACATGTATGGGCTTCATATAAACGTGCACGGGGTATTATGTGCACGGACTTGCTTGCCAAGTTGATGGAGTTTGTGAAGCAAAGCAAAAACATGCATGGACTCATGTTTCAGAGAAACATGCACGGACTTTTATATGCTCGGACCTTGCTACAATATGTGCAGACTTCAGACACAAAGGATGCAAGGACTTAGTTCCAATGAGATATGCACGGGGTTAGACATGCACGAACTCTGTGAAGACATGCAAGGACTTTATTTTACTAAGAAACATGCACGGGTTTTGATATCCATGGGGTTTGTGAAGACGTGCAAGTACTTTGATAACAGTAAGAAACATGCACGGACATTGAGATGCTCGGACTTAAGCTCAACACAAAGTGCACAGGCTTTATAGAAACGTGCATGGACTAGAGTGGCACGGACTTTGTAATGCTCGGTCTTAAGCTAAAAGGCCATGTGCACGGACTTGCAGAAACGTGCACAGACATAAGTGAACATGCACGGAACTTGGTTGATGAAGGAGTGCACTGGCTTTGTGAAGCAAAGTCAAAACGTGCATGGAGTTAACAAGACTGTGCACGGACTTGACAAGGGTGTGCACGGACTTAACAATGGTGTGCAGGGACTTGGAAGATTAATGTCCACGGACCTGTTTAAGGCATCCACGGACTTGGAAGATTAACATGCACGGACATTGTAAGAGTGTGCACGGACATGGAGTGTAGGTCGTGCATCAAATGCACAGACCATGCACAGACTTGCTGAAGTGTAGCTTGAACTCTATGTAGCTAAGACAGATGTGCTCTGACTTTGCTACAGTGCATGCTCTAACTTGGATTGAGCCTAAGACTTTATATGCACGAACTAGCTAGAGTGGATGCATAGACCATGCACGGACTTAGCCTAGATGGCGTGCAACATGCTCAGACTTGCATCGAGTATATGCACTGACTCTAAGTGTATGCTAAGACATGCACGGACTTGTCCTATCCAGCCATCTCTACAATCCCATGGGTCCCTACAAGGGCCCTGACCGACTTGCCATGATGCACGGCGACACAAGCAACTCCCCGGAGTTAACTCTGGCTACTCACAGACGGGCCTTACCCGTAGCCTGCATCGCCGCCCGGGCCAACCCGGGGGAGCACCGACGTCGAGCCATGCCACGTGGCACTCAGCAAAAAGGGCCAAGGGCCCACCCAGAAGCACATCTTTCAATCCTCCAAGGTCAAAAGGAGATCTGACTAAGTCAACCACAGGCTTCGGAGGCCCGCCACACACATATACGGCTCACACGGATATGGTCCGCATTCCGTCGAATACCTTATGGGTGCATATGTTCCAGTCCATCTACACCAAACCATGGGCCACCTTGTGGTTCCAGCCCCTCAGTTGGGTTCTACAACGACCCCCCAGCAAGTCAAGGCTAACCCCGACACTCAAACATGTAGCAATAAGTCATTTAAACTCTAGCACTCGGGCCAACCCGAGGCTACCTTGACAAATCGCCGTACAACATGGCACACAGCCCGAGGCATATCTTACAGCCACAAAGTGCCTCCCCTTAGCTCCCACGAGCTCCCACCATCAACCCAAGGCCCGCCGTGCGGCCCCTCAGCCGCCTACCCAAGCCGTTCAGCAATCCGGGGTGTGTCGGACATTTACACGAACATGTTCCAGGCGGCTACAGTAACTCAAAGAATGGCAGCCCCCACGGGCCCATCCCAGCTTCCTAGGGTCCAAAGTCCGTCAAAGGAGAACCCCAAACAATGCAAGAAGACCCCCGAGGGCCATCCCCTAGGGTTACGACCTCCCCCGGGGCAAGTTCGCCCCAAGGGCGGCTGCGCGCCCCAAGGAGGGCGAACCCCCTAGGGGCCGTGCCCCTCCCTCCAACCCGATGGTCCCATGGCCCCACTCCATCCCAGTTTGTTTGATTTATGATCTTATGGTGTAGATGCAGTGCCATGCCAGTCCGAGAAGTCGATGCGTGAGCACGAGAGCACAAGGCGACAGCACTAGGGAATTCCTCAAATTCGGCACGCTCACAAGCTTCCACGTATCCTCCCAGTCAATTAGTTCTTTTCTTCTTAGTCAATTTATGAAGAAAATTAACTAAAAAGTCAATTTTATAGAGTGCGGACTTCTCCCCCTCTCTCTCCATGCGCCCAGCCTACCTAAACCCCCCTGGGGGGGTTTACGCAGACCAGCCCAGCCCCCAGGCTGGTCCGCGTAAACCCCTTCAACCCCTCCCCTTCTAGATCACCACCACCTTTTGTGCATATCACCTGGGACCCGCGAGCTCACGCCCTAGGAGTGTGGAAGGAACACTCCCACCAAGAAGCTTCAGGAATGTCTTGCCACATGTCAGAATCTGAACGAGCGGGACTCCACGTGGTGACTTCTTTCAATAATGATCTGCCCTGGATCACGTGCCAATTATTTGCTCTGATGTTCTCACGTGCTCTTGTTCTTCTATTCCTCATCAGTTTGGTACTCAGGTGCACATAAGATGCTCGAATCTTGGTTGTTCTTACTTAACCAATTGCGTTCATGAGTCCCAAATAAATGCATGCACCGACTTAGTTTGCTGTCCTGAGGAAAGTTTGCACCGAGTCGCTTCTCACGTTATACCGAGCTTGTTCTCTCGAGACCAAACATTGCACCGACCTCTTCGTGCTGGCGAGGGCATTGCACCGACTTGCTCGAGCTTTCCACCATACGTGCACTAACTTAAATCACTATGCTGAGAAGGGATGCTTTGACTTTGGTCTTGTGAGTGACAACGTACTCAAACCTTTGCTTCAGTAGTTGCACAGACCGTGAATGACTTATGCATCGACTTCAAAGCTTGTCCATGTGGAAATCTGCACAGACCTCAATAACAAAGTACAAGGGCTTAGTTATGCAAAGAATCAGGAGTGTGCTTAAACATTTGAGCACAGATACACGGACTCAATGGAGATTAGTCAAGGAAAATATGCACAGGTAAAACCTAAGTGCAGAGCTAAGAAATGCACAAACTGCGTGTGTATGCTAAGAACAGGCTTTGCATAGACTGCAAGTGCAACGAACAGTGATGCACAGACTTTAGGAAGGCACAAGCTAAATAAGCAGCGAGCCTAGACATGATGCATACAGTGCGAGTGTTGCACCGACTCAAAGGTGTGCCAAAACACTTGATGCACCTAATGTGAATGTGAGAAATGCACCTTGCATCGAGTTCAAGCTCGGACAAACTAGGAATGCACCGACTGCAATCTCCGCAGATTGATCTTGCATCGACCTAGCTAGCATGCAATACAAAGAATGCATCGATATGATGCCAGCCCGTTGCATGGACTGCACTGACCTTGCATGGATGAAGTGCACAAACTTAGATATGCTAGCAAGACATTGCACCGACTAGCAATCACCAGGGTAGCGTGCATGAACTAAGGCACACAGACCAAGATGCACATGAACAATAGCATGCCCCGAGTTTGCTGTGCAGCCTAACTGACATAAATGCACGAGCCTTAGCCTAGACAATGACTTGACCACTAAAGGCACTGACTTAACCAATGCATACGTGCATAGACATTAATATCATCAGGATGTCACATACAATCATTCAATCACAATCATGCATTCTCATGTGGTGACTCATAGTATTGCTATCATCAAAATACAATTGCTATCATCATAATATAGGGGCACAACAAGAAGGGGAAGAGACTGACTTTAGCTGAGGTGGCTTAAGGAGGACCAAAGGGTGCGCCTGCACTAACTGAGCTTTTGAAAAGGTGTGGGGTTCTTGATATGGCACTTGGGGAGGGTTGATTAAGGTGAGTGGTTTTTGGGTAGCACATGGCAACTGACTGGGCGGTGAGATCAGACTTCGGGACTGGGTGAACATGTTAACATCTGCCCATGGTTCATTGGCTTCCACTTCTATCTTCCCATACCAGCTCAGGAATCCTTCGACGCCCCACATCTAGGTCATTTTGAGAACCCGTGGTTCCATTCCAATCACAGTGTTCACCCATTCGTTCTGCCTTGAGCTCTAGGGATCTTTGGTTGGCTGATGAGCTGGCAGTGGGTTATGTATGATACCAAGGTCCTGGTTGGGCTTCTTGAGGTTGGCAATGGCTAGCTTCACGTCTGCCCAGTTGATTCTCCCCTCGTCGTTCATATCATACACCCAATTCCAAAATTGAAAGTAATTGAATATATCATGCCTTGAATTTCAGTGATAAGGGCAATACCTGGGGGTGTCGGCATTGGGGTGAACCCAATCCTGTGGAGGGGGAAGCTGAATAGATTCTGAGGACATAAGGGCAAAGAAGATGTCACCTAAAGTTTCAAGCAACAGGGATAAGAATCCCTTTTTGGCCTAGTGCAGTTGTAGCTTTGAGGTGGAGGGATGTTGGCATAGGGCTTCGGATTGCCTTTCCCCTGGTTAGTAGTAGCTTGAGTGGGATGGGAGACCTGGCGATTGTTAGACTTGAGGGGCTAGACAACAACATTGACTTGCTCATTTACCGTGACGCCTTCGGTAGTGGGGACGGCTGGGGTCCTTCAATTCTTGGTGTGAGGCTCAAAGAAAGGAGGCAAGGTGGAATCCCTTACCTGGGCTTGAACTATCTGAGCTCGGTTGTAGAGTTAGTGAAAGGTGTGGAGCTCACTAAGCATTAGGATGGCCCTAAGCTGAGGGGTGGCGTTGTTCACTAACATGGTGACTGCCTGAGACTCGGGAATGGGGACCCCGGTCCTAGAAGCCATGATCCTCCATCGGTTTGCAAAGCTAATGAAGTCCTCGTCAGGCTTCATTTTCTCCATAACTAGGTCAAACAATGTAGGGGAAATAGAGGACATGTGACCAAAGTGAGTGAGGAATCGCTCGGAGACTATGTCGAAGTTGTTGAGATCAATAGCTGGTAAGGATGCAAACCACTGTAGGGCCTCGCCCTCAAGGGATTTTTGAAATAGATGGACCAATAAGACCCTATCGTAGAGCAATTGATGGGAATCCATAAGGAAACCTGAAAGATAATGATGGGGGTCAGTGGTGTCATCATATCTCCTATACTTAGGAGCCTTGAATCCAGGTGGGAAATGAGCATTTGGGAGCTTACAATACTGGGCTAGCGAGTGGGGATGTGAGTTTGGCATACTCTCAGCCACCGCCTGTCGAATGTAGTTTTGAATCTCCTACCGAAATGATGGGTCCATCCCCTTCAACTAGGCACCCATGGCTGATGGAATTGAGGTTGAAGGAACCCTTTGTGGAACTATTGGGTAGTCGAATTGGGGTGGACTTTCGGGAATGGGTCAGCTCGTAGACCCTTGGAAAGGAGTTTGAGCACGGGGAGGTGTGAGATGATGAGACATGTGTGGGATGGCTGGGGCCTTCCTACGGGAAGCCATCGTGGCCAAGTCCGTGGGAGTATATTGGGATAGCACACTAATCAACTCTTGATCCTCATGTGGAGACAGTGTAGGAGCCATCGGGGTACCACGATCATGATCACTCGGGGAAGAAGCTGAATCGACATGGACAACCTCATTTGGTGTGGCCGAAAACATGCCTATAAAGGCATCTAGATAATCGTCCTCTACCTAAAATAGAGGATTGCCCTAATTTCAGATTCATACTGGGGAGGGAATTCCTCCTCATAACCCGGATTCGTAAAAGCTCTCTCCATTCTAAACCAATTATTAATTGGTTTAGAAAAGAGAAAAAATGAAAGTTTAAGGGGGGGGGATATTTCCAAACACACACCTCATTTTTCCCCAATCATCTTCAATCTACAGTCCTCAATTCAGAGGTAGCAGAGAACCTAAAGACTGCAGAGGAAGCCATGATGTCATCTAGGCATTCCAGGAGGCACGAGAGCTACCTCTGGAAGCATCTTCGAGTCGTCTTCGCAACGGCAGCCGTCTGGTCCCGTTCTGAGTTCGTGGCTGTCCGGGACAGGCAATCTACTCCAACTGCGCAGAAGGGTCCTGATCAGCTTCCAGAGACGGCTTGCAGTAGCTTCCACGCCTGCTCATCTGAAGATATGGAGGCGGGGTTCGACCGGGACCTTCTACTGCAAATCTCCCACCTCCTCCAGGAAGCAGAGCTCCATTTGACAACCCGAGCGATTTCTTCACCCTTTTCTCCCTAGAGTGCGTAGTTCTGTCCTCCCTAGGACTGAACTGACACCCTATTAGTATTTAGGCTGCTGCGACCAACTCCGACATCGGCTGGCACCCCCGTGGGTCTCGTTTCGAAGTCAACTTGTCAACGGTTCCAACGCCACTGACCGTGCTCAATTTGAAGTTTAGGACAGCTTGTGGTGGTTCATCTTCCAGATGCTATGGTGCTAAGATAGTCCAAACCAGAGAATAGAGCCTCTGCTTCCAGTTCCACCATGACTAGCGCCGACTTCCAACGCTCCTACCAAAATTCCAGCACCTTCCTGGGCCAACCTATGAAATTTTGGCATTGGTCCCGCTGACAAAGGAGTTTGGGAGCAACCACAGTAATTCCTGCATCGACTGTCTATCCACTGTTCCTGAGAGGGGACAGAATCGACTCCGGCATTGTTTGAAGCTCTTTGTCCTCATCTTCCCCCTCCCCGCTTGGCCGGCTGAAGGCCCCTCCCGGTGCGGAGGTAGTTTTAGTTGTATGAGCTTAACCCCCACCCCAAGATCCCCCTCCTACGAGAGGTGTAGTGTTGTAAAGTCTTGAGCAGGTTCGAGCGACACTGGCGCGGCGTGTGGGGAACCCACGCTTCCCCGCTCGCCCTCATCTCCAAGCGGGATCAGTTTCTTCAAACCGTTTGAGTAAGTACTCCCACCTTACTCTTTCTTTAGTGCTTTTCATTCAATATTAGCTCTAGTCTCTACTGACTGGTAAGAGAGTGCACGATCTCGCAAGTCCCGGACTTCCGAGTGACCGCCGTGGGAGCGAGTGATTACCCGTGCCCTCGGCACCGGGTTGGCCTCTAGGATCGGACTAGTCATACCCCTTTGGGAGACCCTCTGGATCATGCGCACCCACGGAATAAACCCTCTATATACAGAGGGAAAATGTTTCTTTTCAACAAGAACATTTTAAACCCCTTATTTTATCTACGATAAAAAATAATTTCCGTGGCCAACAGACTGGCACGCCCGGTGGGACGAGATCACCTTTCCCGCCTTTGTTCTTTCTGTCAAAGAAAATTTCTAAACCTTCTTTAAAGTTCTGATCTCCCTCCTCTTCCTCTTACAGGACAGGAAGATGAGGGCGCACACATCTCTCTGTTTGCTCAAGAGCTCTTTGTGCACTTGCACGCTCCTACATTTGTGCTACGCATCGCCACCACCAACAACAGCAGCGATGGTCGCCATCACTTATGGCCCCCAGATCATCGCCAACCACGCCAAGTTCGGATACTTGGCGACACCGCTCGTCTTCGGCGACTTCCCTGCAGTCGTCGGCACGCCCTTCTTCCTGGGCGTGGTGTCCGTGGTTGAGACCAGCTCAACTGCACCTGCAACAACAACCATTGAGGGTGTCAGGCCCTACGCTCCAACAACTGGTCGAGTCCGCTCGGCCAACAAATAAGCCATCGGGGGTGTCAGGCCCTCGGCTTCAGTGACTGGCCGGGTCCGCCCGGTCAAGAAGACAACTGTTGGGGGTGTTAGGCCCTCGGTCCCAGTAGCCGGCCTGGTTCGCCCGGCCAACAAGCCAACCGTCGGGGGTGTTAGGCCCTCGGCTTCAACAACGGGCCAAGTTCGCTCGGCCGACGAGTCAGCTCTTGGGGGTGTCAGGCCCTCTATTGCAGCAGCAGGCCAGGTCCACCCGGTCAATTTTTCACAGACCAAGGGTGTCAGGCCCTTCGTCTCAATAAATGGCCGAGTTTTTTCAGTCAACCAGATTACTGTGGGCGCCGCTCCTGCTCAACAGGGGCAACACCGCCGCCGCAACGGCTCAGGCTTTATGACGGCCACCCTCAGAGGTGCTACTCCTATACAACGGGACAGCGTCGTCGCCACAATGATGCCAAGCCTATGGCAGGCGTCGCCAGCGCCGCCCTTGCTCAACGGGGGCAGCGCCCTAGCCACAAGGGTACACAGCCTGCAACGGTAACATCTCGCTCCGGCAAGACCGTAATTGTCGGGGATATCTACATCCGATTCAATGAAGGTGAGCCGATCTTGCCACTGGACCGTCATGTCCCAACCATTCCCACCTCTAATCGCTTCGAACTCCTCCGACAAGTTCGGGAGGGTGGAGCGAAAAAGAAGAAGCCCAAAATTGGGCTAGATCTAGTCACCCCCCCTCTAGATCATTAGTTCATCCATTCTTTATCAACTAGTGGCTATTCTTCATTGAGGAGCTGGTAGGTGTTCACGGGGGGTTTTGTCCGTGGATCTGGTGACCGGGATGAGGGAAGGAATGAAGCTTTTATGGGGAATTGATATATCTCGGGTATCCTCCTCCGTAGTTGTATTCCTCTCAAGGTGGTACTGGGCACTCACCTTTTACGAGGAGTCAAGAGTGAATCAAATGGCACGAGGAATTTCCAGGATTAGGGTAACTAAGCTGGGGTATGGGCATGACAGTCGATTTCTCGACAACCACCCATAGAACCGAAGGTTGACTGGGAAGCGTCACCAAGACGCGGCACATGGGCTCAGGAGATCGGGCGACACGTGGAGAGAAGGAAGGTTCCATAGGTGCGAGTGCACAAGCGATTATGGAGAATCATGTATTAGACATCTTTCCCCACCCACCGTAAGTAGTCAGTGTTTATTTACATCGGATTGAATCGGAACACCTTTGTTCCGTGCTAGAGAGAAGATTGAAAGTCAGAAGCCATGGATAGAGAGTCGAGAGCATTCTGCAGCTATAAGGGTGCATTGAACGGGGAGATGTGATTTACTGGAGTTGGAGGTACTAGACACACACTGGGTGGCGCAGAGGAGGGCTAGGACATGGATACGGGCACGGAGGCATGCATTCAAGCGGTAACATATTTCAGGAGAGTCACATGGGCTTTATAAGTGGGCCGAGGAGGCCAAATTACAAATGGTGTAAGCCACGGGATAATTTCAACATGTGGGTTAGTCCCCATGTGAATGCATGACGAGGCAGATGTCCGCGTGTTTTTACAGGGGTTCTCCGTGAGGCGAGGGACATGGCCAACTTGCCAACGGAAGACTAGACTGGACGACAGGGGTAGACACTAGTCGATGCTTGGAGAAGGGCCGAACACAGTTCAGGATGAGCAGTCGTGATGGAAATCGACATCGGGCACTAATATTTTATTTATGTATTTGTGTCCTTTTAGTTTACTTTTATATCCTTGGGAAAGTAGGTTTACAATTGTAAGGCTTCATAAGCCAATTTGTCATTCCTTAAGGATCTTTGAGTTTTTATGTAAAAGTCTAGCAAAGGGGCCCCCACTCCTTCCCCATTGGTCCACGTAAGCCCTAGGGGTCCATGTGGGGCTGGTCAAATGCCAAGGTGGCTTCTAGAAGGATTCTTTCCTTCTTGGACAAGTATGTTACTTTGTTGCAATCATCAAAACAGAATGGAATATGTTGTTAGCATCAAATCTAAACAACATATGCACAACAGATGGCACTTGTCAGTTCTGGAGAAGTGTGCCCTGGATTATAAGAGGTGTGTCCCGAGGCTCTGTGGTAAGAGTGGAACTAGGATTAACATGCATCTGTTTGGAATGGTTGAGATAAGTTGTGATTGGATAGCAATCAGACGATACCTATGTGTGTAGGTCTTTGATGAGACGTTGGCGTAGGATGGTGATCCCTAGTCTGTGATCAGCAAAGGAGGATTCCCCATAAGTCTCAGTCCAGTGATGTGAGGATCGAGGATTGTGGAATCCTATCATCTGATTTTGCCGTGCTCCGTTGAGAGGGTAGAGTTGGCGTGAGACTCGAGATCGGTTGCGGTGTCCGAGCGAGGTTTGGCTTGAGATGTGGTATTGGTCTGTGGATGGTCAGTGGATGGCCTATTATGATTTGGATTGCGCCTGTCGGGCCGGTGGAGGTTCCCTGTTGACGAGTATCTAGTGACCAGTGGATGGTCTTTCACAGACAGAAGATGCTGGTTGTTAGGGCTCGAGAATGGCGTGAGCCGTATGCCAGCGAGGCCCTGGGTGGCCGATTATGAGGTGTGCCTTTATCTTGTGGCAGAGTTGGTCCTATGCTGCCATGGGTGTTCGGTTTGCCAGGTGTGAGCTGGTGGAAGCTTAACTATGGTAGCCCCTGGTGCAGGTATGAGTTCTATCAGCTGGTCATGAAGCAGGCATTTCGTTGGTCCGCCGAGCATGGGCGTTGACCGGTGTTGGTTCTTGTGATGAGGGCTACGTTTTCTTGCTAAGCCAGATCATGACAATGATGTCGTGGTTGGTTTTCGTGTTGGCTGAGGTGATGCCAGATAGTACTCCTTTCATGTGCCTACTCTGATGATCGATGTGTATTGGATTGCGAGCAGGGCGTTGTCTGTGATCATTGTCTGGTCGCATTCCTCAAGATCATGCTTTTTATGAGTATCGAGGTTTGGTGGGGCTCTGACAGTGTCGTCAGTTGGTCCAAGTGTTCTCCCCTTGTGGCATGGTGCTTGTCCTGAATTTCGAGGATGAAATTCTTATAAGGGGGGAAGGCTGTAATGTCCCAGATTTTTTTTCGGATATTTTTTGGGGGTCCCGGAGAGTGTTTTGTGGTTTACGTGTATTTTTTCCTGACGAGCCTTCAGAATCTTGTGCAGGGTGAACCATTACGTTCTCCAACTCCTATAACCAGCGTGCCCCTCCTCCACACCAACCCTAGCCGCCCACTCCAGCACCCCACGCCCCTGCCCTCTCTCCCTCTGCAACCCACATCTGCCACCCTCTGCTCCGTGCATCCACAGCAGTCCCGGAGCCTCTCCGTCGATGCTACGTCTCCCCGTGGAGTAAGAAGCTCTGCTCTACTGCTCTCTGTTACAAGCCTGCAGCAGAGACTCAGTTGGCAAACCTTCTAGCGGTGTCCACTGTGAGATTCGGCTCGAGGCATCTTCAGAAGAGTCATCCACCTTCGAGTTGGCCATGCTCCAGAAGTGGTCTCGCCTCCGTTCGTCAACAGCATCAACCGCTACAGGTGTTTCGGGGCAACTGCACCCGGACTGCATCTATTTCTGCGTGCCACTTGGTAACGCCAACACTGACTGCCCCTGTGCAAATCGGCCAGAGATCCCTTCACGAGAGTTCTTATTCTTCGAAGCACCGACAAACCAGAGGTGGTCCTGCCTTCTTTCGACAACACCTCTGCCCGGGGCATCCATTCTCCCTCAGTGGCGCCAGACCCGGAGCCCTCTGTTCACCCAGGACAGTCTGCTGCCAAGTCAGCCCCGACACTCCCTCCTCCACTGAGTTTCAGGTCGAGCAGTCTTCTTCAAAGTTGTGGCTTTTGATGATAGGAAAGTAACGCAAGTGGTTTCGTCCTGTTCTGACTTCAGCATCAAAAATTCCACCATGGCCATCATCGACCTGTCCTGCTGTTCACCCAGGAACCTGATGCCGACCATTTGGACGACCCCAACCTGTGAGATGATCTGATGGATGCCAGCTTCTAAGGGTTTGTAGTAACCCCTGTCTTCTACGTCCACAAGTTGGTCCCGTCACTTTTGGAGTTCCACAGCGAGCTTGCCGGCCGACGCACCATGACTGCGCCATCTAGTCCTGCGCGGCAGAACTGCACAGGCCTACAACTGCGACCACCACCTCCTTCCAGCGACATCAGCTCGACGTCGGACCTGCAGGCATCCTCCGGCATCCTCCAAGCTTCATCCCGGCATTGGATGCACCTCGGTTGGACGTTGGAGCGAGATGTTCGTTCGTTGTTTGGTTTCCGCCTCCCCTCGTTTCCCCCCTCCTGCGCAAGGGTAGTGCATGTAACGATTTTCCCACCCCCGTGAACCCCCTCCCTACGTGGAGTGTAGTAATTGTAATAGCAGGGACATCGCCAAGCCTCCTCGACGCAGCGTGTCCGCCGGGTGCGCACGCTAAAGGCTTGAAAGTCCAATGTATGGACTTCTGGTGGGATGGGCTTATTTTCGACTTGCCTCGCCCTCTGGCTCTATGCACTCAGGGTGGAAGAGTACCGGGCAAGGAATGCCTTGATCTCAGCCACCATGTTGTTCAGACAGTCGAAAGTCTTGACCTCCGCGCCGATCATCCTTTCGAGGATTTCCTTCTTTAGATTTTACTTGTAAATTTACACTGCGTCCTCCTGATGCGGGGGGCGCCTACACTTGATGCTGAGGTTCCTCTATCTATTGATGAAGTCGAGTGCTGACTCATCGTCTCTCTGTCTCGTGGCTTAGAGCTCCGCCACGGTGACCTCCAGTTCAACAATGTATAATTTCTCCTTGAACTTCTTTGCATGTCGGGCCAATCGACAATAGACCCAGGCGGTAGGCTTGAATACCACTCAAAGACAAGCCCAGTGAGCGTCGAGCCCAAGAACTTCAGGAGATAGGCTTCATCAGCAGCCAGGTCCCCCATAACATTCACATAATAGGCGATGTGCTCTCTAGGAAACCCTTGCCCATTGAACTTTGCAAACTTCGGCGGCTTGGTGATGCCAGCCGACAGCTTCCTCACAACATAATGAGCTGGATAGGGGACTCGGTAGACGTCAAATGGCATTTGATCCCCGTTGCCCCTTTCTGCTAACTTCATATCTATCATTTGTTCCAGCATCAGTCGACTGACTGCTGTCGGGTCGACCGGGCTTGGATAGAAGTGGGCGGGCTGCGTAGTCGGGGTGGTCAGCACAGTCGCCTGAGGAGCCATGGGAGACCCCTGGGGAGGTGAGCTCTGCGGTGGGGCCAGTGCCGGGTACTGTGCTTGTTGTAAGGGCATGCCCACCGGGAAGCTGGGGGTTAATGGGAATGCTACAGCTTGCAGAGTCACTTCTGAAGATTGCCCGTTGCCCTCGGGTGCTTCCAACAAAACCTCGGTCGGTCCGGACGTCGAGGGTTGGGCCTTCCTTTCGTTGAGTTGCTTCTTCAGCAATTCAATCTCCCGCTGGTACTGTTGTATCATGTATAGCATGGTGGGGTCAGTTGTAGAGGGAGTGGGCATGTCCCCTGTCTCTTCGGCCGGAGCATCCTCGGATGATGTGGAGGGTCCACCACTCGTGCCCCCGGTAGTGACAACGTTGGCTGCCAGGGCCATGGGAGGTTCTTCGGAGGAAGTCACCTCGACGCCTGCCTGCGTCACCTCACTCTCCACTCTTCCTCTGCTGGTGAGGGGAGGGAGACCTTGCCATAGTGACAGGCCCAGTCAAAGATGCCTCGGGTCTTTTCTCTTGGGAAGGAGTAGGGCTTCTGTAGCTTCTCTTGCAATGTAAGGCCTCACCCAACTAGCTATCTGGCTGAAGGGCTCGCCGTATTCCTCGCTCCCCTCCCTGACTGGACGGAGGTGTCGAGACTGGTGGCCCGGAACCCCACGGGTAGAGGGAGCCCTGGATCAGGTCGGCCACAAGTGCAGTTAATTCGGTCAATTGTGCCTTCAACATCTCGATCTCCCATTAATGCCTATGGTATAGGGCGAGCATGACGAGGTCGTATCGGGGAGGGCCTGGAGCATGGCCCGTACCTCTGCTTCCTACCTCGCCAATAGACAGAGATGAGGGAACCCTGATGATGCGGTCCCTTGAGGTTGACCCTTCGGAAGAGGGAAAGACCTTCCCGGTGTGCCTGCAGTGGAGGGGGTTCCAGAGGAATATTTCTTCATCTTGTGTCTCTTCAGCCGTGGCATAGGTTGTTTATTGTGGCGGGCTTCCTGTAGGGCTGCAGCCTTGACAGGGTCACCGCCGAGTGGAGCCGAAATCGATATCACGTCAGCCTCGTAGTAGTCTTCTAGTGAGAAGCCCAAACTCAGATGCTTGGTAAATCGCAGTAGCCTCCGGTCTAGGTTTGGTGGGTTCCCCATCTTTTCAAACATCTCCTTCTAGATGGAGGGTTGATAAAGAGGAATCCTTTGTCTCGTGATCATTTCAACCGTCCAGTCAGCCATATGAGGGAGCCCCGATATTAGGACGTACGGGTCATGCAATTCGTCAGGGAGTCAGTAGTCATCATCTCCTCTGACTGGCTGTTCTTTGGCCACATAGAAAATAGTGGGCGGGCCTTCAGGATTCGGCACCTCGAAGGTCCTCAGTTGTTCGGCCGCTTGGCAGTCGAGCTCCGCTACTGGCTTAATGATTCCTGGCGGGACTTTGACATCCTCTAGCAGGTCCTTGAGGCGAGGCACCCCCAGTGTGGGATAGATGGCGAGGGGAAATGCCATAAATACCCCTTCTTCTTCTGTAACGAATGGCACATGCGGAGGAGCCACATAGCCTGAGGGTGGCAGAGGAAACCAGCCCTCCGATTTTATTTTCTTCTTCCCTTTGTCCCGGGTAGTGTTAGGAGCCTGCTTTGTCTTTTCCAAGTATAGATTTGCATCTGACAGATGACACTCGAATACCTCAAACGGGTGGAGGTCAGCAAAGATTCTAACTTTTTCTAAGTTTCTGGAATCTGGGACAGAGCCACAGGTGCGTCGACCTCATATTGACCCATTCTAAATGTGCGTTGACCTCATATGGCCATTCCCCAAATGTGCATCGACCTGGCACTGGCCTATACCTAGTGTGCATCGACCTTGTATGGCCCATCCCAAATGTGCACCGACCTTAAATGGCTTTCCCCCAAATTTGCATCGACCTGTTACTGGCCTAAACCCTGTGTGCATTGACCTGAATAGGTCTTTACCAAATGTGCATCGACCTTACTTGGGTCTTTACCTAACGCGCATCGACCTTACTTGGGACCTCACTAAATGTGCATTGACCGTACTTAGGTCTTTACCAAATGTGCATCGACCTTACCTGTGACTTCACCAAATGTGCATCGACCTTACTTGAACCTGCACCACATGTGCACAGACCTTACTTGGGCCTTTACTATATGTGCACTGACCTTACTAAGGCCAGGACTAAATGTTCATCGACCATACAAAGGTCTGGACCAAACGTGCATCGACCTTACTTAGGACTTCACTAGATGCGCATCGACCTTACTTGGACCTGCAATATATGTGCGTCGACCTTACTTAGGACTTTACTAAATGTGCATCGACCTTACTTGGACCTGCCTTGTAACTAAATGTGCATTGACCTTACTTGGACCTGCCTTGTATGTGCATCGACCATACTAAGGACTTCACTAAATGCGCATCGACCTTACTTGGAACTGCCCTGTATGTGCGTCGAACTTACTTAGGTCTACACCCTATGTGCATCGACCTATCCAGAGTCTAAGCTATATGTGCATTGACCTTACCATGGGTCTGCCCCCATATGCACAAACATGTCCATAGTCCAAGCTATATGTGCGTTGACCTTACCATGGTCTAAGCTATATGTGCATTGATCTTACCATGGGTCTACCCCCATGTGCACAGATCTGTCCATAGTCCAAGTTTTATGTGCATTGACCTTACTATGAGTCTAAGCTATATGTGCATTGACCTTACCATGGGTCTGCCCCCATGTGCACAGACCTTCCCAAGGACTGTCCTGGGCCTAGAGACTCACAAGAAACTCTTGAAAGCCCAATACTTGATGAAAATAAGACCCAAAAATGAACATGATGGTCGTCCCCACATGCCCTTAGTCCCTCTTTAAAATGTAGAAAATATATTTAAAACTATTCTAATGCATCATTAACCCCTAAGATTTGAGGTTAGGTGCCTACCTTTGGAATGTTAACCGAGTAATAGCCCTGCCTAAGAATCTTCTTCGCCAATGCCTGTCCATTAACGTGCCCTCCGCACTCACTGGCGTGAGCTACTTCTACCACTTTCCATGCCTCATTGCCATTAAGACATGTCATGAGAACTCCATTAAGAGCAAGCCTATATAATTCTCCTTCAATAATTGTATATCTTGAGGCAACTCTCCTAATGGCCTTTCACTGCTCGGAATTGGCCGCCTCCGAAAATGATCCATCCCTATAGTATTGCTCTATCTCGTGGTACCACGGCAGTTCTTCTTCTTACAAAATTTCCTCGAGCTTAGTTAATGATACTTCTTTCAGATCTTCCTTCTCAGCCCTCTTCTCTATAGATTTTCTAAGGTTGTCAAACCAGGGATCCTAGAGGGACGGAGCGTCCATCCGCTGGATGACAACGGTCTTAGTGGAATGACTAAGAGGAAAAGAAAGGGAAGAAGATAGCGATGCCAATGCGTCGGCAAGAATATTCTGGGAGCGAGGAGTATGGATACAGATGAGCTTATGGAACTGCCTAGCCAAGAGTGTGACCAAACCTTGATAAGGCTTAAGCTTGAGGTCATGGGTGCGGTAAGTTGAAAGAACCTGACACAGCACCAATTGAGAGTCCCCTATGATGTTGAGATAGCGTCCGCCCAGGAGATAGGCTTGCTTCAAACCAGCAAGGAGAGCCTCATACTCAGCTATATTATTTGTGGTAGGAAATGTGACCTGATAAGCAATAGGGATAGTTACTCCCTCTGGAGTAAGGAGAACGGTGCCGATCCCACGGCCCTGAGAATTTAGTGCACCGTCAAAGTGCAAACACCAAAAGGGGAGATGAGTGATTGTAGCAAGGTGTTCGTCAGGGAATTCATCCGGGATCGAATCAGTGCAAGGGATTGGAGAGTGTGCAAGATGCTCAGCAATAGCGTAGCCCTTGATCACTTTCTGAACGACAAAGGTGATGTCGAATTGTGAGAGAAAGCTCTACCGGTGAGCTAATCTGCTAGAAAGGATGGGCTTTTCCAAGAGATATCGAGTAGGGTCCATTCTAGAGATCAATTTGACCTCATGGGCAAGGAAGTAGTGTTTAAACTTCTGAGCTACCTATACTAGCGCCGCGCAGGTCTTCTCCATGGCAGTATACTTGGACTAAGTAGGGTTAAACAACCTAGAAAGATAGTATGCTGCCCTTTCTTTTCCTTCGCTGTCCACTTGAGCCAGGACAGCTTCTAGGGTCGTGGGCTAGTTTTGCATGTAGGAAGTCTAAGGGTCAGTGCACAATCATATAGAAAGCATAAGCATAATTAAAGAGTGCTAGGGTTAGAAATCGTACCGGTCGGCGGGCACCCCGGAACACCTGGTCCCGGTAGTGTCGGGCGTACGCTGTGTAGTACGACTCCTCGCTCTTCGCCTGGATGTACACGACCCACCCGAGCCCGATCCAGTCAGCGATCTGCTCTGTCTCCTGCACCGTCCAGTCAAGCACTATTGCCAGCCCGCGGGGGTGTCGCCCGACGCGCTCCCCCGGCTTCTCGGGTGCCGGGAACTCGACCGCTGGTTGGAGGACACCAATCATCCTCATCACCAGCAGGAAGTAGAGTGGCTCCACCACATTCATGCAGTGAAGCCACACGTCACACCTCAAGAACGTGAGGGCCCCCACTACCCAGGGCTGGCCCTCGTGCCCCTCGCCCTCGTAGGGTGTCCACCAAACCTGTCAGAATAAGAGAGTCACATTAGCATTATAAGCATATAAATTACATTTAATTAAAGAGTCTGAGTTTAGAATCTTACTGAGGTGTAAGGTAGAGTGTCCAGGTCATCCTAGATCCCTCAGACTTGTCTCCGAAGGGCTCCAGTCTCTCGCAGGGCTATCCACCATCTGGCAATGGGCAACAGCTCAGGGTGGGTCTCCATACCTCTCCCTAGCTCGCGGAGTCGCACATAGGCCCACACCTGCATCGCATTTCACCAAAAACGTCAGCATATAACACCATATAGGAAGCATAAGGGAAATTACATAACCAATTTAAGGGTAGAATCGTACCTGGAGTAGAGGTGAGAAGCCGCCGAGCATTGTCTGCCGGTTGGTAGAATTGAGGGTGTCGAATAGGAAGGCGAGGACCACCGCTCCTCAGGCGTAGTCCCCGACGTGGTCTAGGTCCTCGAGCAACGGCAGGAAGCAGCAGCTGATCACATCTGCTCTTGTCGCAAACAAAAGTCACCCGAAGAGCAGCATCAGGAACCTCCGTAAAACTCTGTCAGCCTTCGGTCCTGGCTCTACTGCTACTCTGGGTCGGGCCCACTCCACCAACCTCTCCAAGTGCTGCTCGGGCAGCTCCCCGGTCGCTATCCCTACACGCCGGAGCCCGAGGCTGTCCTGTAGTGTCGCCCGCGTCAGCGTCATCGACTGATGCTTCGAGTGCAGCAGCTCGAGTCCAAGAAGCTCCCGGGCCATCTCCCGGTAGTCGAGGTACGTCCTCCCACTGATCGGAGACCCATGCACCCGTAGGCCAGTGATCCGAGCTACATTCTCTAGCGTGGGGACCATGTGGCCCCACGGGAAAAGGAACATACGACTCACTAGGTCCCAGCGGTCGTGCAGAGCATAGAGTAGCGGCGTGTCAAGCCGACTGACCTCAATGCTTAGGAACTCGACGAATCCCATCGCTGCTAGTCTCTCCCGCTGGAAGTCAGGCAGTGCGAGGTACATTGCCCGGGCCTGCAGCCAGGAGATCCGGGTCCTACGCTTTCCCGGCATACATTTTAGGTTAATTGTATTGGTTATTCATTTTTCATGCATTTCGTTAATTGAATAATTCAATAAGCTAAACGGTCACTCATGGGCCGTTTGTAGCCTTCAACGGTTGCCCTCCAACCGTTTTCCAATAACCCCTCTCAGAAGACCACGGCCATCCAGGGACCTTTCTATAGGATGGATGGCTCACTGAGGACCATCCTACTTTCTTACGTCCACCCTAGTAACGGATGGTTCGTGGTCATTCAACGAGTCCACGGTCACTACCTGACTGTGTTACTCCCCTCTCAAGCTCCTGATCGTTCGAGGT
This sequence comes from Amorphophallus titanum, assembly GCA_024336825.1. Classification (NCBI taxonomy): domain Eukaryota; kingdom Viridiplantae; phylum Streptophyta; class Magnoliopsida; order Alismatales; family Araceae; genus Amorphophallus; species Amorphophallus titanum. Next base: position 53,867 of record JANBPO010006369.1, read on the forward strand.
TACGTGGTCTTTTCTTCAACAGTGTAGGTGCCCACGGTCTGATGGAGACCATTTTGTTCTTGACGCTTCATCTTCTGAACGGACCTATATGGACCGTCCTAGATTTACACGGTCTTCCCCAGACCGTGCTCTTCCCCAGCACCTCGTCGTTTCAAATCCTTTTGAATGGCCACCCATGGGCCGTGCTATGATTGAACGGTTCTATATGAACTGTGTAGTTTTGTTGAGCGGTTCCTATTGAACCATTTTGCGACCACCTTGCCCGACGGTGTTAAACCCATCCCCGTCGGCGGTGAGGGCCCATGGGGCCTCCCAACCGGCCCTAAAGGGGTCGTACACCCCTCTTCTACCCTTATAAGCTACATGCATGGATTAAAAGTGAAATAGGGGAGGGTTTAGGGCACCTACCTCCGATGACCGTGGCGATTTGGCTGTCGTCGCCATGGACACCTCTGGCGGTGCCTCCCCAGCATCAACTAGAGCTCCGGCTTCCTCCTCAGCCATGGGCGACGGGGCCACTTCTTCCTCGACAATAGCCGACGCCTCCTCCTCCTCAGGAATCACCGGTGGCACTCCCCCGGCTGCGGCGGCCGCCGATGGTGGCAGGTGATCTCCTTCATTGGCCATACCTGGGCGTTTCGCCTGGTGCTTGGTGCGCATAGACAAGGGGAAAGCTAGGGGGAGAATAGAGAGTGAGAGGACGAGAGATGGAGAGAATGAGGAAGTTTTGAGAGATGGAGAACGTGGGGGTGGCCACTCCTCCCTCTTCCCCCGTCGGTTACGGTGGAGAGGGTGGAGGAAGAGGAAGGGTTTTTGTTTTGAACCCCCCAGTTATCGAATGGTCTATCAATAGACCGTTCAGTAACTGGACGGTCTCATCATTGACTGCTTAATCTGCAACAGTGCTATTCCTTCGAGCGGCCAACGCATGACCATTCAGGTTATTGGACGGCCTCTTTATAGGCCGTGCATTTTTTACATTCACATTCAAAATTACTTGTGCTTACGCGGCCTAGAATGGGCCGTTCTGGGCTCTAAAGCAGCCTTTCCTTGACCATTCATGTGCTGATTAATTGATGAATATGATTTCATGATAAATATTACAAATCTCATTCATGATCTCCTTTGCAGCATTACTCCAACTTGCCTTCCACTGTCGTCAGGTAAGTCAGGTAAGTATTCCGATCCCTATATCCCTTATTGCATTACTATATGGTATCTAAGCTATATTATCTCGAGAACCAGTTTGTTGGCCTAGAGAGATGGCAGACAAGAAGAGGGGTTGAATTGTCCCCTTGCCGACATGGCAGAAATTAAAAACTTTCTTGACTTAATAGAGTGGAATTAAACTTAGCAATGTTTATTAGCCTAAGCAGACATGAGATCTAAAGGTTCTCTCAAGCTTTCTGATCTCACTCGTAATAACAATGTGACTAATCAAGGCAATTACGCTCAACGCGGATTATGGAGGTCACAGGGAGTGATTGTGTAGTGAATTAAAAACCTATCTAGTGAACCTGTGAATGGAGATAGAAGACAAGGATAGTTACACAGGCAATCACATATGGCACAGGGTTTTTAAGGTGGTTCGGCACCACGACGGGCTCCCTACATCCACCCCTCACCCAATCGGGTGAGGCTTCACTCCACGCTACTTTTGTAACAGCATGGGGACGAACCACAACCACACACACGCTACTTGTCCATGCAAACGTCCAAGCAAGGGCTATGCAAGGTCCATGCACGTTTGTCTGAGGAGGTCCATGCATATGCAGGGTTCGTGCAAAGGGTGAGGGCTGAGTCCATGCATTAGAAGGCATGGTCCGCGCACATGGGGCCAGGGGTTATGCAAGGTCAGTGTACATGGGGGGGTGAGGTCAGTGCATGTGCAGGCCAAGTCAGTGCACATACTAATAAGGTCAGTGCACATGCAGTGCATGCAAGGGGACAAGGTTTGTGCGAGTGTGCATGGGGTTGGAGCTGCACAAGGTTGAGGTTGCCTGAGGGATGGGCGTACCGGGGAAGGCCATGCGCGTGCCGGTGAACGGTGGGGTTGAGTGTGCCGGCGAAGGATGTGTATCGGTGGAGGGAGAACTAGAAGGTGTGCTGGTGAAGGAGAAGGCGGCCTGCACCGGTGAAGGGCCCACTCCTCCATTCTTTTTAAGGCCTTTCTTTTCTTCTTTTCTTCTCCTCTTCCCTCTTTTTTTAATTAAATTTCTGTGTAATTCATGAGGGGTCCCTCTCCCTGTCTCTTGATCATTTTATGTTCCTTCCTTCTTTCAGCATGAATGCTCAAGGTACTTAGCCATTAGTCAGTCTGGTCCTCTTCATGTTGTCCCTAGCTTTTTCACCTTGGTTAAAGTGTTTTGTTATTATTCATTTCGTTTGTTTGTTACTCCATTTGGTCTTTTAGCATATTATTATTTCTGACAAAAAATTGGCAGCATCTCCCCTTGCCCCGGGCGTAAGGGAGATACGGGGAATGCGCCTACATGGAGTGGCGGAACCCAACAATAGGAGGTGGACATCCGCAGATGGTGATACCTTTGATAAAACATCAAAAAACCCAGAGAAGAAGCAGACAGGAGACGACCGTAGGGCTGACTACAGGCGCCAAGGGTAAGGCATAGGGTGGAAGGCAGAGTCTAATGTGCCGACCAAGGGGTTCAGGGATGTACCAGGTGAGGCAGGATGAAAAGGGGGGTCCGGCTGAGGTTGTGGGTGCACCGACCAAGGGACGTGCCGGCGGAGGGCATGGAAGGAAGGCATCACCGAGGCCAGGAGAAAGGAGATGATCAGATGCATGCCGCAACACAAACCAAACACGGTGGTAGGAAACCCAAAGGGGAGATTTTCATTCATGAAATGGGGGAGCCGTAACCAGCCAAATACATCAGGGCATACAAAAGGGAAGCATAAAAAAAACATTGAGGAGGGGGGAAGAAATGGGGAGAGAGCGCTCACTCACCGTCCGACAGAGCTAAAAGACAATACTAAATGAACAATATTATACCAGCAAGGGATGAGGCTTGGAGCTCACCTGATCGGTATGAATACACCAATCCCGATCAGAGACGAGGCGAGCGGGGAAGCGTGGGAATGCGCCCGCACACTACGCCAGTGTAGCTCTAACCTGAAAATCTGAATAAGTACAATACTACACCTCTCGCAGGAGGGGGATATTGAGGTGGGGGTTAACTGATTACAATCAAAACTACCTCTGCACAGGGAGGGGCCTTCAGTTGGCCAAGCAGGGAGGGGAAAGATGAAGGTAAGAGCTTCACACAATGTTGGAGCCGATTCTGTCCCTCCTCTGGAACAGGGTACAGACTGTCGATGTAGGAATTCTTTCAGATGATCCCGAACTCTGATGCCAGCAAGACCAATGTCAAAATTTCATGGATTGGTCCAGGAGGATGTAGGAATTTTGGCAGGAGCCGGAGAAGTCATCGCCGGTCGTGGTGAAGCTGGAATCAGGGACTCTACTCTCTGACTCAGACCTTCTTAGCGCTGCAGCATCTAAAAGATGACACCACCACAAACAGCCTTGAACTCCGAATTGCACACAGTTGGTGGCGTTGGAACCGTATACGAGCTTCCTTCGAGGCAAGACCCACGGGGGTGCCAGCCGATGTCAGAGTAGTCCGCAACAACCCAAACACTGACAGGGTGTCAGTGCTGCCCTAGGGTGGACAAAACTACGCACTCTAGGGAGAAAAAGGATAAGAAATCGCTCAGGTGGTCGAACGGAGCTCCGCTTCTTGGAGGAGGAGGGAAACTCATAGAAGAAGGTCTCAGTCAAACTCTGCCTTCAGATCTTCAAAGGGGCCAACGTGGAAACTGCTGCACTCTACCTTTGGAAGGTGAACAGGAACCTTCTGCGCAGTCAGAAGAGATTGCCTCTCTCGGACAGCCACGAGCTCGGAATGGGACGAGACAACTGCCGTTGCAAAGAAGACTTGAAGACGCTTCCAAGGGTAGCTCTTGCGTCTCCTGAAACATCCAGATGGCGTCGCAGTTCCCTCTGTAGTCTTCAGGTTCTCTACTACCTCCGAACTGAAAACTGTAGGTTGAAGATGATGGGGGAAAATGGGATTTATGAGAGGGGGAGTAGGGTGGATGGGTATGGAGGTGACCCCTAGCTGTTAGGGGGTCTTGGAGGGGGCAAACTAAGGTGAGAGAGGGGGAGAATGGGGGCTGGAAGGTGGGTAGGAATTGGGGGATATCTCCCCTGGATGTCCACCATAATGGTAGAGGACGGACAGGATAAAGGGATGTACCAAAAGGCGGAAGCCCGCCTGGAAGGATGCTACGGGAACCATAATATCGACCAGAGGCAAGCTTAATTGATCGTCGTCAATGATGGGGAAGGTAATGTTGAAATCAGGGGGAATCTGGAAAGCTTCCTAAAGCCCGTGGACCACCCTATAAGCAACTAATGGTGGGGAACGGGGATGACTGGGGCCAGTGCCCGAAATGCTCGACACACCGCCATGACCAGACCTCACCTCTTCATCGGAAGATGAAGGGCTGACTTAAAGGTTCCTCCTATGGGACGGCATGGCTACAGGAAGTTGAAGATGAAAAATAAGGAAGAAGGCCCTCACCAGACGATAAGGAAAGAAGCCCACAACGAGCACGACAGACAACAAGAGGCAGATGGGATTCTAGCAAAATCCTGTGACGGTTCTTATAGCCTTCCATGGCAAAATAGCCACTTCGAAGCCCTAGGGTAGGTGAAAAGGTGCTTGTCGCTATCATAGTATGGCCATCAGGCTCAGACGCCGGTTCGATGCCTGTGCTTCAAGACGACAAGCCCGCGTCATGATTACAGGAGTGGCACTGCTCACCAGTAGGAGCACCTTGCACGCCAAGCAAGCGGCTGGGACCACCGGTCCTAATGATGTGAGGAAGTCACCCTTGAAACGGACCCTCTCGTGCTCAACTCTCAGCTCCCTGTAAAGTGCTCGGTAGCTGAGAGTAGGGGGGCTAGTACGGAGGGTAAATCTGGCTCAGCCCATAACGGGCCCATCTACAATAAGCCCAACTTGGCCTAATGCTTAACAGTGTGCCGAAGGGCGCGCAACAGCTACGGCCCATGTAGACGCGGCCCAGTACGACTTGGCATCGGATTCGACAGTGCTAGAAAGGCTTCAGCCTAGGCACAATGATCACCAGAAGACCCTCCGGCGACTGGCCGTTACCCCCCATGACGTTGGATTCGACCCCGTAATAGGTGAGCTTGTCCCACGAGCACCGTAAGACTCGCCCAGGGATCGGCCGACTCTGGGGTAATCGCCCCTCAACGGGAAACTCCCGCCATGATCGCGGGGAACATTACACCACTACTTACGCCCTTTCCTGCTAAGGGATAGGCCTTCGACGCTAGGACAACCCTCTATAAAGGGACCTCGACAGAGAAGAGAAGGACACTGTGAAATTTTTGCCAAAACTACACACCCTGGCATTATCTAATTTTCAAAAGGAAACGAAATAAGAATTTTCTCGTGGAAACGTCCTGTTCCAGGGCGTGTCTTAGCTAACGCCTGTACGGCAGGGCAGTTGTTGTTGAGCGGGCCGATGGTGTCGCTCACGCGCCGGGTGCCGCTGACGCGCGGGTTGCCCAAGACGGCGTAGATCGAACGCATCGAGCCAATGAGCGAGATATCGTAGTTGTGGTTGAGCGCGGCGATGACGGCATGGCCTAGTTGCCCGCCTTCGCTGCCGGTGTTCGTCCACGCGCCGCCTGCGGTCGTGTCGGCGTAATCCCAGTTGGTCGCGTCTCCCACCGCTGCCATGTAAAGCTGGTGGTCCTTGGCGAATGCCAGTCGGTCTTGATGGACCCACACGATCCCCGCGCCAGTCGGGGCCGTTCCGCCGCCGGCGTTCGATAGGTTCGCCTCAGACGCCCCTAGTACGGTCGCCTGCTTCGTGTTAGCGCCGTACGACGCCTGGTAGATCATCCCGTTGTAGACGGCGCAGGATGACATAGTGGACGACGGGTTCGTGCCAATTCGCTCCGTCCACGTCACGCCGTCAAGCGACGAGTAGGTGCCGCCCGCATTGCAGAGAAGAATTCCTTCCTTGATCGTCGTATCGAGGTAGCTGATCGGGCGCCAGTGATACGGGGCGAAGCCAGTAGAGGCGATCGACTTCAGGACTGGGCGAACGCCGCCGCGAGCGCGCCCCGTCCCGGTGTCAATCGGATAGACGTTCAGCGCAGCCGCAGTCGTAAACGGCGGCTGGGACTGGATCGCGAATTGACGATCCAGTCCCCCCAACGGGAAGGTAATCGAGAATGGTCGTGGCTGCGGCACACGTCACGTCCTTGGCGATTAGGTTTCGATCGTGCCCTTGTTGATGCTTCGGAAGGTCACGGCGGTCGTGTTGACCAACGTGACGATGTAGGTCCGCGTCACCAACGTCGCAATCGTCGTTTCGCCGTTGACCGTCACGTCTTCGCCGCCGGTGAACGTCACCGTGTTGTTGCCGCGATTGACGATCGTGAGTAGGAACGTCATGCCGGAGTAAGCGCCGGTGATGTCGCCGTAGAGTTGCGGGCCGGTACGGGTAGTCACTTCGAGCGCGCCGTCCGCCGTGTTCTCCCAGAAGACGTGTTGAGCGCCAGTGAGCGCGCCGGCGCCGGGTGTCACGGCAGTCGTCGTTGCGCTGGTCGTGTACTTGGTGATCGGAAGTTCTTGCGACGGGCCGACAGTGTGGTTTGAAGGATGAGACGGTGGGGAAAATTAGGTGAGATGGTAGGCTGGGGTCGGTGCAAGACTTGAGCAGGTTGGTGCAGACGTGAGCAGGTCAGTGCAGGGGTTGAGTCAGTGCAAGAATTGACTAGGGTCGGTGTAAGGTTGGGGTTGATGCGAGGTCGAGCTGGGTCAGTGCAAGGTTGGGTTAGTGGGCAAGGCAAGGTCCGTGCAAAGGCCAAGGAGGTCGGTGCAGATAGGGCTGGGTTGGTGCTGATTGAACCAAGGTCAGCACAACTGGGGGTTAAGGTCGGGTTGGTGGGCGAGGCAGGGTCTGTGCAAGGGCCAAGTAAGTCAGTGCAGGATCAAGCTGAGTCAGTGCAAGCCTGGGTAGGTCAATGCAAGGTCGAGCTGAGTTGGTGCAAGCTTGGGTTGGTGGGCGAGGCAAGGTCCGTGCAGACTGGACTAAGGTTGGTGCAGTTGGGGGGTAAGTCAGTGCATGTTGGGGTAGTGGACGAGGCAGGGTCTATCCAAAGGCCAAAGGAAGTCAGTGCAGGTGGGGTTGGTGGGTGAGGCAGATGAGTCAGTGGGGTCGCCACCGTCTCCAAGCGCGTAGGCGACGAGTCGGTGGCAACGCCACCATCTCACAGCTCCTAGATTTTAATTAACTTTAGGGAATTTTGAAGGATTTTTGAAGTGTTTGTTTGAGGAGATTTGTCAAAGTTTTAAAGGGTTTGAAACCATGTTGAAGGAACAACTTTCAGATTGCCCCCTTTTTAATTATGTTTCTTTTATATTTATCAGTAGATCTATGCGAGGTTCATACTCCAGCACACTTTCAGTCACGATGAGATTCTAGAGAAAATTGGGCAGCATCTCCCCATGATGGGGGGCTATTCCATTAATCAAGCGGATCAACACACGGGGAGACTGGTGTTAGACCCTAAACAGCTGAGAGATCTCAAACAAAAGCGAGATTCCCCAAACAGGAAGTCCGTGCATATGAACCCTGAGGACCAGCCTACGAAGGATTCGCACGTGACCTCTGCGTAATACGAATTCAAGGGTCTATGTATGGCCAGTTGGCTGATTAATGTCTGCACCAAGCAATAGGAATTCCAGGGGGACATGTCATTGACAGACAGACCCCTGGAACCCATGGTGAGTAGAAGCTCGATGATGCGGGATGGACGGCGAACTTGGGACTCTAGCAAGCTCGTGACTCGTCCCTTAGCGAGGGAAGCATTTGGACGTGCACGGTTGAGAAATCGGAATTTTGTTCTTTTCCATTGCCTTTGTCAATTATTAATTTAGTACTTTACTAAATTCATTCTAGCGTGCCTCTAACTATACGTCCCGATAATTCCGCCTTTGTTCGGGGCGTGACAGCACCATACTGCTCTCTGCATCTTGTTCCTCAGCGAGGTCGCGGAGGAGCCATGTTGCGCTCCCCTCGTCCTCAACATCATGCTTCAAGTCCAAGAGTTCGAAGATGATGCTCTCATCGCGACTTGGATCAGCAAACACCTCCTGGTGATCAGGGATGTCCAGGATGTTGCTGAGATTTTGGAAGCAGAGGGAAAATGCGCTGGAGACGACACCACTGAAGAGGGGTTGCTCCACGCGGCCTTCCCCGGCCATCTCAGTGAGTCTGTGCGTGTATGTTGTCTAGAGCGAGAGGGAGGAGGGGAGATGGGGCACTTGCGAAGCCCCTGTTCCAAATAGGGGATCGGCAGCGGGTTAGAGAGGGGAGCAGGGGGAAGGCCATCGCATGGGGGGGAAGAGTTATGGTGCTAGGGGGTGGTGAAGACGTGCATGTGGGGTTACCGTGCTCGGCAGAGGGTTAAGGCGTGCTCAGACGCAAGTTGCCCTCCACGCCATGCTAGGCAGGGGGGTGACGCCATGCTCGCCACCCTTGGAGGGGGGGAGGGATGTCATCATGTTCGGCCTACTCGCGGGAGCTTGTGCAGGGCCTACCAGGCCGCTTGGTGGTGGGCTCACATGCATGGGGACACGGCGATAGTGGTGGCGACGGTGGAGCGATCACCGTGCTCAGAAGGGGGGGTTGCGACCCAGACCGTTGGCGTACTTGGCAGGACGGGCACTGCATGTGGGTTCCATGGTGGGGCACCATACTCATCGTGGGTTCCATGTGCTCGCTGCTTTGTGATCGTGTCTAGAGGGAGGAAGAGCTGCGGGCCTACACGCACTCGGATCGGCAGTGGCTACACACGCGTGGTGGCGAGGAGTCTGCTCAGAGGTCTAGGCGCAAAGGTGTGGGGAGCTCAGAATGGCTGGGAGTTTCTTGCTGGCAGAGCGACAATGGCGTGCTGCCTGCAGGCGCTCTGCGTACAGCTTGGGGGGGGCGATGCAGTCGGGCTGGTCCACATACTCGTCCTTCGGGGTGACGTGAGACAACCAACAGCGGCAGTAGCTACATGCACGACTGCATGGGCATGGTTGCTTCATGCTCCGTGCTTCCCAAGGTAGCAGGGTGGACGGGGGGTTCATGGTGGTGGGGAGTGATTCTCAGTACACACCGATCGCAACGGTACCACTCACGCCCGGGCGAACGGCCACGTTCGCCGGCAACAGCGTGCCGAAGGATCGGTCGAAACCCGTATGCGAAAATCAGAAAAGTGCGTGGAAAAGCTGCGGAACACCTCCGGGCCTCCGAAACAACTCCAGATCGCGTCGACCCGAACACGAAAGATATCTAAAATGTAATTACGGACATAATGGAGTTGGACACTCCAACAAAGCAGGTCTGGGACCCAAAAATAAGGATCCGAAAGGGTCCGGGACATCACACCCGTGATTTTGTCATTTTTCGGGCGCAGACTAAGAACGCGACCATCACAGTGGCCACGTTCTTCATAGAAGGCACTGTATCGAGGTATCACGTTCATCGAGAAACATGAACAGTAAGGCGATTAGGGTCGCGGTGGTGAGACCAATCGTGACCAGGTCGCGGTCGTTAGCCCCATCGCATTCCACCATTGTCGCGACCGGGGGACCCACCGCGTTGATTGGGATCACGCCCCTCGTGGCGAGCGCGTTCTTCCCTTGTCAGGCTCAGGGTGAGGGTCACGTTCATGAACGCGCCCAGAGCGGGGTGCGCGTTCATGCGGGCGATCAGTCTCGCGGGCCCGAGGGTGGGAAGGTAGCCTGGCGTGCCTTCCTTGGCCCATGTGTGTGTCCCGGACACCTCGTTGGTACCGTCACGATATTTTTGGGTGTCCAGAGGTACCGTACTACCTCGATTAGTGTATCACGGGTCTCGAGGGTCTGGGTGACCCTACAAGTGTTCTAAGTTTTCGTGGTTGCATTAGACCGAGTCCCCGTGAGTCGGTACGAGTGCGGTGGGCCCTCCCCGCATGTCGTGGGTCTCTCCGAGAAGCGTTTCCGTGTAGGCCATGTGTGCGGCCTTGAACTGTGAGTTAAGTCAACCAGCGTGGAGCTGGAGATTTTTTGTGTCTCCCTTGGATGAGGGATTAATTTAGCAATTTGTGAGCTGTCTTGAGAATTGTGTCATCGTGGTTTCAGACCCCTTCTTCCCGCGTTCATTCCAGCGCAGTGGAACGGCCCCTCGACAGACCGTTTATTCATAGAGCGGTCCTGTTCAAACTGTCCCATTCCCTGTGCTGTTCGGTGAGTGTCTCTCTACTTTTCTCAAGTGTGGGCGTGTCCTTTCGCAGGGAAATGCCTCCTTCGACCTTTTAACTCTCTTTTTGTCTCTCCTTCCTCGACCCACTTGCCTATGCTATTAAAACGTGATTTTTCCCTCGTAATTAGTATTAATTCTTTTGACCGCAGGGCCCCTAATTTTGGTAATTAATCAAGGGTGTTCTCTCGTATGGGGGATGTAAATGACGTCGTGGCCTTTACGGCACGACGGGATTCGGTCCCGACTCGAACTACACAATCACCTGACGAAGTCAGATCGAGTGCACTATGGGCTTCTATGAAGTTTGAATAAATCGTCACCTCGGTGACTAGCACGCCCTCACACTAAAATAGATAAATAAACACCCCTAACAAATGAACAGAAAATCAAATAAATTTTAGTGCGTCCACAGCACGCCCTGCGTGGGTCCTCGTCGGCATGCTCTTGCAGCTCTTCCCCGACATGCCCTGCGTGGGTCTTCACCGGCACACTCCTGAAGCCTTCACTGGCACACTCGCCATGGCGTCTTCGCCTGTACACCCACCATGGCGCCTTCACCGGCACACCTGCAGGGGCCCTTCCAATGGCACACCAGCCCGTGGTCTATCCACCGGCACGCTCCCAGGGCAAGCTCCTTCAGTGGCACACTCTTTGTGTCTCCCAGCGGCACACTACTCCAGCTCTTCAGCGACACACCATGACCTCCATCCAGCGGTGCGTCCGGCAGAGGAGATCTCACGCCATCCCCTACGAATTCTTGGCGCGCAACGGGTTAGCTGAGGTGTCGACTGGGGATAAAGGCACGTTGCCTACTTCCTGCCACCAAGGGCGCCCAAGTCAAATCCCCGTTAATGCCTTTACGCTCCCGCATCCGCCGTCCACATTCAAAGGCTCCCACCACCGGGAGTATAAAAGGTCATCTCCTCCGATGAACAGACAGAGACACAGAGAGAGGGAGATACAGACAGACAGACGGACACCACCAGCAGAGACAGAGGAAGATGCTGCCAGAGAAGAGAGAAGAGGAAGAGGATCCCGACGTTGGGAGCTCTCCGGCGACCGCCAGCAGAAAGAGAGAGAGAGGGGGAGAGAGAGAGAGTATGTGATGTGGGACGAAACACAACTCGACCTAAACTCTAAGCAAGCTCGCGGTCGTCCCTATCGAGGGAAGCATACGGACGTGCACGGTTGAGAAATCGACAGTGAGCTAGGGTGGTCAGCTCTCTCTGGTGCTCGGATCGGGTCACGAGACGGTCACGCTCTCTCGCTCACAGCAGTGATGATATAACAATATAGCGAGCTAGATATCCCTACACATGCTCTCTAGCAGCGGCATAAAGATATATATACGAATGAAAGCAAAACATTAGTCCGGAAATACATTAGTACAAGCCCATAATTATACAAGAACAGTACAAGAACAACTACACGGGGCACACCCCGGCTTGAACCACGCTGGCCACTAAGATTGTCCTCTAAAATTACGCGGGAAATCCGAAGACTGCTGCGCCTCACCTGAAAAACAAAGGGTGAGTCTCATTTTATTGACTTAGTAGGGGTCCCGCAGATCCCTACCTCGTAGCGAAAATCACAAAAGAAGCAAGTGATCACAATAAATAATGCGATGGCATATAACGATGTCAAGTAATGAAAGTTGTGCAGGGATATCAGTAATGAACAATTAAATAAACACAACTAAATGTGAATGTCACATGAATCACATGCATATTAAAGCGTATAATTAAACACGAGAATATTTCATTCACCATTAGAGTCAAATTTTCACAATCCAAGTGACAGGAGAAGTAAACCACTAGAAGTAAGACCAGACGTGTCCATTGACGACTTACACTGCACCCACTCTTCTCGAACACTATAATTGAGACACCATAACAGTAACCAAAGACAAGGACTAGTCAGTGTCACGCTCGTCAGCGCGGGTCCAACGCCCTTGACCACGTGTGCACACACAAGCTCAATGCCTTGAGCCAGACCTCTAGCTAGTTCCCCCCCCCCCCAGTCGGACGCTAACTGCAAGGCAAGGGGGCCTACGAAAACTAGCCTAAAAATCGTACACCGGGACTGTCACACCACCTCTCCTAGGTGGGCTGACACTGAAGGTCGTTAGGTTGCGACTAGCCGGTCAGTCACGTAGGAAAGAGAAACCAACTCATATGAAACATAAGCACGTGACATGGATCACCACGGCGTGTGAAAACATTGATGGTACGACCCCGGACACAAGGCCAAACGAAGCAGGGTTGAAATCTGCACTGGGAACAGGTGGCGGCCCTCTGGGTCGTTACGGATGAGCTCTTCTGCTATGTTCTTAAAAACATAGCAGTCCCCAACGGTGTGACCCAGCCTTCGGTGATACACACAATAGGTAAGATCCTCTGTTTTATCCACCTCCGAGGGCTTCCGTGGATCTGGTAGGGTGATGAGCTTTTCTTTCATGTATAGATCAAAGAGCATTTTGGTATGCTCCTTTCTGAAGGAATAAGGCGTCTTCATACGCTCTGCCAACAGAGCCACACTCGCCTTGGTATCAGACTTTTTGCCATTGCCCTTTGGCTTTCCTTCCCCCTTGCCTCCATTCGTCGGGGGAGAAGTCCACAACATTTACCTCCTTGTCGCTGGCCAGACGGTCCTCGGAGAATTTGCCTTTGGCAGAAGCTGGTGCCGGGTAATCAGCGAAGAACATTTCAATCTCCGCCACCATCGTATTTAGTTGGTCGAAGCTTCTGATATTTGAGCCCAGATGCTTTTCACTGACTTCCGCCGACAGACCCCTGAGCCATATGGTGATCCTGTCTTCAGGCGTCGGAGGATTATCGCAGTACATGCTGACGTCCCTCTATCGCTTGATGAAGTCTAACGCGGTCTCACCTTTTCTCTGCTTAAGGGCACAGAGTTCCGCTAGAGAGACTTTGCGCTCGGCCGTCTGGAAACGATTGACGAACTTCTTTTGCATATCAGCCCAATCAGGCACTGAATCGGGCTTTAGCCTGGAATACCACTGGAAGGCGGTGCCTGTCAGGGACGTGGCAAAGGACCGCAACTAATATGCCTCTTCCAGTGTTGATTCACCCACGGCCGTCATATAATAGGCCAGGTGTTCGTGTGGCGAGCCCTGTCCATTGAACTTCTGGAGTTTTGAGGCCTTTGGGCAATCAAGCTGAAGTTTATTGAATTGACGATGGAGGGGATAAGGCACGCTATACAAATCAACGGTAGTCGCACCCTCAGCATGTCGAGTAAATTTCGTCTCCACAATTCGCTCGATCATCTGCCTTTGCGCCATGAGGCTTTCCGCAGTAGGAGTGGCAGAGGATCATGCATTGGTTTCATGTTGTGGCACTTCAAATTCTACCGCCAATGCTAATTTCGTAGTAGTAACGGAGGTGTTAGCCGTGGCTGGAATGGGAGGAGACTGTTGCTCCATCCTAGTGGGCGCTACTTGAGGCTGAACCTGAATCTCCTTTTCACGCAAAAGTAATTGCAAGAGGCTCTTTAGTTCTTGATTTTCACGCTGGAGCTCCTCCAACGCGAGAGTCTACGCCTCTTTTTCAAGATCCTCCTCGTGTCCGGGGTTGCTGTCCCCATCGACACTATGGATGTCTTCTTGGTGTTCTTCTTGTCGTGTCGGCTCGGGCTGAGATGTTTCGACAGCCATCATCTGTTACGTCTGTGCCAGGATCCAGGAAATGGGCCTCGACCTCCTCAAATATTGAAGAGGTTGGTTCAGCTCTCCCAAAGTGTTCTTCGGCTGTTTATCGGCGGAGGTAGTATAGCAGGTGAACACTTTGACAACGTCATTGGTCACCTGAGCCACCTGCTTTTTCCTGAACAGTTGTCGGTCAGGCTTGGGTGCCATCCGTAGTCTGTCAAAAATAGATACTCGGGACGTAGAGGCCTGGGCTGAGCAATCTTCGTTCGTGTACATTGAACTGGCTCACAGAGAGGTTGGCCACACCTTTTTACCAGCACCCCGGTGCTTCTACCCACGTGAGGGGTGAGTTGTGGATCTCGGAGATGTCGAGGTCAATGCTTGTCGGACTCTACCTCTGTTGCAGATCCGGCATATGGCAGGGCCCTTCCGCCCTTGCCTACTTGACGATTCGGGCCTCCTCCTAGGTGACCCATATTTTCTTCAGATGGAGCTGGCGCTCCTCAATTGGGTCACCCCCTGATTTTACTCAGGGAGTAAGTGGCTTGGGTCGTTACACTGGAGCCTGGTTTGCTGTCGATATGGCGGGTTTCTTCAATTTCACCCTGTCCTCTCAGACTTGTCGGGAAAGCTCGAAGCGATTGGATGTAGAAATGGTTGGGATACATCAGTCTCATGGGATAATCGACTTGTCTCCATCGAGCCAGATATGGAGGTCCCCGACAATTATAGTCTTGCTGGAGCGAGATGTCATTGCTTTAGGCTTTACGCCCTTGCGGTCGTGATGTTGTCCCTGTTGAGCAAGGGTTGCATTGATGACGTCTACCGTAGGCACGAGGTCATGGTGATGGTGATGCTAGCACCATTGAGCAGGAGCAATACCTCTGAGGGTGGTCACAGTGGAGTTTGTGCCATTGTAGTGACAACGCTACCCCCGTTGAGTAGGAGCGATGCCAACAGTAATTTAATTGACCGAGAAAACTCGGTCGTTTGCTTGGGCAGAAGGCCTGACACCTTTGGCTATGGTCATGATAGCCAAACAGACTCGACCACTTGCTAGGACGAGGGTCCTGACACCCCTGGTCTGTGAAGAGTTGGCTGGGTGAAGCCGGCTGACTGTCGAAGCGGAGGGCCTGGCACCCCCGATAGTTGGCTTGTGGACCGACGTATCCAATCCGTTGCTGAAGTTGAGGGCCTAACACCCCTAGTAGTTATTGTTACAATACGTTGGTCGTCCCAGCTTAAATCCGGTCAGCCCCAGATGTGTTCCGCTTCTATCGAAGTCGAAGTGTTCAATTGGACCAATTTGACTGAGCAACTGTCCGAGCGAACTAGGCTCTTCCCGTCTTGATGAGCTTCTATTGCTGAGCTTGATGCCTCCCATATCATTTGGTGAATCTCCTTGTGAGGTTGACCTTGGAATTACCGTTTCAGTGTCGCCTTGTCCTGTGTCTGCTCAAGGGTGGACAATTTATTTTGAGCCTGATCATCTCCTTGTTTTATGGTTGCATGACTTTTGACCTAATTTCTGTGTCGAGAGCTGTTGCGTATCATATTTTTTTCGTGCCATGTCCAATGGCCGATGTGATGTGAGACTCAATTGTCTATTGCAGGACATGAAGGTAGGCTGAGATTCGTGCTTTTCCTTGGGCTTTGTGCTGAAGCTGGTACTCTTCTCTGTTGCACTTAGACTTTTTCTTCTTGGTTGCTCGCTAGATCAGTGCCCGAGGTATATTACATTACGATTTTCCAGGATTGCGATGACACCTAGTGTATACTGAGATGCGAAGGCCGAGGATCTTTCTGATGTCTTTGTGTATTGTTGAGTGCGCAACGGAAGTGTGTGGGCTGATGACCCACGTGTCGAGAATTCCTTTCGTGTAATTCTGTCTAGCTGAGAGAATCGCCTCTTCTCGATGTGACTCCACCGTGGCTGCATGTGCCTAGACGTTGTCGTGACCGTGCTGTTGACGGTCATTCCTCTGATTTTAGCATGGCATTTGTTGGTGTTGGGGAAATCGTCGGCTTCCCTACTGATAAAGTACCCTCTACTTTGCATTCATTCTCATGGATATTGCGCTCTTGAGGCGTGTTCATAATCCTTGAGATGCGTTCCTTGAGATTATGGTGCCTCTTGTCGTTTTGCGAACGGTTTCAAATGTTGTGGGTCTTTCCTCGGTGAACGGCCTGATGTATGACTCGCTCCTTGTAGTCGAGTGCTCAGCTGTTGCGTGCCTCGATGCGACCCTGCTTGCAGTGTGTTCCATAGTTCCTTGTGCGGTACGGAGCTAGAATCCTGCAGGTGCTGTTGTCGTTAGCAGTTGTTTCCGTCAGTGCTACTTTCGAATGATTTTGCACTTATGTGTTGGACCATTGTCTTGTCAGTAGTTGGCTGCACTCCTTTTCCCAGTGGAGTAGCTCGCGACTCGATCGGATGTGATGTCTGAGTGAGGACTGACTTAATGTCCGATCAAGCATGTAACAAGCAAGTCATGTAAATAATTCCATGTAGGAATTCATTAACTTGTATCATAGAGAAAAGAATTAAATGATTCAAATGAATGAAATGTCATAGACATCACGCTAGTCATGCACTCGGTGCAATGCCTCACCATGTCATTACAACTCCCCGGGACAGTAGTACTTTTCGGGCGCTCCTCCCAGGACCAGACTGGGCCCTTATGATGCGTTGGCATTAATTTGGTGGATCCAAGATCCCAAGTTATGTCTAGACATTCACTAGACTCGGCTAGGAGGAAAAGTTCTCACGATACAACCTGAAATAAATAAGAATAATCTAGGGTTTCAATAGTACCAGCTGGCCACGACTCAGCCAGCGAAGCACACAATAAAGCACGGAAACCAAGTTTCAGAAGTTACGCGGTCAGACTGAGGCCGCTTAAGATATACACGGTCTTATACTGGACCGTGGTTGATGAACTGGGCCAAGGGAAGACTCAGCTCGGTACCAATGGTAAACGATCCTTTTTGGGCTGTGTGACGGTTCGAACGGTCTGAAATGGGCCACTTGTCAGATAACGACGGTCCATAACTGGCCGTTCTGAATAAAAGGAATTGAGCCCATGCCGAGAGGTACACGGTCCGTACTGGGCCACCCCAACACCACACGGTTCTTCGACAGTCCGTTTAGTGGTGGAACGGTCCAAGTATAACCACGTATCGAATGGGCCAAGCTAGGCTGGGGTAATCAACCTAATTGGGCTCCCAGGGCGCCTGGGGCATAGTGGAGCCGAACCAAGGTTCAGCCCATTTCACTCAGGCCAGTCTAGAGGCTTTAGGTCGACTTTAACAAGGCTAGGTCGAAGAAAAATGAAGGATAATCGACCAACAAGACCTGGCACTTAGCCAGAAATACACGGTCTTGACCAAGCCGTTCAAATGATCAAACGGTCCGATTCCAGCCGTGTAGTGAGTCAGACGGTCCCCTGTGGCCGTGACTCCAGATAGAGCCAAACAAGCAATCCAAATCGAGTTACAGGTGTAGGATTTGAGGTACAACCTGCCCGACGTTCTAGTGGAAATTCCAAGCTCGCGGAGACTGACGAAGGTCTCATAATGGAGGTCCTAGTCCAACGGAAGGAGTATCCGGCGGAGAGTCCCAACCATTACAAGAATTGAGGGTTATGAAACATCGAAAAAATAGATGAATCTCGTTCAGTCAGTTCCACCGGAGTGGAGTGGCTGTCAGAACACTCATAGTTTATGTAGGTCTGGGACAGTTCGGTCGACCAACGGACCATGGTCGGTCAACCAAAATCGGCAGAACTGAAAAACCTATAGTTTTTCTTAAAACGATCGACCGACGGGTATGTTGGGTCTCCTCTGGAGTTGTTCAGCAGTGTGTAGACTGCTGTGTGCTGAATGTGTTTTGAATGATTGGCGATAGTAGAGTTGATCTGGTTGACTGAAGAGTTAACTTTGGTGACTCTATTTTGACCATGGTAATATTATGTATTTTGATGTATTTTTATATGATAGAACATTACATAAATCATGTCTGCACCTCATTACTGAAACAAGTCATCTTATCAAATAGTTTGTATACTTGAGCTTTCACGTTCATTTTGATCATAAGGTCGGTGCACTTCATAGTCAGTGCATGTTTTGTAGAAACACATGCATAGTCGGTGCAGGTTTTACTGTGAGTGTATAAAGGTTAGTGCACACTATTGTTTGTTTCATACATAGTCTGTGCACATTTTCTCACGTGCATTTGTCAAGTCTGAGCATGCTAGTACAAGGTCGGTGCAAGTCTGCATTTTGCACTACTGAGCTCTGTGCTAGTCAAGGTCTATGCACATTTTACCTAACTGCATACAAGGTCCATGCACATCATACTTGCCAGTCTAGTCAAGCTTTATGCATACAATAGTTAGGTCTGTGCAAGTTACTATTGTAATGCACACTGGGTCGGTGCATATCTGTTAGCGTACAAGTCTGCATGGTTTGAAGTCGATGCATCTTCTGCATCTTACACATACGAAGTCATTGCATACCTCAACTCAATGCATATAAGGTCAGTGCATGTCTATGTTATTTGCATGAGGTCGGTGCATATGCTTAAGAAAGTCCGAGCACATTGATGCGCAGGGTCGGTGCACATCTAACATCAGTGCACATTTCTAAATTACCTCTTAGGGTCGGTGCACATTCTCGTCAGACGACATATAAGGTCTGTGCACAAGTAAGGTCGGTGCACATTTCTATAGAATGCATACCAAAGTCAGTGCATAGTCTGTTTATGCACGACTAAGGACAGTACACACTTACATCCATGCATGTCTTCTATGGCATGCGTAGTTTCTAAGGTCGGTGCATGTTTTTATCTTTCTCACATATAGGTCTGTGCACATTCATAGATTGAACACTAGAGGTCGGTGCATTCTCTATATATCATGCACATAAAGGCCCGTGCATGTTTCGGCATATAGCACATATAGGTTCGTGCATGAATTACATAATTGACTAGAACATAGACAGACTAAAGATCTCTTGACAGATGGACAGCTCTAATTATCACTCTTGCTCCTCCCCATCCACGCTATGTTCCTCATCATCGGACTTACCTAAAAAGGAGAGGGAAAAACTATATGAGCGAACGCTCAGTAGGGTTAATCCTCAAGTACAAGCATTACTTTAAGTAATTTACCAATTAACATGTAATACAATAAGCTATGCGGACTCGGGACGAGCCGAATAGAGAGGAACCAGGTGGCGAGTCTTTTCCTCCAGAGGTAGCATCTCCGGGTATACTGAGTCAGGCCGAGTTTTATGCCGGCATGTATCAGTTCTTCGTGTGGCAGATGAGTCAGCAACGTCGTGGTTAGGAGGCTGGCGAGGGCAGTTCATCGCATGGTGGCCGTGGATGTATTTTGTGAGAGATTTTACAGTTTCACGGACCGACATTTGAAGGCCAGCTAGATCCTGATGTAAAGAGATTGTGGATTGATGTGGTGGAATGGGTGCTCCGGTGTATGGAATGTGTAGATGATGAGAAAGTCTTACTGGCGAGTTATCAGTTGCAGGGATCAGCCTTGTCGTGGTGGACTACAGAGTGGGAATCAACATTTTAGTCACGTCCTCTACGGAAGATTCTGTGGCAGGAGTTTCTTGCAGCCTTCAAGTGAGTTTTCAGTCGAGAGCATGTCAAGACGAGAAGGATGTATCAGTTTATGGAGCTATCACATGGAGATATGACAGTAATGCAATGTTAGTCTCGGTTTATGGAGTTGGGTCACTTTGTACCGCATATCATGGCAGATGAGATATTAAAGACTCAACAATTTGTTAAAGGTCTGAGGCCAGAACTTAGACATCTAGTGATTGCAACCCGTGTTCCGGATATAGAATCGACCTATCAAGCCGCAACAGATTTAGAAGAGGAATAGTTGAAGACCGAGGAGCAGGTCGGTGCAGGGCAGTCTCAGTTAAGTCAGGGTCAGTTGAGGACCCTTCAGCAGCAATGTGCCCCCCAGTAGTGTCAGAGGCATTCAGAATTGGCATCTCTTCCATCTCCTAACACGAGTTCTTCCCCTTCAAGATTAAGGTTTAGTCGGATGACTAGGTTGTTCAGAAGAAGCAGGTGATGAGGGCATCTCACAGCGCTCTCTTTGGCTCGGATCGCCGACATCATTTTGAGGAGTCCGATTATGTTATCATGTGTAATTTTCATTTTATTGAGTCATGTCTTATGTAATTTCCTTTCCTTTAAAAGCATGGGCTACCCAACTGTTCCTATGGCTCACCGGGCCCAACCAGGGGTCCCAACCAGTTAGCCATGACCCATGGCAACATCAACAATCGATTGGGGCCACCCGCGATCACTCAGCTTGTGGGTTCACTGGCGTTCAACATAGCTAGCCGGGACAACCCGGGGGCGCCCTGATGACAAGCCATGATACGTGGCACCCAGCAACGAGGCTGGGATCTACCCCCAAGATGCCTCCCTCTAACCTTCTGAAGTAAAGGGAAGACTTATCTTGGTCAGCCACAGGCTTTAGAAGCCCATAGCACCCTTATGCGGCGCACACACGGGTGTCGGGAATTTCCCCTAACACCTTGCAGGCGCACATATCTTAGCCATTCTACAACAAGCCGAGGGCCAACCCACGACGCTAGCACTCCAGCCATATCCTACAACAATCCTCCAGCAAGTTGGGGCCACCCCCAGCCATCAGGCACGCAGTGATGAGCTGTTTATCTTCAACTCCTGGGCCAACCCGGAGTTGCCCGCCAACCCGCCTTACAACGCGGCATATGCCACAATGGCCAGGCCCACACGCCCGAAGTGCCTTCTCCTAGCTCCTGCGAGCCCATACCCTAAGTCCAACACCAAATCTAAGGCCCACCGGTCACCTACCCAAGCCGATCGACAACTCGAGGTGTGTGGAGAATTTCCCTGATCACCTTGTGAGCGGTAGTGACAACACGAAGATGACAAGCCCCCACGGGCCAATCCCAGCATCTCAGAGCACCCCGTCCTTTAGAGGATAACTTCAAACGACATCGAAAGACCCCTAGGGCCACCTCCCAGGGCTGTGGCTCAAGGGGCGGGGGGGGAGTTCACCCCAGGCACGTCCCCGCCCCAGGGAGGGTGAACTCCCTTGGGGGGGTGCACCCTCCTCCCAGCCCAAGGGCCCCATGGCCATTCTCTCCTAGTCTCGTGTAAGGTTGATCGGTGTACCCATGCGTGGAAGGATTCGATGATGGAGCCTCAGGATCGCACAAAGTCACACACGTCAAACTTCTTGGTCCACGCGCGCAAGCAATCGATCAACCAGTCCAAGCCTTGTATCCTTTCTCTTCCACAGTCACATTGAGTCAAAGTGAGGCCAAAAGGAAGTAAAAATGGAATTTTATAGGGGGGCCGCCCTCTCTCTCACTTTGCTCTGCGTAAACTGCCCCATGGGGGGGTTTAGGTAGACCAAACCCAACCCCCAGGTTGGTTCGCCTAAACCGGCTCTCCGGGCTAGTGACCTCTCCTCTCGGGTGGGTGCTCTCTCAAAGGGGGGAGTAGGCTCAATTTCCTCACTAGATACCACCGTGGGACCCTTATATGGAACCGCGTCGGGAGCCGATCGGAACTGGGCCCGGGGACTGGCATTTGCCCAAGTGGGAGCTAGTCTAGAACCCCTACGGGGGCCGACAATGGGAGACCCGAGTCTGACACTCAGTCTGGCCACTGAGACTAGCGGCGGGCATGGCGCGTTGATGGGGCTAGAAGAGATGGGAGCTGAGGGTGGCAGTGGAGCCACCATGGGGACCACACCCAAGAAGTAGGGTGATCCGACAACTGGGGCAAAGCTACCAAAAGTAATCGACACCGCCAAGTAGCCCACCCTCTCATGGGTGGCGATGACGATGGGACCGTAGGTGACGGCAGCCATAGTTGCTGACGCATCGGATGAGCAGGGGTGACGACCGCTGATGGTCATCGAGCACGATCCGGGAACCGAAGGGCAAACTAGAAGGTGCTGGGAAGTGCGAGCGGGTGCTCTTCTTCTACCTCTCCTGCACGGACAAGAAAAGGGCACCAGGACTTCAGGGCTGACATAGGCTTTCTCTTCAACAGAAAGAAGGAAGGCGGGAGACGTCCCACCGGGCATGCCATCCTTTTGTTCACACGTCGAGCGGGTGGGTGTTTCCTTGCCAGCAACAGTGTGTGCGGTGACTGGAGTGAGGGGTCGGCTAAAACTACGGGAGAGATGCCAGAATATAGTGTGCTTCGGGCACCCCCTCTCATGGCCAAATCTTTCTCAAAGTGGCACCATGCACTTGCCTTTTACGGAGAGTCGAGGGGAGATCGAATGGCATGGGAGGTTTTCAGGTTTTAGGGGAAACGTAGCTGGGATGTGGGCGTGCTAGTCGATTTCTTGACAATCACCCATGGAACCAAAAGCTGACCGGGGATGCGCCACCAGGGCATGGCACATGGACTCGGGAGGTGAGGGGCACGTGGAGGGAAGGTCGGTTCCGTAGGTGCAAGTGTGCAAATGACTGTGGGGAGTCATGTATAGGATGTCTTTCCCCATCGACCGCAAGCAGTTGGTGTTTATTTACATCGGATTGAATCCGAACACCTTCGTTTCGCTGCTGAAGAGGAGTCTGTATAGGCCTGGAGTCCTAGGTGAAGAGCAGGGAGCACTTCGCAACTGTGGGTTTGCACTAGACCGGATAAGGTCGACTGAGGTCAGCAGTGCTGAGGGGTTCAGCAGAAATAAAATTACATTTTCTCTAACAAATTAAAATTAATAGCTACAACATCTAACAAAGTCCAGTCCATAAAAGACATGTACAATCCCACAGAAAAGGGAACATACCCTCAAGTCGGGGGAAGCCCGACACTAGCAAAACTGGCTACTAAGAACCACGAATCGCACCTCCAGACCACGAGGAAGGAGAGCAGCCACACTTGAAAAGTCAGGGTTGAGCCTCGTGTCACTGGCTCAATAGGGGTCCTGTAGATCCCCACCAAGAAACCAAAGTGGTAACAGTAGTAACAACAACAAGAGCAACAGTAGTAAGAACAATAGGAGTAACAACAACGAAAGTAAAGAGGAAAAGCCGTACCGAACAACCACAGCAACCGATAAAATCTCGGCCCTCTAAACTACTCCTAATCGAGAAAGGCACAACTTTCCACACACCTGGTAGAGAGTTGCTAGACTAATCTCAAGAAACCCCGATTACATTGCCAGAACACGTCATGCTACAACGGACGTGTAGGCTACACATAACACTAACCAAAACATTGGCGCACACACACCTCACTGTCGTGTTCGCTACACAAGCCACGGTAAAGCCAGACACAGGCTACCCGAAGCACTACGTCAACCATGATGGAGAACCGGTCACAAAATCACAAGTCACATGTCATGTGACAGAAGCACCTCCGCACTAGAAGCAAAGCCAGATGTGTCCACTAACGTCTTACACTGCGCCTCAAGCGTCTCACACTCACCTCGAACACGGTGACTGAGAGACTGTACCAAGTACAAGGAATAATAATAACGAGTGACTAGTCAGAGTCACGCCCGTGGGCACTCTTCCAAATGCCCCTGACCACGCACACACAAGCCCAATGCCTTGAGCCAGGCCTCTAGCTAGTTTCCCCCCAGTAGGACGCTGCCACAAAGTAAGGGGGCCCATGAAAACTAGCCTAAAAATTATATCTCGGGAACTCGCCCCGCCACCACTCCCAGGTGGGTCGACACCAAGTGTCGTTAGGTTACGACTAGTGGAAGCTCACTAGACATAGAGACTCTTCAAAAGAAACTCCGAAGTGTTGACAGGATAAACACTCACCTATCACACGCACTACGCAAATGTATGGCAGTACACAGAACTGCTGCCAAACTCAGGATAGACCACTAGACCTACACACAACGATCCTTGAGTCATACGACTCGGGTCAAGATCGTCACACATCATGGCAACATACTGTTAATTAGCCTAGTCCCTAAGACACGTTCTCTCTCCTCTCTCCCCCTTTCACTCGGTTCGTGGTCCAAACGGACCCCGATCGACGCGTGGGAGGTACCAACGGGACGGGTTCGACGCGAGGATCATGTCGGTACCCTTCATCTCTCGGATCGTGGAGCGTGGAGACGCGTGCGAGCGGAAGGACGACGTGGCCACCGTCGCCCGATCTGCACCGATTCGCAGTCTTCGCCGCGCAAGAGGTAGGGGAATGGACTCCTCATCTCGCCAGGAGTCCATTGACACCTCATGCGTCGCCATCCGTCACCATCTTCATCATTTTTTGTGCAAATCCTATTTTGGGTAATTTTGGGCTAAATTCTCGATTTACGTTCCTATCTCGATTGCTGGTCTAGACGACCACTGATCGAAGCAAGGGAGGTACCGTTGGATTGATCGCGTTGTGAGGATCACGTTGACGCTCACCTTTTCTCGATCCGCGGAGCATGGAGTCGAGTCAGACCGGGAGGCGTCGCGTCACCCTCTCGTCGGATCGGCATCGAATCGCCATTTTCATGGTAATCCAGGTAGGGGGATGGATTCCTTACCTCGTTAGGACACCGTCGGTACCACTTGCGCCGTGGTCTGACACCCTTTGCCTCATGTTTTGTACATATTCCTGTTTAGTTCATTTTAATCTTTTAATACTTGAAATTATCTTCATGGGCATCATCTTTTAATTCTAGTGGCATGCGTAGGTTTAGAATGACGGTATGGCTTAGCAGGATGATTTAGTTTTGTGTTTCCCCGCATCCCTCGTCGATTTCGGTCGATCGGGAGGGAGTTTCGGTTCCGACCTCCGGAGTCTCGAAACTCAGGTGACATAACGCGCCTACCCCGGTGCATTATAGTCATTTGGCGCACCCCTACTGGTGCGTTATATCATGCGTGAACTATGAGTTTCCTGTGGATTTTCGAGTTCGGGTGCCTTTAACGCGCCTCGTCTGGTGCGTTATAGCCCTGTCTGTTGAGTTGAAGGCCTGTTGCCTTTAATGCCCCTGTTCCTGCGCGTTACATTCATATGACGCCCCTGGTTAGGTGTGTTATATCCCGTGTTTTCTTGTGGATTCTGAACGTTCTAGTGGGCATAACGGCTCATCGGAGGTGCGTTATATTCCTATAACGCCTCACCATTGGTGCGTTATATCCCTTATTAGTCGTGTTATGTGCTTGTTGACTTTAACGCCCCTGCTCCCGTGCATTATAGTCCTATAGCGCGCCTGCCCTGGGGCGTTATAGGGATCGGTTCAGATGTGCACTCACTCACCGGCAGCAAGAACTCACGATTAGTGGAATTATGGACCGGGCACTCCTCGCACGGGCGCTGTAGTTGGAGCTAATACTAGACAAGCAGAGTGGAGAGGCAGCCTCACATACCTAGCCCGTCTGAAGGACCAGCTCCGGTCAGAGACGATGGCGAGCCGGGGAGCGTGCGCACCCGGTGGTCATGCTGCGTCGAGGAGGCTTGGCGAAGTCCCTACTATTACAATTACTATGCTCCATGCAGGGAGGGGGATCACGGGGGTGGAGGCAATCAAATACACACACTACCCTCGCGCAAGAGGGGGAAACGAGGGGAGGGGAACTCTAACAGTGATCATACGACGCGCTCCGACGTCCAATCGCGGTGCTGCCAATGCAGGGACGAAGCTTGGAGGATACCGAAGGATGCCAGCAAGTCCGACGTTGAGCCGATGTCACTGGAAGGTGGAGGAGGTCACTGCCGTTAGCCTGCGCGGTTCTGCCTTGCAGGACTGGATAGCGCAGTCGTGGTGAGTCAGCGGGTACGCACGCTGATGAACTCCAAAAGTGACGGGACCAAGTCGTGGACATAGCAGACAGGGAGCTCTGCGAACCCTCAAAAGATGGCGGCCGTCTGATCACCTCGCTGGACGTTGTCGCTGGAATGGTTGGCATCAGGTTCCTGGGCAAACAGCATGACAGGTTGTCGATGGTCATGGTAGAACGTCCAGTGATGATGTCGTAACGAGACGAAACCACTAGAGCTGGTTTCATATCTTCGAAAGACGCAACTTTGAATAAGATTGCTTGACCTGAAACTGATAGGAGGAGGGAGTGCCGGGGCCAACTTGGCAACAGTCAGTTCAGGGCGAACAGAGGACCCCAGGTCTGGTGTGACTGAGGGAGAATGGACGCCCCGGGCTGTGCTGATGACGAAAATAGACGGGACCACATCGGGGTTGAAGGCGACTAGAAGGGGAAGAACTCTCGTGAAGGGGGCTCTGGCCGATCCACACAGGAGAAGTCGGTGTTGGAGTTGCCAAGGGGCGCTCAGAAATAGGCATAGTCTGGGCGCAGTTGCACGGAAACATCTGTAACGATTGATGCTGTTGACGAAACATGACAAAACCACCACTACTGCGAAGAGGACTCGGAGTAGAACGATCCCACAGAAGGGGGCTCAGGTTGATTTGTGCAGTAGGCAGAGGTGTGGATGCTGCAAGCTCTGCTGATGATCCTGCTACCAGTCATATTTTTATGTTTTTATTTTTTATTTTTGTTGTTTTTTTTCTTCACTAAACAGGGTGGAGGGTAGCTAGGGTTGTGGCTGTCTTCACTTTAAGTTGGGTGGCCAAAGGCTTGGCCACCCTCTACATTTGAGGGCCTTAAGAAGGTGGCCAGCCTCTTCATCTAAACGGCCATCGGGTTTGACATTTTTTTAGCGAGCCTACAGGAGCTAGAGCTAGGGAGGGTGATTTCTTCACCGTGGGTGAGGTTTTGGGTTGCCCAAGCATCCAGATTCGAGCAATGGGGTGTCGACAAGCTAGACTTGACATCGTCAAAGATCCCTCATCCTCGAGCGAGAGTGATGAGTGTGAGGAGGTGAAGTCCCCTACGCGTTCATCCACCTCGGCCTCTTCCTCTCAAGGTGGTGAAGACAGTGGCGAGGAGGAAGGAGATGAGGGCGCGACTATCCCCAAAGAGGGGCCGGCTGACCAAGGTGATGTTGAGGAAGTGGTCGAAGAAGAAGGCTCCAATGACGTTGAAGCCAACCAAGAGGAGGAGGCACCATGAAAACAAGTAAGCCCCATGATCCCTGAATGCCCATCGGGTTGATGTGTGGATGTGAGATGTATTGGTGGGAGGATGAGAAGCCAGAAGAGGGTTTGTGGGGACTGGTCTGTGGGCGGCCAGAGTCGTGGCCGTCCGCAGGCCTAGGCGGCCAGACTCCTGGCCGTCCACTAAGGGGCTAGGCAGCCGGAGGTTTGGCCGCCCAGGGAGGTAGATGACCAGGACATTGGCTGCCCACTTCCCAGGGCAGTGAGATTTGAAATTTATGGGGGGATGGAATGCAGGTTAAGTTGATTTGGGGAAATGGAAGATCTAATCAGCCATTATTTTTTCTTTCTATTGTGTGCAGGGCCGACATAGGATCAGAGCCCGAGTGTCATGGGACCTAGTGTGGGCTCGGTACCACCCATTGCCTCTTGAGCAGCAGCGAAGAGTAGACCGAAAGAAATTTGGTCCATTCTTCATGATTCGACCCTTCCCTATTGATGTGACCTTCCTAGCGGCGCTACGCAAGAGATGGGTGGATGGATGCATGGCTTTTGTGATGCCGTGGGGGCATATGATCCCCACGCTCGAGGACGTTGCCTATCTGACTGGGCTGCCAGTAGTCGGGAACCCGGTGTTGGGTCAGGAGCTCAAGAATTATCGGGAGGAGGTTGAGAGTTTGCTCGGGCCGCAACTGGTCCGGTCCAAGCAGCCAGTGACCGCCCTCCACCTCGGGAGGATCACTGCCGTGATGGGGTTAGCCAGAGTGGTTTGAGGACCACTAGAGGATCTGGATGTGTATCTAGGACGGGTAACTCAGAAGCTCCGAGCCCGAGGGAGGAGTGAGCAACAGGAGTTGCAGCTTTTCCTTCTTTACTTCTTCGGGAGGCTACTGCTTGCCACTGCCTCAAACAAGGTGAACCTGAAGTACCTACTACTGATATGGGATCTCGAGTGGAGACCCCAGCTCCCGTGGGGGAGAGCGATGTTGGCGCACCTCTTTGCCTACATGGATCATGTTCGCCCAGGTTCGGGGAACCTGGGTGGCTTCACACCCTTCCTACAGGTACGAGTCTACCCTTTACACTTGTTGATTCTTGATTTGATTGATTGATTGTTGTTCTTGTGTGTTTTCAAATTTGGGGGTACACCCGATTCCCACTAGGTCGCGACACGATCCTGCGAGCTCAGATGCAGATGGTCCCACTCATGGCAAGATGGGAGATGGTTCTGGATCGCCGCTTGGTAGCCACTAGGCTCTCTGACCTTTGGATAGCCCTAGACGAGTTTCCACCCCACCAGGTGAGTGTTTGCCCAAAAGAGTTATGTGATATTTCAAGCATTTGTTATATGAACTCAATTTTAGCAAAACTTTCAACTTGTTATGGCAGGTGATTTGGACACCTTATGTGATGGAGGACACCACTCCTCAACCATGGGTGAAGGAGGGGCGGGCTTGGTTCTGCAGGGATACTGTGCTATTTTTCATGAACCTGAGGGAGCCACTCTATTAACATCTAGTGCAGAGGACGTTGGGATGGTATCAACTGCCAATGGCGGTACCTGCTCAGCATGAGTCAGACAGGGGGCACCGACAGACCTTAACGAGTGATCAGGATTGGGCCTCCCGCTATCGTGCGAAAGCAGAGGCATTGCAGAGAGGCCCTTCCCTGGAGCAGGACAGGTTTATGGCGAGCAGCGAGACCTACCTGGCAGACTATCAGGATCGATATGCCAGGCGACTCCGCCTCGACACTCGAGCAGTGAGTTACCCTTTTAGCTTTCAAGATGCGATGTTTTCATATAATCATTGCAGTTGTATGAGTTTGTGGCTTTGGTGTGCAGATGCCCGAGACCGAGGCTGTGAGGATCCTTCAGCACCGGCTGGCTATCCTAAATCAGACTATTGTGAACTTGAGGCACGAGCGCCGAGAGATGGTAAGCCAAAATTGACTTGACTGATTTGAATCTTTGAGGATTCTTGAATCTTGACTGACCATTTGTCCCTGACTTACCAGCGAGGGGAGTTGGCATATGTCCGGATGAGGGCAGGAACAGTCAGGGAAGCTGGACCTTCTTCTCGAGCAGATGCCAGGGAGGAGTTGGAGGATCGATTGGCTGGGGCCCTCGAACGGGTTGAGGAGCGAGAGGCTGAGTTAGCCGAGATGGTGAGAGCCACACACCTAGATTAAGAGCAATTTCCTCTTATTATCTTTGTCTGACTTGCATGATGGTTCTTTTCTGCAAAAGAAGGAATTAGAGGCTGCCTTGGCCGCTCGACGAGAGCAGGATACATGCATTGAGGAGCTGACACACCGCCTGGGGGAGACGAGCACTACGGAGAGGCTCAAGGGTCGCCTTGCCAAGGCGAAGGAGAGAGAGGTCGAGGCACGTGCTCGGGAGATGGCGATGGCGGTTCGGGAGCAGCGAGCTCTCGATCAGCTAGAGGCTTAGAGATGGCGAGTGTTGCAGAGGTGCCCCAGGAGAGGGAGCCAGACATGTGACCCCTTCAAAGTCGCTGTGGATCAGCAGAGACGTGCACTTCACAATGGAGGAACTCATGGGTATGACGCAGTCTCCTGCAGGGTAGGGAGTGATCTACTTGGCAGCATCGGGTTCGAGGGCTTCACAGTCATCGAGGCTGCGAGACCGGGGGAGTGGAGATGGAGATGAGGCTGATAGTCAGCGTAGCTGACCCCGCACTGATGGAGATTAGGGAGAGATAGATAGCTAGATGGCAGCTACTTTTGTACACTGGGGGTATGCCCCTAGAATGATGTAGCTATGGAATGTAATAGACATGTTTTGGAAATGAAATGAGCTTTCTTCAGTGTACTTGGCTTGATTTGGCTTGATGCAGTCTTCCCTTTTTACCTGTTTCAACCACACTTAAATGAAAAAAAGGTTAGTGTAGTATGATTTTAGCCCCCTGCCGAAAATGGATAGTACTTTTTTCGATGCAGGGTCAAAGGGCTGAATCTTATTAACAAGATCTAGCGCGTTCGGAACGCGCTCGCTCCTCCTAGCACGTTCAGGGCTGAACGCGTTAGGTGCCCCTAGCGCGTTCAGACCGAACGCGCTTAGACCCTGTAGCGCGTTCAGACTGAACGCGCTCGGCCCCTGTAGCGCGTTCAGACCAGAACGCGCTACCAGACCATAGCGCGATCAGACGCTACAGTTCACCTTCCCCGGCGGGACTGAGAACGCGCCCAGTCGGGTGAGCACGGCCTCAACGTAGGGAGGGGCTGTAAGCCGGCCAGGCGGGGGAGGGGAGAGACGAACTAGGAGCTAAACGGACAGCCGACATCAGTTCTACCTTCTCTCTGGAATAGGAGACAGATGGGCGATGTTGTCACTTCTGTGGTCGCTCCCAAACTCCTTTTTTGACGAGACCAGTGGCAAACCTTCCCTAACCGACCCAGGAAGCCGTCTAATTTTTGGCTGGAGCTCTGGTGGTCGGCGTTGGTCGGGGCGAGGCTGTGAATAGGGACTCTGTTTCCTGCTCCTGACTGTCTCAGAACTACTGCAGTAGGAAGATGAAGCCGCCACGAACTGTCATGAACTCCAAATTGAGCGCGGTCGATGGAGTTGGAACCGTTGACGAGTTGCCTTCGAAACGTGACCTGTGGGGGCGCCAGTCGATTTCGGAGTAGGTCGCAGTGGCCCAAATGGTGAGAGGGTGTCGGTTCAGTCCTAGGGAAGATAGAACTGCGCACCCTGGGGAGAAAATAGAGAAGTATATGCTCGGGTTGCCGAATGTAGTTCTGCTTCTTGGTGATGAAAGGAAACTCATTGTGGAAGGTCCCAGCCAAACCTCGCCTCAAGATTTTTAGGTGGCCGGTCGTTGCAGCTTCTGAAAACAGCCTTAGGTTGCTGGCCAGACCCCTTCTGCGCAGTCGGAGTTGATTGCTTGCCCCGGACAGCCACGAACTCAGAATGAGATGAGGTGACCGCCGTTGCGAAGAAGACTCGAAGATGCTTCCGGAGGTGGCTCTTTTACCTCCTGAATCACTTGGATGACATCATAGCTTCCTCTGCAATCTTCTGGTTCTCTGCTACCTCTGAATTGAGAACTATGGATTGAAGATGATGGGGGAAAAATGTGGTTTATGGGAGGAAAAGTGGGGTGGATGGGTATGGGGGTGACCCATAGCTGTGAGGGGGTCTGGGAGGGGGTGTTTCAAGTAGTAGGAGGGGCAGAATGAGGGCTGGAAGGGGGTGTTTGCAGTGGGTTAGGGAGGAGTTAAGGCTGCTGGTAGTAGCTGGCAGCGGCTCAATCCTAAGGGCATGGCACCTTCACCCTTTATTAGTTCTAGCCAAGAATTTCCAGAAAATTTCCTTTGATTGGCCTAACATTTCAGCCTTAGTGGAGTTGTGGCACCCTCAAACACATACCTTCATGTTCCCAAACTTTGAAGCTACCATCCTTATAGAAGAGGTTGAGACCTACCTAGCCCTTCCTAAAACTAAGGTGGGGGATGAAGACTTGGTATGTCATACGGTTGATCCTATAGATCCATCACTCATCTTGGAAGACTTCATACACAATCCAAAGGATGTTAGGACCATGATTAGCTCTTGCCATATCCATTTGATATCCATGGCTTAATGGATTACTGCTTATTGTGAGAACAAAACCAGGAGGTATGAAGCCATTAGCCAAAGCTACTTCTATTTGCTTGTGCGGGGTTTTCCTCATTTCCACCACTGACCACCTCTTAGATATTCAAAACCTCAACATCATTAGTGGATTGTGGTGGGGTTTATTCATCTCCCAAGACGTTCTTTCTTACCTTTATGAGGGTCTTAGTTCAGCTTCTCTAGGAGGTCCCCTCTTCGGGTCAATGATTGTCCTTGAGTGTTGGATGGGAATTAGACTAAAATTTCTACCCAAGGAGAACATGCCATCAGCTAGCCGCATATTCGGGAGCCACCTGTTCTTCTTTATTGGAGGTGCATCTGGGTTTCTTAAACAAGTTGAATGCCGGACCGCAGATAAAAAGACAAGGGATGATTGGCACCTCTTCCTTAATACCTTGCCAATTGATAAGTTCGTGATGCGACCACGAGCTCTTCAAGGCACTTCACTCAGATTACCCCGGTGACTGGGCTTGGACCTGCAGCTAGTGGGGAATACTACTTTGGTGCTCTACGACCCGCATCGGTGCTATCTACAAGTTGGACTTCCCCACACTATGGTTCTAGCACTATCTCACTACCCTCCCCTTCAAGCTTGGAAGATCGGGACCGTGGAGGATGAACGGGTGGTTCGTAGTGCTCTGACCATGTGGGAGATCAGCCGAGTATGTACCCTGTAGGAAGAAGTGGCAGAGAACGAGGAGGATTACCGAGCTTACGTGAAAGCACTATGCAAGATCCGGCCCCGTGTAGATATGAAATTGAATGTAATTTGAATTCCATGATCATGTATTTTGAACTTTTATTGAAAGAATGATGTACTCTGAGTTTTGAATGAATGAAATAAAGGATTGATTGCATAATTTTTAAAAGATTTAATTATAATTTAAGGTAATTTTTCAAAAAAAATAAGAAAAATAAAAAATGTTTACAAATATCTCACGCCTCTCTCTCTCTTTCCTCACTCTCTCAACATCTCTCTCTCTCCTCTCTCTCTCCCTCACACATTCTCTCTCTTCACTCCCCCATTCAGTCAGTTCGTGGTCCAAATCGATGCCGGTCAACGCGTGGGAGGTACCGACAGGATGGGCTCGACGTGAGGATCGCGTCGGTACCCTTCATCCCTCGGATCGTGGTGCGTGGAGACACGTGTGAGCCGAAGGACGGTGTAGCCCCCGTCACCCGATCTGCATCGATTCGCAATCTTCGCCGCACAAGAGGTAGGGAAACGGACTTCTCGTCTCGCCAGGAATCCGTTGACGCCTCATGTGTCGCCATCCGTCGCCATCTTCCTCATTTTCCATGCAATTCCTTTTTTGGGTGATTTTGGGGTAAATTCTCGATTTGCATTCCTCTCTCGATTTCTGGTCCAGACGGTCGCTGATCGAAGCCGGGGAGGTACCATTGGATTGGTCGCGTCACGAGGATCACGTTGACACCCACCTTTCCTCGATCCGTAGAGCGTGGAGTCGAGTCGGGCCGGGAGGCACTGCATTGCCCTCTCACCCAATCGGCATCGAATCGCCATTTTCGTCATAATCCAGGTAGGGGGATGGATTCCTTACCTTGTTAGGACACCGCCGGTACCACTTGCGCCGTGGTCCGACACTCTTTGCCTCATTTTTCATGCATATTCCTATTTAGTTCATTTTTAATCCTTAAATGCTTGAAATCATCTTCATGGGCATTGTCTTTTAATTCTAGTGGCATGCGTAGGCTTGGAATGATGGTATGGTGTGGCAGGATGGTTTGGTTTTGTGTTTCCCCGCGTCCCCCATTGATTTCTATCGATTGAGAGGGGGTTTCGGTTCTGACCTCTGGAGTCTCGAAACCCAGGTGACATAATGCGCCAGCCCCGATGCGTTATAGTCATTTGGTGCACCCCTAGAGGTGCGTCATATCATTCGTGAACTGTGAGTTTTCCATGGATTTTCGAGTTCGGGTGCCTTTAACATGCCCCGTCTGGTGCATCATAGCCCCTGCTTGTTGAGTTGAAGGCCTCTTGCCTTTAAAGCCCCTGTCCCTACGTGTTACATTCATATGACGCCCCTAGTTAGGTGCGTTATATCCCGTGCTTAACTATGGATTCTGATCATTCTGGTGGGCATAATGGCATGGGGGCGTAGTTGAAAAGCGCATAATCAGTGAATTCCACTGCCCCTTCCCTGAAGCTGTGCGCATCCTGAAGCTTCAACTCGTCAAACCAGCCCAGCGATAGCTCCTGCTTGAATCTAATCGCCAGACAGTCAAGAATAAAAGGGCTAGGGCAAAGGGTATGAGAAGGTGTACCAGCCAAGGAGCTCAAGTATGTACCGGGCAAAGGGAAGGGAGATGTTAAGTGTGTACCGCTGAAGGACCGGGAAGGACTAGACGTGCCACTGAGGGACTAGGGCATACCGCTAAAGAGTAAGGCTAGGTGTGTTGCTGGGAAGAAGACCAAGGGTGTGCCGGTGGAAGGGTTGTTCAGGGGTGTACCGGCCAAAGAGGTTGAGGGTGCACCGGCCAAGGACTGTGCCGGTGAAGGTGATGCGGAGAGGGTTGGTGTGCCACTGGAGGGTTGTGTCGGGGAGGGGAGAATTAGGTGTGCCGCTGGAGGGTTGTCCAGGGATGCACCACTGGAGGGTTGTCCAGGGGTGCACCGCTGGAGGGCTGGGGAAGCTGGGCTAAAGGCCAGAATGTGGTGGAGCCAAAGGGGGAGGTGTTTCTAGACATCCGGAGAGGGCTTGGGTTACAGAAGAAGGGAGGTCACTAAGAAAAAGGGTGAAGGAAGCCATCAAACACGGAGGAAAACCCAGATAAGTGGAGGCGCTGACGAAAACCTCAAGAGAGGAATTTTGTTCAGGCAAGACAAGGGCCATGACCGGCCATGCACTTTTCAAAACACCGGGGAAAGATACAAGCGATGGGAAGAAGAGAAAAGAAAAGAAGAAAGACGGGGACGAAGGAGGTTAAGGTTAGTCGGGACGACTCCTTCCTGCTCCCCCCCCAACACCCCGCTACATGCTCTCTCTCTCTCCCTCTCTTACTCTCTTCCTCTCTCACAGACGGTGGTGGCAGAGTAGCAGCGGGGGAAGGCAGAAAGCCCTCCTTCTCTTCTTCTTCTTCTTCTTCTTATGGCTTCTGCTATCCGGTGGTGGCTCTTCTCTCTTCCTCTCTGTTCTTCTTCTCTTCGATGTGTTTTTTCTCTCTATTTTTCTGTGTGTCTCTGTGTGTGTGTGTGTTGTTCGCCGATGGAAGAAGGGGTTTTTATAACCTAGCGGCACGGTGTAATGGGCCGGCCGGCGGAGGCTGGAAAGGGGGTGCATTGATGAGGATTTGACTTCCCCTCATCCCGTTGACAGGGAAGTAGCTTGCGTGCCTCACCCTCAGAGAATAAAAGATCCCTCATATTGTTGGCAACCCCGACACAGTAAAGACCCTCCTTGCTTCGGCTCGGACCCTCCGTCTGAGTCGACAAATAAATGACTTTCCTTAACCCTAGCACGAGTTATCAACTGCCTCTCGGGATTGGCCTCGTCCAGTAGGCTTAGACCTCTTGCCGAAATTGACGCATTGACCCTGTTCTGTTGCTTCGGTATCCACCCCATGCCGACAACTAAACCCCCACTCAGGCCTCCCAATCTGCGTGCGTACGCAGTGAAGTGGTTCCCTCATCCCTTCGCTGAAGGAGTGAGAGCTTTCCCATGAATTCGTGTCGAACCAACATTCTACTAGCCTGGAAAAATAAACATCTTGTCAAAAAACTCTACACTCGCAGGCCCTGTGCACTCATCCCTCGCTTACGACACCCACAAGTGGGGGGCATTTGTGGATGTCAAAAAATAACGATGATGATCATGCGGTACCTGCGTCTATGCATTCAAGCACAAGTCAAAAATGGGAAGGCTGAACAAACCCATACCTCGCCCGATTAGGATGAGAACTCGCCTGGTGGTCTGCTATCCGATAAGGAAGCCGCCGGGTAGAAGATATGACTGTGACTATGAGAAGAAGCTCCAATCGGCGCGACATTCACCTTAATTCGGTGCGTCCCCTTGCATGGCCTTAATTCGGTGCGCCCCTCTTTCTTGCTTTAATCCGGTGCGCCCCTTGCATGGCCTTAATTCGGCGCGCCCCTCCAAGAAGCATTAAACCGGCGTGCCTTGTTCCCTTGGTGTCTATCTAGCACGCTAGTTGTAAATGGTCTAAAGCGACGCGCCCCCTGGCCGCGTTGATTTAACCCAATATCATCACAACATTGCGCCATTTTAAACAAAGGGCCATCCCATCTTTAATCCAATACTTTGTTCTCTTATTAGCTTAGGGCGCAGACAAAGGAGCATAGCATTCAATGCTACCAAACTCTGCCTCCACATCCATTCGACAGCACATTGGCACTAGCAGTGGAGGCATGCATCAACGGTGGAAGCAGTAGAAGATATCCCGTTAAACCAGCGAATGTCTCTTCCTCAGACGAATTCCAGCGTATTGTGCAAATCAACCAACGACACCGCGGCATGTCAATCCTGCTCGTCTGGCAGACGAAGTAAGTGGCGGGGTTTCTTCCGTTCAAGCAAAGAAAGGGCAATCGGTTATATATACTCCATCTATTTCACAAAGAAAGGGGCTGGCCATTAGGAGCACTCCCCCTCCACCTCCCACAGCCATTAGCCACTCACCCAACTACAATCACATCACCCCTTTTTCACCCCTACCACATCAATCACCACCTAGCACACCCAGCTCTCAGGCAGTAGAAGAAGCCCAACTTGTAGAGCCTGCCCTAGGGTCATTCGGTGACTTCTATAGGTGTGCCATACATCGACGGAAAGCTCTCCCAGCTAGCTTCGCAGGCGAGGTGATCTCGCCCCTATCCGAGTTCGGAGCCACCCGAGAGGCTCATTTTTGTCCGACTGCGCAACTGGGGCCTAAGCAGGGACCAGAGTCACAATTCAGAAGCTATAGTGACCACACTGGAGCTCCCCTTGGCGGGCCACTTAGCCAGAGTGGAGTCCCACCTGTCACCTGTCCAACGCATTAGGCGGGGTGCCGAATGAAGATCGGAGCAGCCCGTTAAAATTTTTCTACCCCAAGGTCGCAGATCAAGTTAGTCAGGATCTACCCAGACCCCCTCCCACTCTTCTGGACATATCTCTCGACCCTGACATCGTCTGGTGCTCTTCCTAGCTGTCGATCGAAGAATACTCGACCACGATCGTATTCATCTTGATCCCGCCACATTTGGACTCCAGGAGTTACCGTGACGACTTCATCCAGTTGCTGCTGCACCCCAGGACCAATCTGAGCTAGAGCGCAGAGGACCAGGACCTGAGTCTGCCCCGGCTGGTGATGACGACAGGGCCACCCATAGAAATTCACAGGCATACCAGGGCATGTCAGCGACATTTCAGCACCAACCACGATCACTTCTGAGTTCGGTGGAGTGCGTGACAGCGTCTACAGTGACTCCCTGTCCTGCTCTTCCTGACCTGGATAGAACTGAAGAAGCGCCCACCCGGCAACTTCTTAGTTAATCTCCCTCCCCGCCTGGCTGGCTTACCGCCCCTCCCTATGTGGAGGTAGTGTTTGTTTATACTCCACTTCTCCCCACCCCGAGGTCCCCCTCCTGCGTGAGGCATAGTGCTTGTGTATTATCTAGCAGGGTGAAGCTCCGATCAACGCAGTGTGCGGGGAACCCACACTTCCCCGCTCGCCCTCATCTCCGAACGGGGTCGGTTTCTTCAAACCAACCTGGTAAAGCTCCAGCCCTTGCTCCCCTCAGTGTTTGTTCCTTTAATATTCGTAAAACTATTCAGTTGGTCGGTGAGAGAGTGCTCGACCCCGAAGCATCCGGCATATGTGCGGTCATCGTGGGCTTTAGGGAGAGAGAGTGATTGTCCCGCACCCATGCTGCCCGGGTTTGCATACAGCTTGATGTTTCCAAGGAGCTTCCCCGTCGGGTTTATGTTGGCTATGGCAACGATGGAAGTTGGCAGCCCCTGGTTTTTCCTGCCCCGCCCATGTTTTGTTCTTCCTGTAGAAGACTTGGTCATCTCCCTGCTAAATGCAAGAAGAAAGCTGGTTCGGCTGCTGATCTTGGCCCTGCTGCTGCTCCATCTGCTGCTACCCTCCGCGAGGGTGACAATGAGCCCAGCCGGCCTGCTCCACAGCCGATGCCCAAGAAGGCCTGGCGCCCAGTGGTTTCCCCTCTTCCAACTATTGATGCTTCGGTCCCTGCTGCTAGTATTGGCTGTGATCAGCCATCTATTGCCCCTCTTCCTACTTGTGGTGCTTCGGTCCCTGCTGCTAACATTGGCTGTGATCAGCCATCTATTGATGGCTTTCTGTGTTCAGACTACCCCTTGGATGTTCCTCCTCCTGCTGAGTTCCCTGCTCCCCCCAACCTGCATATGGAGGCATCCCTTGATGCTGCCCCTGCTGCTAAGTCTGATGGCGTGCCGGCTGCTGCTGCTGGTTCGTGTCCTGCTGCATCTCTGGCCCATGTGTCAACTGCACCCCCTGCTGCTGCTGTTCTGATTTCCTCAAGTGCTGCTCCAGCTATTCCCAAGCTTGTCCCTCCCAGACTGCTTAACCTGCTTGCTGCGGACCCGGGTCCCTCCTCTCAATGTCTTGCTGGCCTCCTTGGCTTGGGCGATCAGGCTGCATCTCCACGTCTGTCCCGCCCTCGTACCCCATCTGCTAGCCTATGCTCTGCCCGGGGAGAGAGGGATGTTGCTGCTAATACGTCTGCCCCTCTGGCTATTGATGCGGTCCCAAGCAGTCCCGTGGGTATTGGCTCTTCTACTAATGTTGCCTTGGCTGCTGGTTCGATTGAGGTAATTGGCAATGAAGGGCAGTCCTCACCTTCAAATGCCTCTGGTGGATCTATGCCCGTGATTGTTCAAGTTCTCCCTGTTCCTGGATGGGAACCTTCTGGGATTGCTGCCAATGTCATTGATGTCCACAATAGCTTTGTTGGGAAGGCTCCTATGGCTGGCCGATCTGATGGGCTCCCTGCTCGTCGTGGTCTTCGCAGATCCACATCCGCTTCTTCTCATCAACCGGTTGATAAATGAAGGCTCTCATATGGAATATTAGAGGCATCCAAGATGCCTCCTCCCTCAGTAGGTTGAAGTTACTTATTCGGAGCAAGGGACCAGCCCTCACATCCTCCACTCGGCATCGTCGAGTTACCCACGGGATTGGGGTGAGTGCCGGGTGAGTCGGCCACCAATTACGGCCCGTTTGAGTTGCGAGTTGTGCTTGCAAAGTAGGTCTGAGGTCATGTCACATCACTTAGCCCAATATTCGGTACTTGACAGAGAAACCAATCTAAAGACTTTCTCGATGCAAGGAGACTACCTTTCAAATAGGCTTAACCTAGATGTCCGGTAATGCCTTTTGATATACTGCGTATTGGGGTGTAATGTAATTTTAAGACACTTTTTTATTTTGAAAAATAATGATGATCCTAGACTCGACTTAGACCGTGCAAACACTTATGTAACAACTATCCTAGACTCAACTGGCGCTCTGATATCAATTTGATGCAGGACGGAGATGAGGACTTGACACTGAGTTGGATATGCAACCTGAGACTCTAGGAAGCTCGCACTCGTACCTAGCGAGGGAAGCATTCGGACCTGTACGGTTGAGAAATCGACAGTGAGTCAAGGGTGGTCAGCTCACTCTCTCGTGCCCGGGTCGGGTCACAGGACGGTCTCGCTCTCTCACTCGCAGTGGTGAGTTGAATTAGACTTGTTAGGAATTAACTACTCACATGCAGTGGCAGAAAAGCGTATACTAAGAAAGTAAGAAACTACGACTACAAGCGGGTGCCGAGTGTACCTCCACGCTCCGGACGTGGGGAAGATGATTCCGGCGATGATGGTAACTCCTGAGTAATATAACAATCACAGTAATTTACATCAATGAATCTTTGCCCACTCCACGCAAGGAGGTAAAGGGCTACAGCGGACCTGGGAGGACCCTTCTTGGGTTGGCGGGTAGCACTTGGATCCGCTCCGTCGGTGCCGTCCGGAAGACGCTTGTTGCTGGTTGTGGGGCCCACATGCTGCTCAGTGGGGCCGAGTGGGTCTGGAATGACACTGCTGTGACAGGGGGGCCTAGAGGGACACTCCTTCAGACGGTGGCACGCTGGTTCGCCTCGTGGGAGGCGAGGCGGCTCCGGTCTCCAAGCGTTGGATTTGCTGTCCACGAGTTGTTACTTGCTGTTTTGCAGCGCGCGACCCGGCAAGAATGGTTGCTGCGATCAGCCCTAATGTCGGATCGACACGAGACCAGTGGCGATGGAAAGCTCTCTTAACGAGCTACAATCCCAGCCTGGAACAAAATTTTAAAACTCCCTGTGCTGGCCGTAGCTGATTTTAGAAGCTGCTGTCATCCAGACCCAGTTTAAAGACTCCCCCATTCACTCCCTGTTTGAGGCCCAAAAGCCCAAAACCTATAAGAAATCCTAGGGCCCAGTCACCGAGGGAGTCCAGACGAACGAGCAGGTATAGGCTTTTAACCAATCCGCACCACCCCGCTTTCCGCAGCAACCCCAACGCACCACCCAATTCTCCTCTCCGCCACCACCACAACCTTCATTCCCTGCACCCCAACCACAACAACCACCACCACAATCGCAACAACAGCCGCACCAGCAGCCTCAGTACCACAATGTGCCACCCCCTGCCAACTACGCTTTTGCTCGTCCCGTCCCAAAAAGAACCAATTACCCGCCGCTTCCAAAAACCCTGCCAGATATCTTTGCGGCATTAATGTACACTGGTGACATACAGCTACCTCCGGAGCGTCAGAATTGGAATCTGACTGTCGACAAATCTAGATATTATGTGTACCATCGGCAACCCGGGCACACTATTGAGAGATGCTACCAGTTCAGAGATTTGGTCTACGATTTACATGAGGGCCACAGGATTGACTGGGCCCAGATGCATAGGCTAATTGAAGACATTAAAGAAAGAAGGAGACAAGCCAGGCTGCAGCAGGCGGCGCAACAACAACAGTTCCAACAGCAGCAGCAATGTCCCCCTCCGCAACAATCGTAGCAGCAGCAAGACCTCGGGATTCACTAGAATCCCAAGCCTGAGCATGCCCCCGCTCCACAGCAGTAGCAGCAGCCGCCGGCACCAGCCCAAGTCAACATAGTCCACCGCCCAGCCCCTAACGTTGGGTGGTCGTTTGATGCTGAGACCCTCGCCCACCTGCTAGCCTTTCACCACACCCTTATCCCCTCTGTCCTTCGGCCTACCACCACCTGGACCACCACTCTGCCCACCATTCCCTCCACTACCCTGCCTACCATTCCACCAAATCCCACACCATCGCCTCTCGCCACTACCCCTCCACTTCACTATTCTCTCATCACCCCCGCTCCGCCTCAATCCCCACTACTCACTCCCTCGCCATCGCCCCTCAGGCCTACCACCCCCAACATCTCCCCTACCTCTACTTCCCCTACCACTTCGATCCCATCCACCTACCCTACCGGGCCAGTCGGGGTCCATCAGTTGCCGTGCCGGTGTAAAGTTTAGCCCTCAGGAGCGGGCACCTTTTTCAGAGGAATTATCCCTCCACTGGTGCACCTGCACCCATTCCTTCAGTTCCATCTCACCCGGTCGAGCCCGACCTTCAAGATGTGATCAGAGAATGGGGATTTCTCCTCATCCTCCACGGGAGAGGTCTTCTGTAAGGTGTAGAGGGCGCGCTCTTGCTCTGTGAAACGCCTCTCGAAATCTCACAGTCGGAGGGATAGCTCTGGATGTTGTTGGGCTGAGGGGCTAGGGAGGCACACCTGCAGGCTACCTTAGCACCCCTCAGGGGATTCAGTCTCCTGGCACGAGTGACGCGCTCCAGGCCTCTCCCTCCTCGGGGTTGAGGAGGCTTCCTACTCCGAGGGAGGGGCCTGCGATGGTCCTCCTGACCTCTTATGGATCAATCGTCGCCCTCAGAGGGTAAAATGGCCTCCAGCAGTTTCCTAGGAGGCGTCTCCGTGGGGAGGGCTTCCTTAGGGGAGGCACGACCTCTCCTCCCTAGCTGCCTGGGTCCTCATGAGATCCACGAGGACATCCAATTTTACGTTTAGGGTTTGTATTATGTCGGCGCTCCTACTGGGAGGTAGCCCCGTCGTTGCGGACGGAGGTAGTTCGCAGGCCGGGCCGCTGGCGTTGGAGGGAGGGTTCTCTGTGGCGTGGGAAGGTGCTTCTCCCCCGACTACCACAGCCTTTCCATGATCGCCGGTGGACCTCCTCACAAAACTCCTTCACACCATATTGGCTCTTTTGCCATTTCCCACAGTCAGCGGTAGATGAAGAGGCGTGATCTCGTGCTTGTCCTGACCTGGAGATGATGACCACGAAGTTGTGAACTGCAATAAGGGAAACGGATCAGGGGGCCCAGGGATGGTTCCCTGGGGAAAGACCCTATGATGTCTAAGTCAGCAGACTGGTAGAGCGGTGGTGCAGAGATATGGGAGGAGGAAGAAGATGATGCAGGAGATCCCTCTCCACCAAGGTGGTAAAGTAGTTCCTGCTCTCTAAAATTTCATGAAATTTCAATTCTTCTCATGTCATTCTCTCTCCTCCCATTTCCCTTCTCCCTTTCCCCTCCTGAGCATATCCCCTCCTCCTTGGGTGTTCCCTCTCCCTGCGGCTTCTGAGCTCCGGTCATATCTCCACCAAGGTGGTAAAGTAGTTCCTGCTCTCAGAAATTTCATGAAATTTCAATTCTTCTCATGTCATTCTCTCTCCTCCCATTTCCCTTCTCCCTTTCCCCTCCTCCTTGGGTGTTCCCTCTCCCTGCGGCTTCTGAGCTCCGGTCATAGCCGGTGGGGGGGGCCTGTGCCTCCCCCGCCCCCCGCGGGGGGCCCCCCCGCCGGGGGAAAACCTATGGATCCTAGTCTGAAAAATCTGGGGCATTATAGTCTCCCCCGTCCTTTACAAAAAAATCATCCTCGAAATTTGAACCAACGACCATGCCACGGGGGAAGAATGATTCATCCACCTGGCAATGCTCCTAGAGCTCTAGCTAAACCTCAATCCTCGTGAAACCACAATTCCTGAGGGACACAGCCAGACTATGATGACAAACAGAAACATCTCGCTTCATAGCACAATATACACCAATTCTTAGAGCAAGCATAGCACACGAAAGGATACAAGTTT
Source organism: Amorphophallus titanum (assembly GCA_024336825.1). Classification (NCBI taxonomy): domain Eukaryota; kingdom Viridiplantae; phylum Streptophyta; class Magnoliopsida; order Alismatales; family Araceae; genus Amorphophallus; species Amorphophallus titanum. The sequence goes on from JANBPO010006369.1 coordinate 96,722, forward strand.
GGCACTACCTCAGCTACAATGGTACTCCAACCATGGCATCGCTACCACCGATAAAATTCATGCTTGGGGGACCGACCAAACATCAGCTTCTTATTCTGCTGATTGACCTTACGCCCTTCACGAGGGACAACCATCGCTGAGCTTCGACCAGCTCACACAGTCATCTCGGTTGACTGTCACAACTCCGTCAGCTCCTCGCCATAGACGCTCTCACATCTGGCAAGTCGAATGCCAATAATAGCACTGGATCAGCTTGGGTCCGACCACGAACCTTCAACAGATCCTAGATCTAATTCGAGAAAAAGGTATATATCTTATAATTGGCCACCTAAGGTCTCGCCTGCATATGGCTCTCACCATTCCCAATTCACTACAACCGACATCTTCTGACTGTGAAAGTCCATCCATCAGCCATCAAATTCTTGTCAACGGGAAACCCTTAGTTGCTCGCCCTTCCTCTACATGTTCCTTCATAAGGTCCAATAAGCTCATTCTAAATCTCAACGGCCCATCCATTGACTCTACACTGATCATTACCGCATCTCGAATTGGTTCTCACTCGCACAATGCATCTGACTTTGATCCTCACGCCAACTCTACCTTCTTAAGGGAGCACGGCGAAAACAAATGATAGGACTCCACAATCCTCAGTCCACCTCAATTCTAGACTCATACTTACAGGGAATTCCTCCCAAGTTAGCCACAGGACCAAGGCTCCCATTTGATGACATCCCCCCTGGGATCTCTGAGCTCAGGCATTGTCCATTGCACAACCTCATTAAATCCTTCATCTCAATTATTCCAAATGGACATCTGCCAACCTCGGCTTTGCTCTCACCATTGAGCCACAGAACATAATCTTAACAATTCTCGACACACATCTCCAAGATAGACAAGTGCCGTCTTTTACCATAGCAACTTGGTCGACGATGCCGCAACCACTCTTCATGGATCTCTAGACATCGTAGATTCTTGCCACAACTGGGTCCTTCTCACAACATTCTAGATTCTCGGGCTCAACTGGGTCTCTTCCAAAATGATATCACATCTGTCCACTTGGCTAGCCTCATCAGCCGCTCACAACTACCAATTGGGGCCCACAATCATCTCTCGAAAATCACATCTTTAAGACCATGATTCCATCCTGAGGACACAGCCTCCAACACAAGTCGAGCACCTATCTTATTGACTTTGGACATTGCATCCATGTTCTCTGGTAGACTATCTCCTTTGCAACCCCCATCTGGGTCCATTATCAAACACCTGACACTACTTCCATTAGGTGGATATGGTACTCATCTAGCAAACTACCATCATATTTCTCAGACTCTCTATTCCACTGGTGCCACAAACCACAATACCACGAGCAATGGCACGACAATGACATGGCTCACACAACCAAAAATAACTTTGCACTGAGGAAATGACCTTCTCTCATCGGTCAGAGACCTCCAACACTCTACTAATTCTCTGGGATCCTTCCAATTCTTGCCATCAGCACGATCCTAAACCTGTGGGTCATGGGCCCACCAGACTTTCGCTGCACACTCTGCACAACACACACAATCACACAGACAACCTCGGCACCGCATTCCAAGACATTCTTACTACGGCTGGCTAACTCCAGAAAATAGGGTGAGAAAAATTCAAATATCTCAAACTCAGAGCACTGACTCTCTCTCTTGATTTGGCAATCCTTCTGCAACTTCGTAGGCTCCGATCCACAACGCATCGAGAATCACAACACTAGTCATGAATCCTTGCACATATAGCCCGGCTGGCACTCATCCTTCTATGGTAGCGCCAACACACCCTTACGCATCAAGGGGATGTGTATGAATTCTCACAGGTAGTCGCCCTGTCGAAACACAGAATACTTCTCACAGGCCACCATGCCACTAATAAGTAGGGCACTTCCCATATATATTCCTTGTCATGCTCGAGGAGACCAACAATCCGAACACACGATGCAGGACCACAGAACTTAGCCAAAACGTAACTCTCTCCATCCAAAGAGAACTCAACATACCTCCTGTAAAACGGGAGGTCTCCATGCTTGACCCGACCTCAAATCTCACACACGTTGGGAACCTCACCTTCCAGCACTAGGAAAAATCATTGCTACCATCAGGTCGGCTCCTCCGACAACACTCACCAGGTGTCTCGTCAGACCACACTAGTAGCGTCTCCCGGCACACCATTACAACTTGCCAGACAGCGGCTCACCACACCTTGAGCACTAACTCTGTTGATCGCCAGTCACACTTTGTCACAGCGGTTGAGCTAGCTACTGCCACACGCTCCCTTCCTATGCTTGTCTCTGATCTCGGGGACATTAACACGCCAAAACACTTATCGAGGATAATTTTTGGGTCCTCAAAATATCCATCTCCTGAGCTGTTGTCGCGCGGACCACCATGCCAAGAACCATGACACGAACCATGATCGGCACCTGTCAAAACTTATCCTCAAAGCCCAAATCTGCCACTGAACCTTTACATCTCATCTACCACCTTGCACGGCGCATCTAGTGCGGTGCATAATGGCCCCCAATTCCACAGTTTGGTCCCAAAATTAAGCCACTGTCATACAGCCCCGAACCTAATTTAGAGCTAACACAGCTCCTTCACTTGTAGACACGCAGGATTTAAAACTCACTTGGACATCTCTATCCATTCCTGCCTCAAAATCAGCAAAAGTAAACGAGACTGGCACGTCATCCCCGACACCACAGGGCATAACAAGAATGTCAGGCGCGACAGCCAACAACTTACCAGGAAAATCCTCCACTCATCTGAGCACTCGCTCGATCATGGCATCCGCTTTGCCACCTCAAATCACGACCTTAAAACCTCAGGGGTTGGCTAAATCTCGAACGGGGGTGGCTCAAAATGACACAAACTCCATTGGAGTATGTTCACAGCCACCTAGCCATGAACTATCCTCGCCAGTCACCTAGTCTCGTCACTGATTCTTCGAATGTAGCACCACAGACTCCCACCTACCGACAAAACTCTGTCCAATGCGACATAGCCAGGGCCACCACCTTTGGGGAAGGTAACTCTCTATCTTACTCCTCAGGCCCCACGCCATCACTCTGATGATAACCAGAACCACCTTCACATGAAGAAATGCCTCCACATCTGTAACATCCGTAATTTAGTGGATCTCTAGCGGGTCGAGTCTAGAAGTTATTCCGGTGAATTCGTGTGATTTTTACAGATTTTTGGGCTATTTTAGAGCTCTCCATTGGGACCCCAATAATATCCAAAATTTGTGAACATCTTATATTTGTTATAGATATCACTCTGTCGCACTTCAATAAATACCTCATCAGCCAATTAGATTCCAGCTTATATGAATACTCCTATCGATTGTTATGCATAAGGCAGATATCTTCTCCTTTGTGTTCGGCATGATCCAAGTAAATCCTTCATAAGACGACCCATAATGATAGTCGCCTCAGTCATCACATCATAAAATAGAAATCTATATACTTCTGTGACCACGTTTCGACTTCCTCCTTTCGGATAGATGAGTGTGGTGAACATGTGATGTAAAATACGTTGTAATGGAGGGAAGTAGTTGGAGTTCAGCATTATCTGATTGCTCACTCCATGCACATATTCGCTGCAAGTCATGAGAATAAAAGTGTCCTCAAAGAGGCCATGACCAAAAACCATGTCTACACCCCTAGCTAAAACTCCTATGACCCTTGCAAATAAGTCTGAATTGATATGAATCTGAACTCCTTTGACCACAGTATATAGATGCTTATTTCTCATGGTGAGATTGCCATAGAACCGTTGTACAAGGTTGGGATAGTATTTGGTGTACCTTGTCATAAAATCTATCCAACCATCCTGAACTTCTAAAATTGCACTCAGATCGGGGAAGAACTCATGCATCTCACCAAAATCAACTAGACAAGGGTCTAGAATGGGCCATGGATGCATTGGCGGTGCCTGTGGAGGTGGTGCTGCCCCCTGTGGTGGAGGAGTTTGGCCCTCACCTCTCCTGGCACTAGACTCCCCCTGGGTGAGACACCGAGTGTTTTTTCTAGATGCCATCTAGACAAGAAAGCCACTGTAGAAACCCTTGAAGGGACTGATCTCTTCCCTTAAGAGTAGAAAGATGCAGGAGGACACACCAAAATGTGGTGGAGAACTCTCTTCCACGATCTAATTCCGTAGGAAGAAGCTGCAAAGCCACACAGGCCGCTGTACGAAATCTACGCCAGAAGACGGTGAAGATCCCGATCTTGTGTGGATGGAAGAATGAGGAGATTTTTGGGCTTGAAGAAGAGATTTGGTATTCTAGGATTTGGGAAAAGGGTTGGAGAGTGAATGGGTGTGAGAGAGTGAGTGAAATGGGGGTGGAGACCTCTTTAAAAAGGAGTTCGGATAGGTGGTCGGTCAGGCCGGTTCGTCGATTTTGGTCGATCGATCTAGGGGTGCCGGTCGACCGAAATGGTCGACCTACCCCAATTTTCTCCTTAAGAATTTTAACCTTTCATTTCCAAGAGGTTTAGTAAAAATGTCAGCAATCTGTTTTTCTGATTCAATAAAATTCAGCTCAATTTCAGTCTTACTTACTTCATCTCTTAAGAAGTGATGTTTAATTTCAATGTGCTTAGTCCTAGAGTGATGAACTGGATTTTTAGTTAATGAAATAGCACTGGTATTATCACACAAAATAGGAATACATCCTAGTTTTATGTGATAGTCAATGAGTTGATGCTTTATCCAGAGTACTTGGGCTGCACAATTTTTTGTTGCGACATACTCAGCCTCAGCAGTGGATAGAGCAACAGTGTGTTGCTTCTTGGATGCCCAAGACACTAGACAACCACCTAAATATTTACAATACCCACTAGTGCTATTTCTATCTATCCTACACCATGCATAATCTGCATTAGTGTAAGCTAGAAGATCAAGCTCATGCCTAGCAGGATACCATTAACCCAATTCAAGGGTGCCTGATAGATATCTAAAAATTCTTTTCACTGCACTCATGTGAGACTCCTTAGGACTAGCCTGAAATCTAGCACATAAACATACTGAAAACTGTATATCTGAATGAGATGCAGTAAGATATAACAAAGATCCAATCATACCTCTTTACAGTTTGGTGTCAACTAATTTACCTTTTGGGTCAACATCAAGACTAGTTGATGTGCCCATAGGTGCAGATATTTCCTTGAGGTTCTCGAACTTGTATTTCTTCAATAGATCTTTGATGTACTTGGACTGTGTAATGAAACTTCCTTCTGGAGTTTGATTAACCTGCAAACCAAGGAAAAATTTCAGTTCTCCCATTAAGCTCATTTTAAATTCATTTGTCATTAATTTTGAGAATTTCTCACACATAGAAGGCTTAGTTGATCCAAAGACTATATCATCGACATAGATTTAGACAACAACTATGTCTTCATTATTTACCTTAGTGAATAAAGTCTGATCAACCTCACCTCTTGAGTATCCCTTACTTGTGAGGAAGGAGCTTAATCTGTCATACCATGCCCTAGGAGCCTGTTTCAGTCCATAGAGTCCCTTGTCTAGCTTATACACATGGTCAGGAAAATCAGTACATTCAAATCCAAGAGGTTTTTTAACAAAAATATCCACTTTTATTAACCCAATCAAGAAAGTAGATTTCACATCCATCTGCTACAACTTTATTCCTAAACTGCAAGCAAAGGCTAAAAGAATCCTAAGGGCTTCTAGTCTGGCTATAGGGGCAACCATCTCTGCAACTGGGCCTTCCCCTGGCCCGTCACTTTGGTCATTCATGTGGTCGACGACCTCGTCGACTCCGCTGGACTCTCTGCGACGTTCCGCCGGTGGTGGCCTAACAGAGTGATTAGACTAATTTCTAATGCATATAGTACAACCGTGCTACACCACTTTATTTTATTTTATTTTGAGAAACCGAGTTACAAAGCTTGGAATGAAGAGAATATAGAGCCTGAGAAAGATGTGAGGTCAGGATATAGGGCTTGAGAAAGAAGAACGATGCCATTAGAGCCTGAGAAAGAGAAGAATGGACCTCCGTTGGTGAGCCGAACATCCGAGGTGATTGTCGAGATATATATAGACGATAGTCGTGGATGGTACTTCTAACTGACCACCTGCAGCATGGCGCCTGTGTACCCGGGCTTGTTCCCTTGCACTTCAGGGCCACCATAACTAGAGCCATGTCACGTGGGGCCGAGGACTTCTCTAGATGAGCTTTATGACACCTAAGCATGATCGGCCTCTGTTGACTAGCAATGTCTCTGAAGGATGAGAAAACAAAGAGCAATGAGCTAGTAAGGCTGGGCATCTCACTATCTTTTTGGATGACCTCTTGGAGATCCCGAGCCGAGGTCCAACGATGTAGCTCTTGAGACTCATATGTCATAACCAGGTCTAACTCTTACGAGATATTATTCACTTTAAGTCAAGTCTGCATGATTTTATCCTCAGAAGACGTTTCACAAGATATGAATACAAATCTTACATATATGACCTAGTAATATTTTTGGTTTTCTAATATAAGATTAATTCTGTATCATTCCTGTCCCAGCCCTCATATGTAATCGTAGTTTCATTCTGTGACGGGTCCACTCTAGAACTCCTAGTCTAGGTAACCCTTTCCTATGAGTTGCCCTCTCATCCTGTAAGGCTCATGACTGACTACAGACTCACCAACTTCCGTCTGATTTGTCCTTGAATCATTTCATATTATACTGCACCGATCTCACTTTGATACCATTATGTCACAACTTGATCTAACCTTTGTAAGATATTACCTGATTCCAAATCTTATATATATGGCTCAATAATATTTTTCAACTTCCAATAAAAGACGAATTTTGCTTCATTCTTGTCTCAGTCGCCGTACGCAACAGTGGATCCACTTTGTGGTTGTTCCACCCTAGAACCCTTGGTCTAGGTAGCCCTTCTTATAGGTAGCCATCTCCTTTTGCACGGCTTGCGATTGGCTGCTGTAACAATGTGGAAAAGATAGATTTCTTCTCAGATTTTTTTGATAATGATAAAGGGGGAGTGAAAATGAGTCATGAGATGAGTCTATGTTATGTGTGGCAAATGAATCTGAAGATGAGTGGAGAGAAGATAAATCTGAAGATGAGATGAGCTTTGTTATTGAAGACTGCTCTAAAGATTTGGACATACAACAACTTTTCTTATTGTACACAAAGTGTCAGTCTGCATGTTAGTCAGTTTGCTTGTTAGTCGTGCATGTAGCACATTGTGTCATTAAGCTTTTAGTAATGCATTTCCTATTAGTGTTGCATTTTTCATTGGTGTGATGAATGGAAACACTGTATGTAATGAATGGAAACCTTTATTTGCAATATATGGATTTTGACTGAATATTTGTTTCTATGAATGAATGGCTGAATGGTGTGAATGATTGAATCATTTTTGTCTTGTACGAATGTTTACATGACTCATAGTTGTCATCATCAAAAAGGGGGAGATTGTTGCAACCCTAGTTTTGATGATGTCACACTATGAATCATATTGAGGCAGAACTACATAAATAATGATTGCTTGATTTATTATTTCAGTTCATAAGTATGAATGCCATACAAGTTGATGCATCTTAGTCACTCATGTTATTTAGGTCATTTATCTTCTAAGTGTCAGAAATTAGGTCAATGCACATATAGGCACTTAGTCATATAAGGTCGATGCACATTCATGGTTCAAGTATATAAGGTCGATGCACATTCTAGTTTGAAGCTTGTTAGGTCGATGCAACTAAGCATTACGTTGAACATTAAGTCGATGCACATTTATGCTTGTAACTTGACAGGTCGATGCACATACTTGCATGTAGTCTATCAGGTCAGTGCACTAGTGAACCTTGTGTTCAGCAAGGTCGGTGCACTAGAGGACCTTGTGTTCAGCAAGGTCGATGCACATTGGACCTTATGTTTAGCAAGGCCGATGCACATTGGATCTTGTGTTCAGCAAGGTCGATGCATATACATGCATTCAGTCTACAAGGCTGACACACATGCAAGCATTATGTCCATCGGGTTGATGCACATGCAGCAACACGCTCTATAAGGTCAATGCACATATAGAGTCTAGGTCATAACAGGTCGATGCACATATGTTATTCATTGGACTCAGGTCTAAACATTCATGTTTGCTTAAGTCATCAGGTCGATACTTAAGCTCTAGCTATACTAGCCATCGCCTTAACTGGTCAGTGCAACCACACTTGTTTCAGCTGCATCAATCTGCTCCCACCGGATCTGTTCTTGGATGAGGTACTGGACTTCCTCACAAGACTCGATTGCATGGAAGATCTGTGCATGAAAGGGACAATACTGGGGGTGGTTAAAGTCCCACTGAGTGTAGTCTGTCGGTGGATGGTGGGCAAGATTTGTGCCCACTCGACGAGGACATCGAAGAGCCGTCGGGTTCTTTCTCTAGGGAAGAAGAGGGGTCTGCGATCATGCCAGGGCATCCACCCTGGATACTAGATCGAATGCTCTCTCCGATTGGTATTGGGCTCCTCTGATTCATCATCAGAGACAGAGAATGTAGCCATCATGTGGATCACATTTGTCGGATGATGAACCACACACGCTGCTTTGGCTGGTCTGGACCATGTATGTAGCTGCGGAGGATCGATGAGACTGCTCTTCATTTGAATGAGGACATCTTAGATCAACTTCGGTGCCTGGGTCTTGAAGACGTAGCAATCTTCGAGAGAGTGACCCAGCATGCAGTGGTATGAACAGTAGTTGGGATCGTCGATTTTATGGGCTTCATCCAGCTTGCGGACTTTTGGTAATTCAACGATCCTCTGGGCCATGCAGAGGTCGAAGAGCATCTTCGTGTGTTCCTTCTTGACGGAGAAGGGGGTCTTCATGCACTCCGAGAAGGAGGGAGCTGCTGACTTATCAGCTGGCCTTTTGTCGGAATCACTCATTCCAGCTCCCTTGCTGGCTTTAGTGGCGGGGTGAATTCGATGATGTTCACCTTTTTACCAGGCTGGTGTTCCTGCACTTGTTTACCCTTAGCTGAGATGTAGCTTGGGTTATTGGCGAAGAACATCTCTATCTCGGCGACTGCCAAATTAAGCTGGTCGAAACCCTTGACGTTAGTGCCGAGAAGCCTTTCGCTGACCTCGGTCGCCAAGTCTCGACGACAGATGGTGATGGCATCCTCCTGGACTGGTGGATTGACACACCTCTATAGGAACCTGGATTGGTGGAGGTCGGTCTTGGAGTGTAGTAGAGTGTTGGACATTGATCTCGGCGTTGGAATGGATCGGTACTTACAAAGGAACAAAAAAATGGTTAGAACGTGATCGCTAGAGGTCATTTTACCTGAACCTCATAGAATGATGATCGCGGGGAGACACAAAGGTGAAGAGATGTGGGTTCCCTCTTCCTCGCCCTCGGCCGGCCTAGGGCAAGGAGCCCTGCTCGTCCCTTGTGCTGAAGTCCTGTTACGTAGCTCAAAAGAAAAGGAAGGGCCACGCTCCAGAAGTGGTCCCGCCTCCGTTCGTCAACGGCATCAACCGCTACAGGCGTTTCCGTGCAACTGCACCTGGACTGCATCTGTTCCTGTGTGCCACTTGGCAACACCGACACCGACTGCCACTATCCGAATCAGCCAGAGCTCCCTTCACAAGAGTTATTCTTCTTCAAAGCACCGACGAACCAGAGGTGGTCCTACCTTCTTTCGATAATGCCTCCACCTGGAGCATCCATTCTCCCTCAGTCATGCCAGACCCAGAGCCCTCTGTTCACCCAGGACAGTCTGCTGCCAAGTCGGCCCTGACACTCCCCCTTCCACTCAGTTTCAGGTCAGGGATATTTTGGAAAGTTGTGGCTTTCGACGATACAAAACCAACGCAAGTGGTTTCATCCCGTTCTGACTCCAGCACTGAAAATTCCACTAGGGCCGTTGTCGGCCAGTCCTATTGTTCCCCCTTCCACTCAGTTTCAGGTCAGGAAAATTGCAGATCTTTGCCTGCAATATGACGGGAATGATTGGGGGGTATGATGCCCTGCCCGACCAATCAGAAGATGTGATCAAGCTAGCTCAGAGGCTTGGACCCATAACAAGGCAAGGCTAGGTAGCAAAACAAAGACTTGCAGCAGTTGATGACTCACCGGGGATCACCACCGTGACTGCAAATGTGGTGACCTCAGAAGAAGAAAGTGTGCCACTAATGATCCCAACTGAAGGGACGTCCAGTCAAATGGCAGAGGAGATTCCTATGGCCGTGGCTCTGAACCCGGTTCTCTTGATGCTGTTTAGAAGATACCAGCAAGAGATTGAGTCTCTTAAAAGGCAATTGAATGAGAAGAATGAACAAACCCCTGCCTCCAAGCACGCTGAACCAGCAAAGGAGATTTCCAGCTCTGCGGAGGTTGTAATACCTACCGTCTCCCATCAAGCAAGTCACGGGAAAGCTCCATGTCAGCCCTCCCCACAACAGCCAGCAGTGCAGCCTGTGGCATTCCCAGTGCAACCCTCTCCGTTAGGAGTGTCGCCGAGTTTACATGCAACAGTCATGACGACCCCCTTCACACAACAGCAGGCACACTTCTACCTAGAGCCTGTGAATCCCACTGTAGTGAACAAGCTGATGATAGAAAAGATGATAGAAATGAAGTTGGGCGAAAGGGCTGATGGTGACTTTGGCACCTTCGATGTCTACCGGGTACCATATCCTCCATAATATGCTGCAAAGAGACTACCCCCAGGCATTAGTAAAGGATGCAGCGGGATCAGGACAGATCGACCTGTCCAAGGGACAGGTCGATGCACCAATGCACAATTCTGAGGGCAGGTCGATGCACCAGGGGACAAGTCGATGCACCAGCGTGCAAGGGTGAAGACAGGTCGATGCATGCAGCAGCTAGCTTAAAGGGAGGTTGACGCCGGAGAGCTTGAAGTCGACGTAGGCATCAACTAGATTGAGGACAGGTCGATGCAACTTGAAGTTGGCTCAATGGGAGATCGACGTAGGAGAGCCTGAGGTCAACGTAGGCATCAACTAGATTGAGGACAGGTCGATGCATCTTGAAGTTGGCTCGAAGGAGAGGTCGATGTAGCTGTAAGAAGGGTCGGTGCAGCTTGCAATTGGCTCAAGGAAGAGGTCAACGCAGCTGTGAGAAGGGTCAGTGCATCTTGCAATTGGCTCAAGGAAGAGGTCGACGCAGCTGTGAGAGGGGTCAATGCGGCTTGCAGTTGGCTCAAGAAGAGGTCAATGCAACTGTGAGAGGGGTCAATGCAGCCTGCAATTGGCTCAAGGAAGAGGTCGACGCAACTGTGAGAGGGGTCAATGCAGCTTGCAGTTGGCTCGGGAAGAGGTCGATGCAGCTATGAGAGGGGTCAATGCAGCTTGTAGTTGGCCCAGGAAGAGTTCAATGCAGCTGTGAGAGGGGTTACTGCAGTTGTGGCTAGACCAAGGGAAGGGTCAGTGCAGGGGGTCCTGAGGTCGATGCAGGGAGGCCTGAGGTCGATGCAGTTGTAGCTGGACCAAGGGAAAGATCAATGCAGGGGGTCCTGAGGTCGATGCAGGGAGGCCTGAGGTTGATACAGCTGTGGCTGGACCAAGGGAAAGGTCAATGCAGGGGGTCCTGAGGTCGATGTAGGGAGGCCTGAGGTCGATGCAGTTGTGGCTGGACCAAGGGAAAGGTCAATGCAGGGGGTCTTGAGGTCAAGGTAAGGAGGCCTGAGGTCAATGCAGCTGTGGCTAGACCAAGGGAAAGGTCAATGAAGGGGGTCCTGAGGTCGATGCAGGGAGGCCTGAGGTCGATGCAACTGTGGCTGGATCAAGGGAATGGTCAATGCAGGTGGTAGCTGGGGTCGATGTAGGAAGGCCTGAGGTCGATGCAACTGTGACTGGATCAAGGGAAGGTTCCTTTATTCATGAGGTGCATGTGAGGAGTTTCTTTTTTATTCATGAAATGCATGCATGGAGCTTTGATTTGCTTTTCTTTTATTCATGTAGATCAAGTTCGTCCGGCTAGGTACGTGCATGGCCTCGCTTCTGAATTTCTACTTGTCTCGTATTAGTTCCTACATAGCGCCATGGTGTTAGAGTGCCCATTCTAAAATTTTCGTCAAACTGAGAGATCTTGTTGTCAGGTGAGACGAGTACACATTTGAACCGAGCCCTCGACATCGGTCTACCCGGTTGAGTCCGAGTGCCTTCCCCATTCCCTTGGGTTGGTCTACGTCACCCTCCTTATGGTTCGGACCATGTCCGACATCGCACAGGTTAAGACCCACTCGGCCATCATTCAATCCCTCTTGGGATTCACCACGCGTGAGTGTTTGTCGTGCCATCTAGGCTGACTCACTTGATTGTGCTTGCATGCTCCTTAGGTCCTAGCTCCGAGCGGGGTTCATCCCGCGTCAAATTTTGGTATCAGAGTAAGTTCTTCGGCTTGCTTTGCATGTCGAGTCCTAGGCCTAAGTTTTCTCCATTGCCCCTTGTGCCATTCCCCATTGTCCCACCAGTTGGTCTGTCCAGCAAGTCAAGTTCCCCACCACCAAACTCTCCGACTGGCCAGCCATGACCAATTCTCATCCCTTGGACCAAGATGCCCCTAGATTGGGAGTGGTCCATTGTGTTCTTGCACAATCTATTGAGGAGGATTGGCGAAGAACGGCCATCTTCCAAACCTACATCCAAATTGGGGAGCACCCTTGTAAAGTCATCCTCGATAATGGCAGCTGCTTCAATGCCATCTCGACGGAGTTTGTCTCCCACCTTGGTCTACCCACAGTCAAGCATCTAAAACCCTATAGGGTGGCTTGGGTCAACAACACCTCCATTCCCATGGAGGAAACCTGTCAAGTCCCCATCCGCTTCAGCACTTATCAAGGGAAGATATGGTATGACGTTCTCCCTGTGCAAATTGGTAGCATTATCCTAGGGCGACAGTGGATCTTTGATGTCGACCTCACCATAATGGGAAAGACCAACCAATGCTCATTCCTCCATAACGGGCACAAGATAGTCCTCACTCCAGTTCCCCTACGATGGCCTCAAATCCAAAAGCCATCAACCCCCATGGAGACCCCCAGCCTACCCAAGAATCAGCTAAGGCGAGCCCGAAGCTCCAATGACCATCTAGCACCTCCAAGAGCCAACAAGTAGCAACATCCACATATGTACCACCCAAGAAAGGTCTCCACTTGGTCACCTACTAGCAATTTCAGGGAGAGCTTGTCCCTGGAGACCCAATGTTTGCTAGTCAGTGAGAAGGACGATCGGGACTTCTCTTCTGGAGCTCGGGGCAGTCTCCTTTCATATGGCCAAATTTCTTGTAATGCGAGATAGTGCCAAAACCCCTCCAAAGGGATGACCCCAAAATCATCTCAGAACGACCTGAGATTTTGAGCACTGCTTATAAACATCCTAAACCCCTCTAAAGAGTTTTCTTGTAATTTTTAAAATCCCTTTTCCCTGCTTGCCACATCCACCTTCAGCCCCTCAATTCTGACTTAACTGAACTATAGAATTGAGCCCAGTCTGTTTTCACCTCCCATGCTCAGAACCTCCACTGTACGCCACTCTTCCACTGCTACCCTATCGTCCCACATCCCTCACCTACCCACCAGAGAAAACCCCACCCCGTTTGCCTCCAGGAAGCCTCGGTTCTAGCCCCATCTTTGGTCCCCTGTCCTGCTGGCAGCAGACAGACCAGATTGCGCAGGGTCTGCTTCGAAATTCGCCACGACTCCCACAGTACCCCATTGCAGTCACCACTCCACCAGCATCATCGAGACATCCCTAGCGGCGTCTACACCAGGTTTCGTGGCCAGCGGACGAGCAGAAGGTCATGTGCTAGGCCTGTCTTCCTCCTGCTTCCCTACGCACGTGCAGACAGACCAGTAATCTGCCCGCCACTCGTGGCTACTCCGGAGGTTCCAGCCGGCGCCGTCGACTTCCTCTTCATCCAGGAGACTCGTCATCCATGACAGCGTGTTGCCAGAGACGTGGGCGTCTTCCATGGCTTCCTTGTCACGTCATCCTAGCTATGGCTCCAGTGCGTACCAGTTCGCACACGTGGGAGTTGCCGCACGTCGTCCACTTGCGGCCCGTCACCTCACTTCGCACGACCCCCAGATTGCTGTGTAGCCGTTTACCTCCCTGCAAGGAGTGAGCTTTGTTTGGGTTGTACCTTTGTTAACTCTTGTACCAGGTGATTGTGTGATTTGACCGGATGTCTTCCGCACGTCCCGAGTGTGGAGGTATGTGTACACATCCTTGCTTGGTCTCTCTTGCTAGTTTAGTATACTCTTTAGTGCCGCTGCTTGTGTGTTGTAGGATTCTAGCTCGTTTATATTTATATCATTGCCACGGTGAGAGAGCGTGACCGTCCCGTGCTCCGATCCGAGCACGTGTATGAATTGTCTACCCTAGACTCTATCGATTCCTCAACCGTACGGATCGACACGCATCCCTTTCTTGGGGATGATTGTGAGCTTGAGTTGCTTGTTAGTTGGCGTAGTTACCCTCTTGGAGTCTTAGGTGTCGAGTTTTCGCTACTCAATCTATCGTTTTGTTGCTGGTCTAGTTGTCCACGTAGTTGCATCCTTACGTAGAGTCCTAGCTTGCATAGCGTCCCACATCACAGAGCCAGAGCCCGATAGCTCCGCCCGAGTCGGCGCCCGACTGCTCCATTGAGCAGGTGCCCGATCGCTCCATTCGAGCCGCCGCCCGACTACTCCATAGAGTCGGAGCCTGACAGCTCCGCCTGAGTCGGCGCCCGACTGCTCCACTGAGCAGGTGCCCGACTGCTCTGTCTGAGCAGCTACCCGACTACTCCGTAGAGCCAGAGCCGGATAGCTCTGCCCGAGTCGACGCCTGACTGCTCCACCGAGCCGGCGCCCAGTAGCTCCTTTCAACTTTTGACTCAATGTGAACACAAGACAAATGATACCGAGGATTGGACTTGCTGGCTGGCTGCATGTCGAACGAGGAGGCTGACCTGTGCGATCCCGAGACTGCATCTTCGTGAGCACCTCTGAACTGATACATGGATCAATCTTGAGTAGGATTGGGACTGGGAAAGGCTTGCAACGGGGCTAGTAGGGCTGGGTGGAGGGGCCTAGAAGGAGTTCACCCCCACTTGGGCACGGCTACGCCTAGGGCGAACTCCTCCTCAAGGTGAGCCGTTGTCCTAGGGGGTGGTCCAGGGGGGGGCTTTCACCATCATTTGGCACTGTCCTTTGAAGGACTCAAGCCTCTGAGGTCCTGGGATTAGCCCGTGGGGGTCAATCGTTTGATGCTGTTGTTGTCGCTCGCAAAGTGTTTAGAGAAATTCCCGATACACTCTGGGTTGTCGAACAAGTCGAGTAGCTAGCTGGTGGGCCTTAGATTTGGCGCCGCGACGTGCATGATGGTCTTTAGGAACTGAGGGAAGGCATCTTGAGCATGTGGTCCCGGCCTTGGTGAGGTATGCCGTGTTGCACGGCGGGTTGATGAGTAGCCCCGGGTTGGCCTGAGGGCTGAAAGTTAACGGCTCACCGCCATGTGTCTGAGGGTCGAGGGTGGCCCCAACTTGTTAGAGGGTTGCTGTATGATACGGCTAGTGTGTCCAAGCCAGGGGTTGACCCTGGCTTGTTGTAGAATGGCTGGAATATACACGCCCACATGGAGCTCTAAGAAATTCCCGTTACACGATCTTGGGCCATATAGGCATGCTAAGGGCTCTCGAAGCCCGTGGTTGACTGGGAAAGGTACTCCTTTGGCTTCAGAATGCTGAAGGGAGGCATTTTAAGGATGAATCCCAGCCTCGTTACTGGGTGCCTCGTGTCATGGCTTGTTGTCAGGGTGCCCCCGGGTTGGCCTGGGTGGCTTAGTTGAAGGTGAGTAAAGCCGCGAGCTAGGTGATCGGGGATGGCCCCCATCACTTGTAGGGGTTGCCGTGAGTCACAGAGAGCTGGATAGGGCCCTCACTTGGGCCCGGCATGTCATAGAAGGGGCTGGATAAATAACACCTTGAAGGTGTTCGGGAAATTTTTGAGCTCTTATTTCTCATTATTTTATTTGGAAAAATACCTGGGAACAAAAAATGCTCCCCACGGGGCATGTGTCGGTGGCATAGACGAGGGCGGGTGGCCCATGAGCTCCTCGTTTGTTATGTTGTAGCTGTGTTGGAGTTTTATATGCACTTTATGTACATACATTCTTTTTTCTATGCTAGCATTTCGTATGTTGCTAACATTATGTACTCACCCCTTTTTTGTGCAATTGTCTTGTAGCTATGGCAAGATTTGGCAGAGATGATTGGGATGAGAGGCGCTCTACCCGTGAGGAGGACCATTGGGTGAGGAGGACTAGGTGGCCGATGCCTCCATTGGGCTCGCCCATCATCACTGCGGCCAATATTGGCCAACTGGACTTGGGGCGGCCTCTAGTGGCCGAGGTCCCATAGGAGAGGTGACAGGTGAAGTCGGAGCTGAGGACTTGGCCAGGATTTCTGAGATTGACGACATCTACACATATGGCCGCTCTGGAGGCTACCTGAGAGAGTTCCCTCTGGACCGACACTTGTTCGAATTCATGAGGAGCTTCATCCCTGCTGGCACAGAGGAGGGAGACCCTTCTGTGGCTGGAGAGCGCCGCCAGTTGGAGCGGGCCATATTGCTAGGTAGGGACAACCTACATGGGGTCGTAATATACAGCTTCTCGAGTTTTTCAGTGGACTTCTGGAGGCAGAGGCAGTTCCCTAATGTGGGTTGCCTGGGGTTCTTCAACAGGGTTGACCAGTTTGGGTCACGGTGCCCTCACTCAAAGGGCTGGCTGAGTGCCAATTGGGGCACAAGGACACTCACTCACTCACAACTCCACGGTGTCCACTCCAAGCTAGGTGCTCCGGGAACGGGTGCTCTCTCTCCACCAGCGGAGCAATTCGACGGATATGACATGAACAAGAACTGAAAGGAGAGCAGGGGTTTAGAGCTTACCTGGTCAGTTTGAATAAACCGACCCCCGTTTGGAGACATGGACGAGCGGGGAAGTGTGGGTTCCCCACACACTGCATCGGTGAAGCTTCTCCCCGTTTAAATGATACATGAACTACACCTCACACAGGAGGGTGATCTCGGGGCAGGGATTAGTTGAAGTTACATCCAAAACTATCTCCACACAGGGAGGGGCCTTCAACCGGCCAAGCGAGGGGAGGGGAAAAGCTGATGTAGAAGAGAACCCACAGTTCTATCCAGGTCTGGAACAGCAGGACAGGGGGTCACTGTAGACGCTGCCACACACTCCCCCGAGCTTGGAAGTCACCGTGGCTAGTGCCAAAACGTCACTGACAGGCCCTGGTATGCCTGTGAATTTCTGTGGGTGGCCCCATTGTCGACACTGACCGGTGCGGGCTCAGTTCCTGGTCCTCTGCACTCTGGCTTAGACTAGTCCTGGGGTGCAGCAGCAACTGGAAGAAGTTGTCACGGCCACTCCCGAAGTCCGATCATGGCGGGACCAAGTCGAGGACGACCGTGGTCGAGTCTTCTTCGAGTGGAAGATAGGTAGAGCACTAGACGATGTTGGGGTCGAGAGATATGTCCAGAAAAGTTGGAGGGGGTCTGGACGGATCCTGACTGACCTGATCTGTGACCTTGGAGTAGAAAAATCAGAACGGGCTGCTCCGAGCTTCAATCGGCACCCCGCTTGATGCGTTGGATAGGTGACTGGTAGGACTCCACTCCGGCTAAGTGGCGTGCCAAGGGAAGCACTGGTGTGGTCACAAGAGCTTCTATAAGTCGCTTCTAGTTACAGGCTGGATGGTTCTGTGCAGTCCGTGTAGAATGGCTCTCCTGGGCACCTCCGAGCTCGGATTGAGATGGGACCACCTCGCCTGCAAAGCAGCTTCAAAGATCTTTCCGACAATGTAGGATAGGTCACCAGAAAATACGTGATGAAGTCGTGGCAGCCTTTGCAACCTCATGGTACTCTACTGCTCAGATCCTAGACTGGTAGTAGAGGGAGATTGGGTTCAAATGGAGGGCAAAGGAGGGGCTGACGTGGGCAAGGGACCAGCCCTCACATCCTCCACTCGGCATCGCCGAGTTACCCACGGGTTCGGGGTGAGCGTCGGGTGAGTCAACCGCCAAATACGGCTCATTTGAGTTACGAATCGTGCTTGCTAGTAGGTCCAAGGTCGTGTCACATCAAGATCAAAGGCCATCCCACACCTATGCACATAGAAGTCACCTTTGGGATAAGCATGCATGTGTCTAGGCTTACTACTCTGTTTGGCATGATTAGTATGATGGGTCCACTCATCCATGTCACCCACATGTCAAATATGATGCATGATTGGACCATATTCGGGTGTAACGGCCCTCCCCCATTCATCATTGGTCTTACGCATGTCAGGAGCATTTATGGATGCCTAGGTCCCCCGGCATTTGTCATCCCCATGCATGATAGATTCACCTACGGTTGCCCTGACCCTCCTAGGTCCATTAAAGTCTACATGGCATTGCATGATAGGTCCCTTTATGATTGCCCCGGTCCACCTTTGCATATCACACACTTCACACCCTTACCGCATCATGATGCATGGCATGAATATACACGCAAGCAATTCACAACGAGCGGTGATGTTCACGAGGAGCAGGCCAAAGCTTGCAAGTGCCACTTGGGATTCCAAGAAGACAACCTAGCGATGGTGACTTTGGAGTGGCTCTACCCAAGGGTCACCTCCAACTTGAGGGCATGAGGGCTTGGACCTTGCCTAGTTCTGAGTGGCCTTGGCAAACCAGCTTACGGGTTGGACTTTCTAATGAGTTTTAGGATTCTCCCCATTTCCCACGTGGCGGGTCCGGCACCCTATATGGGCACCGCGGTGGATCCTAGTGAGAGTTTCGAGCCTACCCGTACCCTTGTGAGAGACACACTCGGAGAGCTACCATATATCAGCCTGAGAGCCCGACGTGAGGACACGGAGGCAATACTGGGCAAGCAAGGTATCATCGTCAGCAAGAGGGTGTGTCCGGGCCATCTTGAGAAGCTGAGGCGTCGACCCCCAGCTGGGACGCGGGGTCGAGTCAGGAGATTGTGGCTCGCCGGAGTTGCTTTGGAGGACCACTTCACCAGTGGACCCATACTCGACGAAGTCGAGTTCGCCGCACCCCAGGGGAATGATGGGGATATCCCCGACCACTCTACATTTTGCGACCCGTTGCTCACCAGCTATGCTTCATCATGTTCGCCACATTTTTTTGAGTCATGACATGTAATTTTCAAATTTTATTGAGTCATAATTATGTAATTTTTCAGGTGTCACCCGAGGGACGCGATCGGGGGCTAGTACTCTGAAAGTGGCGGCATCTACCCTGTGGAAGAAGTCCCACCAGACTCTGGCATTCTCCGCGACCAAGCCTCCCCGGAGAGTCCGCGTCACCAAGCTGAACTGGGCACTGTGCACAGGAATATGCTGGTCATAGCTAAAATTCTGACCAAAGCGGAAGGGGTAATACGGCTCCAGCAGCAACGTCTCCCCCTTTTTGAATGCCAGCACGCTGGGACGGATGGACAACGCCCAGTCCCTTAACTCAGGTTCTAGCAGCGGATGAACCACATTTGCTTGGTTAATTCGGTGGATGTACTTCTCCACCTGGTCATCCTTGCACTCTCTCCTGTTGTTCACCAGGGGGCTAGAGTGCGTAGCCAGTGCCCAAAAATGAATAGTCCCAACAGCATCTTGAGGGACTATGGTCAATCGGCGGATATCATACAGCCGCAGAGAGGCAAGTCCCGGCTCAGCACTGGCAAATTCAAGCATCCGCGGCACGAGCCCCCAGTCCTGGATGGCACGTGGGGCAAACTCTGAAAATAGAGAACAAACCCACGCATTGAAGAAATGCAGCGGGCACAAGTACCGGGCCTGCCGCGGGAACTGGTGGGTGCTGATATCTCCCAGAGGCTTGTATATTAGGCAAAGGGTAGATGGACATAGAGACAGCTTAATACCCCATGCCATCTAGCACACCGGGTAGATTGCATCTGGCCGGATCACCGTTTCGTCTCCATACGGCATCGCAAACGAACACAGCCAGTATGTCAAGTACGTCGTGCAGTGCGTCAGCGGATCGACTGCCATCTGGTTGGGCCTGCTCTGTTGCCCCCTGGAGGGGATCTCTGCGTCTGTCTTGGGCTTCGCACGCTTCTTGCAGGCAACAACGGTGCGGACGCATGTGAAGTCCTCATACTACTTTGGCCCATCATAAAAGTACTACAGCCACAGGGTCATCCTGACCCTCTTCCTGTCCCCACGGCGAGGCTACCTTTCACCATGGGCTGACTGATATAGCTCTTGGTATGCCTTCATTAGGTACCGATATGAGTATCCCAAAGAATAGTAGCCATCCCCGTCAGTTTCATCTTTAATCAAGTTTGGGAGGCACACCTCTTCATAAGGCACCCCATCTATGGGCAAGCCGCTCAACTGGCTAAGGCTCCACTGGTCTAGTGACGTCTCGTCTTCTGTCGTGTAAAAAGTGTTGGTCTCTGCACTAAAGACTTCAATCCTCTCTCTCTCCTTCCCGCGGTGAGATGAGCGGATCTCCCCCCTTTCTCTTCTCCTGCCTTTGACGTCACCGAGCACCACTATCGCGGCCATCACTGTCGTTGTCATCTTCCCCTTGGGTGAGGAGGCCGCCACGAGAGGCTCCCCTCCTCCTCTCTTCCCTCTTCTTCCTCTTCTTTCTCCTCTTCTCTCCTTTTCCTCTTCTTCCTCCGTTCTCTCTTCCTCATCTTCTTCTTTCTCTTCACCCCTCCTTCATCTTCTTTTCCGTTTCGGGGGTGGCAGAGCCCTAGGCTCCTCCCCTTCCCTCTCTTCCTCTTCTTCTTCTTCGTCTCTTCTTCTCCTTTCCTTCTTCTTCTTCTTCTTCTTCTTCTTCTCCTCCTCCTCCATTCTTCTTCTCCTTCATCTTCCTTTTCGTTCGGGGAACGACAGAGCCCTAGACTCCATCCCCTCCCTCTCTCATTTCTTTCTCTTCTTCTTCATCTTCTCCTCTCCTCTTCTTCTTCTTCCTCTCTTCTCCTCCCTCTCCGATGCTGTGGGAAATGACGGGGTTGCCAGTGGTGCCAGATTGGGAAGGCACAGAGTGTGCCGGACGTAGGGCGTGAGGGCACGCCAGGTAGAGCGGAGCCAGACGCACCGGGTTGCAAGGGCACGAGTGTACTGGGATAGAATGGCACCAAGTGTGCCAGGGAGCAAGGGCACAGAAGTGTGCCGGGTGAAGGGCACGGGTAGTGTGCCGGGATAAGTGGGGGCACGACTGTGCTATTGGAAAGGGCACGAGTGTGCCGGAGAGGGAAGCACTCAGGTGTGCCGGGTGAAACCACCAAGGGGCGTGCCGGGGAGAGACCACCGTGAGTGTGCCGGGCCAGCGCAACTGGGGGTGTATCGGGGAAGGCCACCGCGAGTGTGCTGGGCAACGTGATTGGGGTGTACCAGGGAAAGCCACCTCGAGTGTGCTGGGCAACGCGATTGGGGAGTGTACCGGGGAAGGGAACCTAGGGCTGTGCCGGTGAAGGCCGTGGGGGGCGTGCCGGTGAAGCCAGATCTGGTGTGCTGTCGAAGGGGGAAATGAGCACTTCTTCAGTTGAGGACTTCTGGTGTTTGCCCCTCGGGGCCCACCATCTCTTTGTTGGGGCCGTCACTCCTTGTGGACGCGCACCCGTGTTTTCCCTTACGCCTTTGGCCTAGGGAAAAATTTGTCAAAATTTTACCAGAAATTATTGGGGTCTTATTTATTTCAATTGTAGCATAGCCCCTGTTAGATGTAGGGTCCGTCGAGTCTAGGGAAGTAGGGTCTAGGTCTAGAGAAGTAGGGTCTTGTTCTAGGTCATCTAACCCATCCTCGCCTGAGCCGTGCCTGCTGGCGCGTCATTCTAAATCTATTCCTGATAGGTTCTTGCAGGATCTAGCTCAGTGATGTCATGCTCTTTTAAAGTGCCTGAAATTTATAGCTACGACAATTGTGATAGAAGACGATGAGGAACAAGGCGGGGTGTGGAGCGATGACGGATTAGGAGTCTATGAAGTCAAGGATGAGAAGGACCCGGTCGATTATGAGGACAGTGGTGTAGATGACACTGCCGACCTATATGCGCAAGGTATAAAGAGATTCGATGAGCCATCATCGGCAGTGGATGAGCCTACGAAGGAAGTCAACATGGGAACTATCGAGGATCCCAGGCCCATTATTATTGCCGCCAATCTCCCTCCAGAAGTTGAAGATGATTTAATCAAGGTCCTAAGGGAGTACGGTGACTCTTTCACCTGGTCTTATGAGGACATGTCGGGTCTTGACCCCTCCTTGGTAGAACACCGACTAGTGCTTAAACCAGGGGCAACGCCCGTTAAACAAAAATTAAGAAGATTTCATCCCCACATGGCCTTAAGGATGAAAGAAGAAGTGGACAAATTGCATAAGGCTAGGTTCATTAGAGTTATATATATCCCCAGTGGGTGGCAAATATCGTCCCTATCATCAAGAAGGATGGAAAGGTCCGCATTTGTATCGATTTTAGGGATCTGAACAAAGCATGTCGCAAGGATGACTTCCCACTGCCTCACATAGATGTTTTGGTGGACAATACCGTCGGGTATGAAGCCTTGTCATTTATGGATGGATACTCAGTATACAACCAGATCCGTCTCGCTCCCGAGGATCAAGAGAAAACCTCATTCACCATGCCTTGGGGCACGTATTGTTACGTGGTTTTACCGTTTGGTTTGAAGAACACAGGTGCCACTCATCAAAGGGCGATGATGGCCATATTCCACGATATGATGCATGTCTATATGGAGGCTTACATAGATGACATCTTGGTGAAGTCAAGAACTAAGGAGGAACACCCTGCTATTCTAGCTAAGGTGCTACAAAGAGCTAGGGAGTACAAGCTAAAAATGAATCTGAAAAAATGTGTTTTTGGAGTCTCTTCAGGGAAATTGCTAGGCTTTATAGTTAGCAAACGGGGGATCCAGATTGATCCTAATAAAGCAAAGGCCGTCATGGACATGCCCACCTTCGGCGTGAGCGTGAAAAGATACTAGAAAAGCAATGCCAAGGAGCAAGGGCCAGATCTATACCTTGCCAAGTTTGAAGAGACTGGCATCGATCGGGGACGAAGGCACACCGGGGAGCGTGCGCACCCGACGATCACGCTGCATCGAGGAGGCTTGGCGAAGTCCCTGCTATTACATTTACTACGCTCCACGCAGGGAGGGGGATCACGGGGGTGGGGGCAATCAAATACACGCACTACCCTCACGCAGGAGGGGGAAACGAGGGGAGGGGAACTCTAACAGCGATCGTACGACGTACTCCAATGTCCAATTGTGGTGCTGCCAATGCAGGGACGAAGCTTGGGGGATGCCTAAGGATGCCAGCAATTCCGACATCGAGCCGATGTCGCTGGAAGGTGGAGGTCGCTGTCGTTATCCTGCGCGGTTCTGCCTCGCAGGACTAGATAGCGCAGTCGTGGTGCATCGGCAGGTACGCTCGCTGATGAACTCCAAACATGACGGGACCAATTCATGGACATAGCAGACAGGGAGCTCTGAGAACCCTCAAAATATGGCAGCCATCTAATCACCTCGCTGGACGTGGTCGCCGGAATGGTTGGTGTCAGGTTCCTGGGCAAACAACAGGACAGGTCACCGATGGTCATGCTGGAACGTCCAGTGATGACATCAGAACGAGACAAAACTACTAGTGTTGGTTTCGTATCGTCGAAAGCCACAACTTTACAGAAGACTACTCGACCTGAAACTGAGAGGAGTAGGGAGTGTTAGGGCCAACTTGGAAATAGTCTGTTTTGGGCAAATTGAGGACCCCAGGTCTGGCGCGACTGAGGGAGAACGGACACCCCGGGCTGTGCTGATGACAAAAATGGATGGGACCACCTCGGGGTCGAAGGCGACTAGAAGGGGAAGAACTCTCATGAAGGGGGCTCTGGCCGATCCACACAGGAGAAGTCAGTGTCAGCATTGCCAAGGGGCCCTTAGAAACAGACATAGTCTGGGTGCAGTTGGACAGAAACGTCTGTAGCGGTTGATGCCGTTGACGAAACATGATGAAACCACCGCTGCTGCGAAGAGGACTCAGAGTAGAACGATCCCACAGAAGGGGGCTCAGGCTGATTCGTGCAGTAGGTAGAGGTGTGGTTGCTGCAAGCTCTGCTGATTATTCTGCTACCAGTCTGGGCGCAGCAGAACAAGGGAAACCTCAACGTCGACGATGGGGACGTGGCCGAGGGAGGCCGGGGCCGCCGTGATGGACTGGTTAGACAAACACTATGCTCTCTTAGACTACCGTCGGAAGAGAGTGATCGTTCAAAAGTCGGGAAAGGAGGCATTCTTCTTCCAAAGCCCGAAAAGCAAGTCAGGGAGAATGATGGTGTCAGCCATCAGGGCTTCCAAGCTGATTAGCAAGGGGTGTGGCTATTTCTTGGCTAGTGTGGTAATTGAAGAAGGCACCGTTAAGAGTTTGGAAGATTGGACGTGGTCCGAGAATTTCCTGATGTATTTTCCGAAGATCTACCAGGACTGCCACCCGTTCGAGAGGCGAGTTTCTCTATTGAGCTGGTGCCGGGCACCGCACCTATCTCCATTCCACCATATCGAATGGCCCTGGCAGAACTTGCTGAACTCAGGAAGCAATTGCAAGAGTTGCTAGACAAAGGCTTCATCCGACCCAGTGTGTCCCCGTAGGGAGCACCAGTCTTGTTCGTGTGGAAGAAGGATGGGACCATGCGACTGTGCATTGATTACCGCAAGCTTAATCAAGCCACCATTAAGAACAAATATCCTCTACCGAGGATTGAGGAATTATTTGATCTGCTATCATCTGCCAAGGTCTTCTCCAAAATCGATCTGAGGATAGGTTATCATCAAATCATAATTAAGCTCGAAGATGTGTCGAAGACGGCCTTCAGGACTCGATATGGACACTACGAGTTCTTGGTAGTACCATTTGGGTTGACCAATGCACCGACTGTATTCATGGAACAGATGAATCATATCTTCTGCCCTTATCTAGATCAGTTTGTCGTGGTCTTTATAGACGCCCTGATATATTCTGCCAGTCAGGAGGAGCATCGACAACACTTGAGAGTGGTTCTGTAGACCCTTAGGGAGAACAAATTCTACGCCAAATTCAGCAAGTGTGAATTTTGGCTAGATCAGGTTATGTTTCTCAGACATGTTATATCCAGAACGGCATATCTGTGGACCCTAGCAAGGTTGAAGCAGTGACAAAGTGGGAAGCACTGAAGACGATCATGTAGATAAGAAGCTTCCTTGGTCTGGCTAGATACTACCGCCAGTTCATTGAAGGCTTCTCCACCATTGCAACCACCATGACTAAATTAACCAAGAAAGGAGTGAAATTTATCTGGCTCCACCATTGCAGCCCCCATGACTAAATTAACCAAGAAAGGAGCAAAATTTATCTGGTCAGAAGAGTTTGAGGATAGTTTTTAGATGCTCAAGGAAAAGTTGACTTTGGCCCCAGTGTTGGCACTCCCCCCCATTAAGGCTTACAGGACTCAAATAGACTTAAAATTAAAAATATTTGTACTGAACTGGAAATGGAACAATGCAAATGCAACTGATGACTGGCTGGAGCAACTACTGGCGGGCTACCGGAACCTCCGCAGTTGTACGTCGCCTGATGTCCCCATCAATCCTCCCGGGGCGCAAAAAACTCGACTCTGTCGAGCAACTGTGTCACTGGCCTAGCTCGGACGTCCGATCGAGGTGCTGCCAATGCCTGGTCGAAGCCCGAGGGATGCTAAAGGATGCCTGAAGGTCTGACGTCGAGCCGATGTCACTGGAAGGAGGCGGTGGTCGCAGCTGTAGGCCTGCGCAGTTCTGTCGCGTAGGACTGGATGTCGCAGTCGTGGTGCGTCGGCCGGCACGCTCGCTATGGAACTCCAAAAGTGAAGGGAGTAACTCGTGGACATAGCAGACAGGGAGCTCTACAAACCCTCAAATTCTGGCTGCCATCAGATCATCTCACAGGTCGGGGTCGCCCAGACAGTCGGCATCAGGTTCCTGGGTGAACAGTAGGATAGGTCAACGATGGTCATAGTGGAATTTTTGATGCCGAAGTCAGAACGGGACGAAACCACTTGTGTTGGTTTCGAATCGTCAAAGGCCACAACTTTATAGAAGATTGCTCAACCTGAAACTAAGTGGAGGAGGGAGTGTCAGGGCTGACTTGGCAGTAGACTGTCCTGGGTGAACAGAGGGCTCTGGGTCTGGCATGACAGAGGGAGAATGGACGCCCCAGGCGGAGGTATTGTCAAAAGAAGGCAGGACAACCTCTGGTTCATCGGCGCTTCGAAGAAGAAGAACTCTCATGAAGGGAGCTCTTGCCGATTCGCACAGGGTCAGTCGATGTTGGCATTGCCAAGTGGCATATAGAAACAGATGTTGTCCGGGTGCAGTTGCACGGAAATGCCTGTAGCAGTTGATGCCGTTGACGAACGGAGGCAGGACCACTTCTGGAGCGTGGCTGACTCAAAGATGGACGACTCTTCTGAAGATGCCTTGAGTCGAATCCCACTGTGGACACCGCTAGTAGCTCTGCCAACCGAGTCTCTACTGCAGGCTTGTAGCAGAGTGCAGCAGAGCAGGGCTTCTTACTCCACGGGGAGACGTACCATTGACGGAGCGGCTCCGGGACTACTGTGGACGTACAGAGCAGGGGGTGGTAGACGTGGGTTGCAGAGGGAGAGAGGGCAGGGGCATGGGGTGCTGGAGAGGGCGGCTAGGGCGTATGATCATACCTTCCACGAGATGAGACGCTACCGCTTCTGCTCGAGTAATATGAGAAACCTTCCATTTCTGCTTCCGGCTGGCTGCTGCGGAGGACCGCTGGGAAGAAGCTAGAGCCTGAGGGAAAAACTATTGAGACTGAGGTGGTGGAGGAGGTCGAAACTGAGACGACTGTGGTTGAGAAAACTGAGAGAACTGCACCGGCTTCGGCCTCAGAGGACAGTCTCGAACCATATGACCCGGCTGATCACAGTGAAAATAGACCATCGACAACGAACAAGGCTTGCCTGGGTGGCTACCACCACACCTCGAACACTGTCTCAGCTGACTAGCAATTGAACCTTGACGCTGCTGAAAGGATGGAGCTGTCTGCTGAATGGCTCCAGAAGACGCCTGCTGATCAAACTTCTTCTTAGACTTCTTGAATCTCTTGAACTTGGGTTTAGAAAAAGGAGCGCTATTGACAGTCGACACAGCAGGTGGAACTCCTGGCACAGACGGCTAAAAACTGGACTGAAACTGCACGCTCGGCTGAATAAGGCCAACTTGAGTAAACCCTCGAGATCTTGCCATGTCGAGCTCTAACGCTGCAGCTGCCAGACACACTACATCCATTTCGGCTACTCGAGTTGCAATTAACGGCTATCGCAACTTAGCCTTTAGACCCCACAGGAATTGCTCAGTCTTTAAGGCTTCATCAGCAAGAACATGGGACGCATACCGACCCAATTCCATAAATTTGTTTTAATATTGTAGCACAGTCATCTCACCTTGAGACAGTTCCATGAATTGATGCATCTTGTCCATCCTGAGATAAGTAGGACTGTAAGTGCGCTCGAAGGTCGTGACAAACTCTGTCCAAGTGATCTGACGAAGCAGACGAGAATGAAAAGTAACCTTCCACTCTGTGGTCCACCACACGAGTGCTGCTCCCTGAAGCTGGAATGTAGCAAGCATGACCTTTTCATCCTCCGTGCACTCCAGTGAACGGAATACATGTTCAGTTGCATCAAGCCACACTTTGGCTGCATCAGGATCTGCCTGACCTTCATAAGTCGGTGAGTGGAACAACAAAAACTCTTTCAGTGCTCTACCATGGCCACCTGGAGGCAAATCATCTTGAGGAGCAGGATCAGCTTGAGCTTGCTCTGGAACAATGACTGGCGGAGAAGAGGTACTCCTTTCCTCACTTGGAACACGACCTCGACCTCTTCCTCTATGAGGCAGCATTTTGAGCTAGAAGAAAACACGCTGCCCACAGCTTCAGGGAAGGGGCCGTAGAGTTTACCGAATACGTATTATTCAACTACGCCCCACTCCTTATTCGGGTCGACATTTATCACAGCGTCTATGCCTCCCGCTATGGCTATTCCATTTCAAAGGGGCTCTGCTGCTGAATGATTGAAGTCTTCAGCTCAGAGACTAACACTTTTTACACGGTGGAGGGTGAGACGTCACTAGACTTGTAGAGCCTCAGCCAGTTGAGCGGCTTGCCCATAGACGGGGAGCCCTATGAAGAGGTGCGCCTCCCAGACTTGATTAAAGATGAAACTAACGGAGATGGCTATTATTCTTTGGGATACTCATATCGGTACTTGGTGAAGGCGTACCGATAGCTATATCAGTCGGCCCTAGGTGAAAGGTAGCCTCGCCGCGGGGACAGGAAGAGGGTCAGGATGACCCTGTGGCTACAATACTTCTATGATGGGCTAAAATAGTATGAAGATTTCCCATGCGTCAACACCGTCGTTGCCCGCAAGAAGCGTGCGAAGCCCAAGAAGGATGCAAAGACCCCTCTAGGGGCGACAGATCTGGCCCAACTTGATGGCGGTCGATCCGCTGACGCACTGCGCGACATACTTAACATACTGGCTATGTTAATTTGCAACGCCGTATGGAGACAAAACAGTGATCCAGCCCGATGTGATCTACCCGGCGTGCCAGATAGCGTGGGGGATTAAGTTGTTTCTATGTCCAGCTACCCTTTGCCTGATATACAAGGTGCTGGGGAATATCAGCACCCACCAGTTCCCGCGACAGGCCCGGTACTTGTGCCCGTTGCATTTCTTCAATGCGTGGGTTTGTTCTCTATTTCTGGAGTTCACCCCGCGTGCTATCCAGGACTGGGGGCTCGTGCCGCAGATGTTGGAGTTCGCCAGTGCTGAGCCGGGCTCTACCTCTTTGCGGCTATATGATATCCGGGGCCGATTGACAATAGTCTCTCAAGATGCCACCGGCACTATTCATTCTTGGACACTGGCTGCACACTCTAGCCCTCTAGTGAACAGCAGAAAAGAGTGCAAGGATGACCAGGTGGAGAAGTACGTCCACCCAATTAGCCAAGAAAATGTGGTCCGCCCACTGTTGGAACCCGAGCTAAGGGACTGGGCGTTGTCCATCTATCCCAGCGTTCTGGCGTTTAGAAAGGGGGAGATGTTACTGCTAGAGCCGTATTACCCCTTCTACTTTGGTCGAAATTTCAGCAATGACTAGCATAGTCCTGTACACAGTGCCCAGTTTGGCCTGGTGACGCGGACCCTTGGGGAGGGTTGGTCGCGGAGAATGCCAGAGTCTGGTGGGACTTCTTCCACCGGGCAGACGCCGCCACCTTCAGAGTGTCAGCCCCTGGTCGCGTCCCTCGGGTGACACCTGAATATGTAAAGTGGTGGAATGCCCACACAGCCTTTTATCAGTCACCCAAGACTGACTGCTGGGATGGGGCGGAGAGAAGGTTCCTGAACCGACAACCCGTGCCCGACCTTGACGTCGATTGGGAGCACCTCCTACGCTTGTGGCGTGGTAAGAGCAAGGATGTGGCTGACTACATGACCGCCCGCAAGGCAGCCTGAGAGGGCAAATCGATACCATAGGCCATGCTGCCTCCGGTGGCAAAAGATGACTTTAAGAAGACCCTGCGGGACCTCTGTCGCATCGGAACTGACCGCCTGGAGCTGATTAATTATCCGCTGCCGACAGAAGAAGAAGGCACCCCCGTAACCAGCTGGCAGGCAGAGAAGGACCTGATCTGCCCCTGCCGCACATTCGTGAGGAGGGAAGAGCGGAAGCCGCAGAACTATAAAGACACCACTTGGTTCTATGTCCTTCTGCGAGTGCATGGGCTGACGATTGAAGCTCGGTCGGCGGCTATCGTGGTCCAGCGTCTGCACATCGCCTACTATTATGCCGAAGGATGGGGGATGGACCACCTCAACTTATTTTGCCATCTGTCTGCCAAGAAGCATGAGGACTTAGCCACCCTTGCCGATCGCTGCCAGACGATCGGGGATGTGTGCTGGCTGGTCCGAGAGGCCACCCGCCGTGACAAGGAGTCGTCCCTCAGTTACTGGCCGATATCATTACGGCTCTACACCAGCCCACACGATATTTGACATTTCTCTTCCTTTACGTTCATGGCTGCCTTTTTTAGGGTGCTGGATGTTAATCAATTCTTGACTTTTCTTGTCCTTCCTCTTCACAGACCATCTGGATAGCACGTAGATGGTGACTTATCGCAACCTCCTCCAGCAGGCAGAGAAGTCGGCGCATTTCGAGGTGGTGCCATCAGCCCCGACTACAACTCCCTTGCCTCCGCCTGCAAAGAGGTCCCTGGCAAGATCGCCCGTGAAGAAGTCCCTGGACGAGGCAAAGGCTGCAGGGCGGCGGGAGGCTAAGCGTTGGAAGACGGAGGCCGCCAAGGCTACAAAGACCGTTCCCCCGCCACCTCCGGTCCCATCATTTGAGGAATTCGAGGTTGGTCAGATTGAACCGAGCCAACCCACAGGTGAGACTCCTTTGTCAAAAGCGTCTTCCAGGTGGAGTTTTATTTCTGTGTCGGAACAGGTTGCTTACACCTGGATGCTTTTGCTTTTTGTCCATCAGCTAGGGAGGAACCGATGCCCTTGCCGACCCCCGACGTAGGTGAGGCCTGGGTAGGGTCGGAGCCGCTGTCCACTCCAACTCCCTTACCCAAGGCCACCGAAGGACCTCAAAAGGGGTCGCCCGTAAGAGGGCGTTGGCCACCACCAAAATAGCTGGACGGAAGGAGGTTGAGCGGAGGAGGGTGGAGGCTATTCGGACCGCTTCAGCTTCCCCTCTACCTTCAGTCCCTTCTTTCGTGCAATTTTTCGTGGCCCGGACTGAACCAAGCCGTCCCGTAGGTAAGGTTCTCGGGGCACCGATATTCTTCAGGATTTAGTCACCTCCCAGGGTGAGATCTCTATGCATGCATAACACACGTGTTTCTTCCTTTCAGTCGGTGCGGAGGAGACCGCAATTGTCGAGGCCACAGCTCTTGCTGAGGAGGCCAGCCACGAGCCACCTCTTGCCATAGACGTCGGGGAGGGTAACCATCTTTGTCGTCCTAGATACCTTCCTTGATCTTTCAGGGACTCTCCGGCTCCAACTCAGTCCAAATCTTGTTTTTTTTGGCAGGCCCTGGTGTAGTCACTAAACTGAAGGTGCGCCTGGGAGTTCGCCCAGAGGGTCGCATCTACGTGAGGAGGAGGCTAAGGTCCGGGACCTCCCCGTTGCCAGGCCCGCGTGAGGAAGCGCCGGCTATCGACCCCGCGAGGGAGATTCCCAAGCAGGTGAGGGAAGTGCCCGCTCAGACCGCGTCCTCGTCGGGCGAGAAGGTGGATTATGATTATTCCTCTGACGAGGTGGTTTCAGGGGAAGGCGTGCCTGAGGAGTCCGGACCTCCTGAGCCACCCCCTGCAAGTGTGAGTCCATTCGCTTAGGGCTTCCCTGCGTGACCATCCACTGATCTTGTGTCTAACACCTTACCTTCGGGGATTTTTCCATTATTACTTGAGCTCCCCCCCCCATTATTTTCATTGTTCTAGGAGAAATCCATTGCATTTACTTCCTAGATGCTAGTATTGTAGTCTTTGGATGCTCTGCCTTTGGCATGAGTGTCATGTGTAATTTGGGTTGTCAGCAAAAAAATATTTCAATTTCGGCCACAACCGAGTTGAGTTGGTTAAAGCCATTGATGTTTGTTCCGAGGAGCCTTTCACTCTGCGGTTAAGCCCTTCCTGCATATAGTGATGTCATCTTATGGAGCCAGAGTGATGCAGGACAAGGATGGGGTCTACTGGGCTAAAAGGCGTCACTACAATTAGACGCTATTTGAGGGCAGTCCAGAATCGTGTCACCACAATTGGACACTCTCCAGAGTGGCATCACGGTGTTAAGACGTATTTTATGATAGCACAATACCTTCATGCATGCCGCGTTTAAAAAGTGTCTGGCTAAGTCACCACATTTTGAACCTTGAGCATGCCTAATCGGGAGGCCGCATTCAACACGAAACACAATTCTCCTTCTTCCCCATAGCGATGCTCTGTTTTTTGCTTTTTGTTCGCCGATGAAGGTGATGGCCAGTGGAGAGAGACTCCTTGATGGTGGTGGGTCAAGCTGCAGGGTGACAAAGGTGTGGTGGAGCGGTGGGGGGATGGTGTAGGCATTGGTAGGTAGTAGTGGACCTTTGCTCGTCAAACTGGGAGAGAGGGAGGGAGACGAAGCTGGGTTCAGGGAGAAGAGTTAGGGGGTTTGAGGAGATAGACGATCGTAGGAGATAGCAAAAGGTAAGGGAAGCACATAAGCTAGCTGGGGAGGGTGGATAACAGGAGGGGGTTTGCAGAGGGAGAGAGGAGGGATGCTGAACTTAGGATTCGGGGAGAAGATAATGGGGGTTCAAGGAGACAGACGATAGTAGGAGGTAGCAATGGGTAAGAGGAGCACAGAAGCTAGCTGGGGAGGGTGGAAGGCAGATGATACTTAGGGTTCAGAGAGAAGAGTTCGAAGGTTTGAGGAGATAGACGATAAGGAAGCTTCATGTATGATTGGGAGAGAGGAAGGTAGAGAAATCTGGGGTTCGAGGAGAAGAAGACGGGTTCGAGAGAGGCAGATGTGCAGAAGAATGGGTTTGGAGGATATGAGCTCCTCAGAACTTAAAAAGTCACACGTTATACAAATTTCATCTTCTCCTCACATGACCAAGGCACAAGACCCCACCAAAAAAAATCACACACAACATGCACAAGCACTCCTGGCCATCCCATCATGGTCACTGCCCTCATAGGATGTCAACAGACACCCACGGGTCACGGCAAACCATGAGATCAAGCCAAGACAAGCAGAAACTGGAGCGGTGGACAATGACAACACTCTGGGCAAAGTGAACCATCACTCAATCGCCAGGCGACCCCAGCAGTCAAGAGGCAGTCGCTACGCAACCAGAGACAACGACACTGGTAGTTCTAGTTTGAGTCGTTAAGGAACTATCATAGTCAGGGAAAAGACACCTAGTCACCTAAATCGACCGATCCAGAAGCCACTGACACACAGATATCGCCCTAGAACACAACCTAAGACAGACCAACATGGCCAACAACAAGACTATAACACACCAACATAGGGGGGTTACCTACTATAACACACCAGAGTAGGGGCGCCAGGGCAAATAGACCTGAAATCTGATACAAACCATGTAACGCACCAAGACAGGTGTGCCACATTAGCATAACGCACCAGGACTGGGGCGTTATGGCCAACGGACCAGAACTCAAACCAAGGGGAATATAACGGACCTCCATAGGAGTGTTATACTAGTATAATGCGCTAGCACAGGGGCATTATATCCAACAGACTCAAAACACTAACACGGACAAGAGGCATATAATGGACCAGGCTGAGTCCGCCATAGCCACATGGCGCATGGGGCTTGGCACATCACACCAACCACCATAGCCAGTCAAACGCCAGTCAAGCACGATATAATGGTCTCACACTAGTGCGTTACCTAAACTATAACGCACAGGTATAGATTCGTTACAGCGAACCAACTGACACGATCTTTGAGGCAACACGATCTCGAGGGTCTGACAATAGTAGTAGGCCTCGAAAACCACCCGAGCATAACGCGCCTAGACAGGGGCATTATACTCATGTAACTGACCAGGTCTGGTCCATCACACTCCATGACCTCGAAAGATGAAAAATGGCGAACGAGATATAATAGTCTATCGAGGGACCGTCATGCTTGGGACGGTCTATCGAAGGACCGTTACACAAATCCGGCGAGTAAAACTGTGGAATGGCCGAATCGGCCCGTTCCATGCCCCATTCACGCTGAAGCACAGGGGAAACAATGCCAAACGATCATACAACAGATCTGGAGTCAAAAAATGACACATGCATCCACTAAAACACAAGATTGGGGCGATTTCAACGAATCGACCCTAAACGAGTCACCGGGATTCCCAGACCTCTACCGGCAAGCCATTTGAAAATCCACTGAAAGACACAACTTTCACATGAAACCTCCAAAGACTCATGAGCAGCATGCATGAGTCCAAGATATATATAGGAAGGACCATGCTTCACAACCCAGTAGCAGTATCTGCAAAACAAGATATCATCATATTAGCTTGTTTATCATAAAGACGTTCTCCACTAAGCAAGCACACAATATTTTCACTTTAAAGCATATGCAAACCACACAATATATTATTATCATCAAAATCATTACTAAAGACAAAGAGGGAGCACAGCGAACCCAACACATAGGATCATGCGTTGCATATTGTAGCTACACCCCTACCTTGGTAAGTGATCCTCTCGACTCCATGTTCCTTGGAGTCGACTAGGTGATCTTATCCGGGATCTCCATAAGTCTCCACGAGTCATGAATTCTCACACAAACGTCGAGCTGGTTGTACCTTTCCACCCCCTAGCCTTACATTTTGCACACGTATGAGGGAGTTAACCTTAGTTCAACCCAAAGTCTGGACCCTTCCCTTTAGGATACCCATCCTTTGAGAGGAACTCATGCTTAATTGAAAACATTAAGAGGGTCCACCAAAACTTGGAAAATAAAAAACTTTCACATCATATCAACTTGTTTGATCTGGGGTGAAACCTCTCACATTCATAGTGTTTGTATTGTTTGGGTTTATTCAAGCCCATTCGTAGTGTTTGTGTTGCATTTCCTCATCCATTATATACATTTTATTGTTGAGTCATTCAGTTTTAGGCTTGGGTCTGTCGTTCTAGGTCGCATTTGCATTGGTTTCGCGCATAAGTTAGTCCGTTTGTCTTAGAGTCTGGTGGCGGTCCTCACTGGGTCGCCTCCTTCTAGTTGCGGTCAGCACATGACCACCTTCTACCCTGGCCCAGCCTTGCTCTCCTCATTCTGTGTGCCCTCTCCCCTGGCTGTATTTCCTTGATATTCTTGTATCAAGTCTCCATTTGCCCTCATGGAGCATTACCATCATCCCTTCTACCCTTCTCCTTCCCAATCTTATTCCTATTCCTGTGTGGAATATTCTTCCCATGCGGGTCCATCTCCTCACAGTCCCTCTGACCCGTCTGAAGAACAAGATAATCTCAAGGCCTATTTATCAGGCCTTATTTGTCAAATGGACCTGGCCTAGGCTCAAAGGCTCATTGTAAATCACCTTAATGGGCCTCCTTCTCTTAATGGGCTTTCTTCTCTTAATGGGCCCTCTTCCTCTCCTTCCTATGCTGCTTTTTAGGATCTCCAAAACAGTGGTGAAGAAGTTGGAGTCCATTCAAGCTAGATTCTTCTGCTAGTGGTGACAGGTGCAGAGGTTGGCATGGCATCTCATGTGTGAGTGTGCAAGAGCAAAAAAGCATGAGAAGTGTGCATTAAGAATTTTAGAGACTTTAACTTAGCACTTCTTTGTCAATGGCTGTGGAGGTTTGGAGTGGAAGACAATGGAGTATCTCTAGAGCTTGTTAGGCAGAGGTACTATAGTAGGGCTAGAGACTAGGAGTTGACATCGACATCTTTGCACAATGTCTCCTCGATTTGGAGAGGTATCTTTTAGTGCGGGGATATCATCAAAGCGAGTGTTCGAGTCCATTTGGGCAATGGACAGTGGTGTTTGTTCAGGAAGGACAGGTGGTATGGGGACCTCACACTAGAAGAATCTTTCCCCAAACTCTTTCTTATTTCGGCTGCACCTATGGCATCTGCGGCTCATATTTTTGATACACAGTTGTCTGGGGGTACATGGGCACCTACCTTCAGGGAGAATCTGACGCATGAGAGGATGAATGAATTGGAGGGTCTTTTGTTATCCCTCCTCGATTATAATTTGGTGAAGGATAGGGCCGACATGTGATGGTGGAGGCGGGAGCCTTTTCGATCAGGTCTGTATACTCACTCATATCAGATGGGGGATTGCACCACCTTTTTGCTCCGCATATATGGCCCCCCAAGAGCCCTTTGATGTTGATATCTAGGATATCATATAGACGATTGCCTACTCGTGGCAGTACTATCCCTTTCGTTCAGGGCATACTTACCTTATGTTGTTTATGTGGGGAGTTGCAGAAAGACCTGAACCACCTCTTCACA
Source organism: Amorphophallus titanum (assembly GCA_024336825.1). Taxonomy (NCBI): domain Eukaryota; kingdom Viridiplantae; phylum Streptophyta; class Magnoliopsida; order Alismatales; family Araceae; genus Amorphophallus; species Amorphophallus titanum. The sequence continues at coordinate 132,913 of JANBPO010006369.1, forward strand.
TGATGCTCCTTCTTTAAGGAGGTTTGGGCTAAGATCGGAGACAAGATCCATCAGACCCTTGGCCAAGTGGCACAAAGGGTGGAACCCTGGTGACTTATTCTTCATGTTATACATTAAGCACTATGGGGAGAAAGAAGCAACATAATCTTCAGGGGAAAAATAAGAATTGAGGATAGACTTGTCTCTTTTGTTTATGAGAGAGTGAGCAAATGGGCAAAATACTTATGTTTCACAACTCCTCTCTTTTCTTTTTGTTGGGGGGATGATGGCAAGGGATGCACCGACTCGGTGTACTATTTTGTACAAAGATTTTTTGGGCTGACTGACTATTTGAATTTTCCACTTTCTTTTTACAATTAATACACATGTGGTACCATCCACTTCTTAGGAAAAATATGTCATCAGGTTCATTGTGTCGACGCAGCTTTGTGGAATCTGGATTCTGCTGGCGAGCTAGCCTTGGTGGAGTCGACGCTTTGAAGAGGTGCATCGATGCATCCTTTGTGAAGGCCGTTTACAACGACTTCTGGAAGGCCATTGTGTTGACGTCCTAAGAACATAGGGTCGATGCATCCTTGTACGATTCACCAGTTAGACTGCTGCTGGAGCTGGTGAGGTCGACGCAGCTACTAGGTGAGGTCGACGCATCATGGCGCGATGGAGCACGAGTAGTGAGGGGTCGACTCCTTTAATTCCCCCGCTAGAACTGAGGTCATGAGGTCGATGCAACCATCAGTGGGGTCGATGCAGCCTATAGTTCTTTTGAATTTCTGCTCAACCTTTCCAACTGAGTTACATCAAATGCATAGCTCCTTGCCCTTTGATGTTCTCCCCATTCATTTTCAACTTCATGTCAATATGAGGAGACCCCTTTGCTCCTTTATGTGAGCATGCCTAAGTCTCCTTGCATTGGCATTTCTACTTGGGAGATGCTGACTTCTATTGCTACTAGCTTTGTGATAGTTGGCTACTACTAGCTTGTGCTACTGATGGCTTCTAACTATTGCTGAGGCATGTTGCTGGTATTAATGCTGACGCTGTAGTGGTGACGACGCCATGAGACCATAGCATCATATCAAGGAATGACTTTGACCTAAAGATCATACACGTTGATAGCATCAAAGGCATATTAGACTGATCAATAAAGTTAGTTCATATTAGACTCATCAATGACTTGCAATAAGACATCATCAAAACGCACCATACGCAACACCCTTTAGGGTCCCACCAGCTCTGGGTAGGCCCTTCCTAGGATCCACGCATTTCGAGGTGGCTGGATGAGGCTTGAAGAGGGGTGGCCCTATAAAAGTGCCCCATTTTTTTATTTTTTGTTGTTTTCTCAGGCTTCGGTCACATGGAGGAGAGAGCGACACTTCAAGGTGCTTTATACTTCGTCTTCTTGACTTCTTCCGTGTCACTTCTTTTTCAATGAGGGGTCCACACTTCGGGGATTGCTCCTGCTCCTAGCTCGACCACTCTGTAAGTGCAGTGGGACACTACTTTGATTGGTTGTTTGCTTCGAACATGTATTTTTATATGCCATAAATACGACAAGGTTTTTGGTACTCGTATTGGGCCCGTTCTCCCAATGGCTTTAGCTTTGTGCCATCTTTTAGCCTCCAGAGGACTAATTTATTCTTTATCTTTTCTTGTTGCCGGATGACCATTTGATGCCCCGAACGGCCCGAAAGTGACCCGGAAGTGAGGGAATTGAAGTTAATAGCCTCGAAAGCGCAATGAGCTTGAAAAAAGGCCAAGAAATGGGCTCAAAATAAGCTCAAGAATGACTCAAAAGTAATGGGTAATTTGGGGCATTATGGAAGATAGATAAGAGAGATAAGTCGACTTATTGGCTAAAAACATGTGTCAACATACACAATACCACAGAGCAAGGACTAGCCGGGGTCATGCTCGTCAGCATGCATCCACTACCCCTGACTACGTGTGGACACACAGACCATCTGCTCTAGGTCGGGTCCTCTAGTCAGTTTTCCACACAACCGGACTTAGGCTACAAAGGCAAGGGGCCCTCAGGTAACTAGCTTAAAAACCACTGCACGAGATAAGCCTCCACCACTCCCAGGTGGGTCGGCACACAACATACTCAGGTCAGCTACGTCTAGTGGGTAGAGTCACCAAGGGTGAGAACTCACTGCAAACACAGAAATCACTAGAGAACCACCAATCCGTGCCAATCCACCACGAGACGGCTCACTAGCATGAGAATCAAGAACCACTAACCAGACAACTAAACCATGACTGCTGGTTCATAGAAGACTAACCAAAGCATAGGATGAGAACAGAAGGACCACGGTCCATGACTCCTACAAAGATACCTAGCGATCACAGCCCTCACGCAGGAACACCCTCCGCAGTCACGGGACTCTTGCGGGGACAGTTGACATGAGCAGCCCAACATAGGAAAGACTATCCACAATCCACCAACTGACAGGGATGGTCCCCCACTAATACCTCGGAACCAACAAAGCACACAGAACCACTCAGACATGAAATCCACAAGGCCACCCCTCCTATGGATGTTTCGGAAGATGAAACCACAGAGTGCCACACCCTCGGGCTCAAGGGGACTGGGCGGCCACTGCACTGGCTGCCCAGAGTGCTGGGCGGTCAGACCCTTGGCCGCCCAACAGAGCTAGGCAGCCAGACACTTGGCCGCCCACCCCTAGGCACCCTCAGACCGGGGCGGCCACTCTTTTGGCCACCCAGAATAGGGGGCCACCCCGATGGCCACCCAGAGGGCTGGGCGACCAGACCTCTAGCAACCCACCCTGGGTGTCACGCCCCGAGTGCGGAAGATAACTCGAAAATGACGTGACGATGTCTATAACGATCATGTCAATCAGAGCGTAGTGCATTCAACACATACAGACAGAGCGCGCAATATGTCCAAATGATAAGTGCTTAATGTCCTCATTGTTTACATTGGGATTGGATTTGGCTTTGATTATGCGTTTGAAAATCCTTGAAAACCATAGATCATTTTGAGAGATTTCTCATTTCACACGGTGATCTTAAGCATGCTTAACCGCACTCAATCTCACTCTGGATTTTATCGACATGGCTTTGAGGCAGAAACTAAGTCCAGGGTTTTGTTATCATCAAATTTTGATCAAGAAGACTCAACAACCTCGATTAGCGTGCCCGTGGGTCTTGGGGGTCCAGGTGACCCCCCGTGTTTTGGCTTCTGTGCTTTCGCTAGATTGAGTTGCCGTGAGTCAGCATGAGTGCGGTGGGCCTTCCCCACACAGCGTGGGTTTCTCCGAAAGGTGATTTTCGAGTGTGCCATGTGTGTGGCCTCGGACTGTGGGTCCAGTCATCCAGCCTGAGGCTGGAGGATTTCCACTTTTCCCTTGGATAGGGGATCGACTCGGCGGCTTGTGAGCTGCCTCGGTATTCATACTACCATGGTTTCAGACCTAGGGATGAGTAAGATTGATGGCCTAGGGCTATCCTGTACAACGGTCTTGACCCCGAGTCCTGTGACTCAAGGACCGTTGGTTTATTAGGTTTAGTGGACTGTCCAGAGTCTGGTGGCCCTGAGCCACCTGTAACTTCGCGGCACTCGCGATGGGTGCGTGCGGGGCTTTCCATGTTCACATTTAGTGACCTGCCACTAGTCATAGCTTTCCTGCGCACGCGTGTGTGAACCCACTTGGGAGTGGTGGAGAGCGTTACTTGAGAGAGACAATTTTTAGGCTGGTTACCGTAGGGCCCCCATATGTAGCCTAAGTCTGGGCTTCAGGGGAAGAACCAGCTAGAGGATTTGACCTAGGGCGCATGGTCTATGTGTGCACACGTGGTTGGGGGCATCAGACCCGCCCTGACAAGTGCGACCCCAGCTAGTCCTTATTCGTGGTACTGGTTACTGTTGTGTCTCTATCTACGCCTGGGGTGTCACAGAGAGACACTAGAGGTGCGATCTAAGACGTCAGTGGATGCATCCGTCTTTGCTTCTGGTGGGCAGTGCTCCTGTCATGTGTCGTAAGTTTCTGGTGACTCGAATTTTCGTGTCCTGTCTATGAGACGTGGTTTTGCGTGTAGTTTTGGGTGTGTTCTCGAGGTAGAGGTCTAGGGTTCCGGTGGGTGCCACCGATGGTTTTTCCTAGAAGGTGTTCGGTCTACGACAGTGATGTCGTAGTCCTTTTTTCTAAAGGATGTCTCTAGCTCTTAAAGGCAGAACACGCCTTGATAACTTATGAGAATGAGGGGCTGAGGATGCAGCTCCGTGCCATGTCTTCATGCCACATGCATGAAGTAGAAGAACCAGCTCTTTCGTAAACAGCAGACATTCTGCCCTTCTCTGGGATTTGTTGTTATCTGTGACAAGGGAGTATTTAGACTGGTGAATGACCAAACGACCTTACTGTGATCTACCTTGATAATGAAAGAGTGACAATTGCTAAAATGGTTCTTAATATTCGTCACCGAACAGATAAGATGGAACAAAATAAACAATTGACTGCAAATCTTCTGTTGTCTCCATGCAATTTGTGTTCATCAAATGGTAGTAGTATGCCTCTTTAAGTGTTCTTCTTCACACTCAAGCAGACACATCAATTACCCCCAGTTACCCACAAATGCATGATTAAAGGGAGACAAATTCTGGAGAACTTTGTGTTTGCCGCAAATGCATTGATGTCATGAAGTACTAGGACAAGAAAGGGCCAGTGGTCAAGCTAGTTTTTTAGAAGTCTTCTAAGGATGTCAAGGATGCCTCTTTGATGCTTTGACTCATTTGTTTTGACAACGGGTGAGTAAATGGGACAACAGCATGCATGCCTCAGCTATATGTTTCGGTTGGTGGATAGGCAGCTGCTAGTACTTCCATAGTGGAAGAGGACTGAGAGAGGTAGACCTCATTTCCTGCTTCTGTTTATACTTCTCACTCAGGTCATGAGTAGGATGTGGGACAGAGCAAAGTGGGCAAGGTTCACGAAAGAGTTCTTTATTTGTAGACGAGCTCTACTGAAAGTGGTGGCTGGTTTGAGGATGAACTTTGACAAGAGCTTGATCATTGAAGTAATTTTGGATTCGTCAGGATTACATAAAGCAGATCCTCATTTGTAGGGGGTGATTTCCCCATCACTTACCTTGGTCTTTCTCTGTATGGAGGTGTCACTGGGTCTAGGGATTGGAAGATCACAATTCAGAAGATAGATAGCAGGCTATGCTGGCCAACTAGTTCTATGTAAAAGTCTCTTATCCAATTTACTCATTTACTTCACACCCCACTCCAGATCCCAAACACGGTGGTTAAACATTGGGTTCTATCCAGGGCAGATTCTGGCATGGTAGTGGTGGTGGATGTAGAAGCTGACATGACATCAACGAGGGGAGGGTTTGGAAGACGAAAAGGGATGGGGCATCAGAAACCTTGACGTTTTCCGCAGACCTGAGAATAAATCTGAATATTTCTTTTTGATTGATTCTTCTAATTCCCATGTGGCTTCCTTGAATCCACGCTTGCTCCATTGGACTTTCACCATCGGTATGGCTCGATTCCTTAGTTGGTGTACTTTTCGATCGAATATCTTGATCAGTCTTTCTTCATAGGATAAATCCTTTTGTAGCTTCAATTCTTCAAATTGTATCACATGCAAAGGATCGTGCACGTACTTCCTCAGCATAGATACATGGAAGACATTATTTACACCGGCCAGTTGAGGAGGCAAAGACAGTTTGTATGCCACCTCGTCGATTCTCTCCAGAATTTCGAAAGGGCCAATAAATCTCGGACTCAATTTTCCTTTGATACTGAACATTTTGATTCCACGTGTGGGTGAGATCTTTAAGAAGACATGCTCCTCCAATTGGAATTCGAGGTCTCTCCTCCGATTGTCGGCATAGCTCTTTTGTTGTGATTGAGAGATCTTCAGCCTTTCTTGAATCAAATGGATCTTGTGAGTTGTATCTTGGATAATATCAGGACCAAGTAATCCTTTTTCGCCAATCTCGCTCCAGCATAGAGGCGATCTGCAGCTCCTGCCATACAGTACTTTGAATGGTGCCACTTGTATACTAGACTGATAGCTATTATTGTAAGCGAATTCAGTCAGCGGTAAATGTTCATGCTAGCTACCACCGAAGTCTATCATGCATGCTCTCAATATATCTTCAATAATTTGATTCATTCTCTCAATTTGCCCATCAGTCTGAGGGTGAAATGCAGTGCTAAATCTTAGCCTAGTACCCATAGATGATTACAAACCCTTCCAGAAATGAGAGGTGAACCTTGGATGTCGATCCGAAATAATAGAGCTTGGAATGCCATGCAACCTTATGATCTCCTTGATATATAAGGTGGCTAAAACATCCACGGTCTATTTAGTCTTGATAGATAAGAAGTGAGCGGACTTGGTTATACGGTGCACAATTACCCATATAGCATCAAAATCACTTCGGGTCTTCGGTAATCCAACAATGAAGTCCATACCGATACTATCCCATTTCCATTTTGGTATTTCGAGAGGTTTGAGCTTGCCAGTCGATTTGAGGTGCTCGGCTTTAACTTGTTGACATACCAAGTATCGACTTACGAACTCTGCTACCTCTCTTTTTATGTTAGGCCACCAAAAATTTATCTTGAGATCTTGGTACATTTTTGTAGCACCAGGATGAATAGTATACCTAGACTGATGTGCTTTCATGCATGAAAAACCAATCAAGGCTTTAAAGAAACCCATGAAGAATTTATGAAGAGAATGCATGTACATTCCAAAAAGAGTTATTGCATCAAAGTTTCAAACATCAACTTTCTTGAAACAGAAACTAGAATAGGCAAGCAGAAGTTGACTTAGCCTAAGTTAGAAGTTGGCTTCTCCTGAGTCAGAAGTCGACCTACATCAACAGTAAGTCACTCCAATGAAAACAAGAGAAATGTAAGACCTTACCAATCTTTTCTGAAGAAAATACATGTCGCTTACTATGTGTTTGAGTTGTGGATGGAAAGATACTTATCCATTCAATCCTTTGACTTCTAAAAGATAATGACCATGTAATTTGATTCTACAAAATAAGATGATCAAGATATGAACTCTTTGGTTAGCATTCTTCAATGAATTTTCTTAAGGACACATATACATAAGATTTGTTAACATTGAAACTTACTACACAAATTCATCTAGGGGATCCTACACTTGTGTTCTTTTGCATTATGCCTACCCTAATGATCGATGTGTGCTGTCTGTAAGCTAGGCGTGTTGTTCATGATCAAGGTCTGGATGTGCCCCTCAGGATTCGTGTCTTCACAAGTGTTGAGGTTGTTGCTGGAGCTCTAGGAGCGTTGCCAGCTACGTGTGTTGTTCTTCCCCTTGAGTTGTTGTTGCCCCAAATTTTGAGGGTGAAATTCCTATAAGGAGGGGAGGACTGTAACACATTAGATTTTTCCAGATCTGAATATGTGGGTCTCGGAGCACCTTTGTGAGTCCCGGAGGGTTTTTTACTACTTATGCATGTTTTTCCCTATCGAGCTTTCAAAATGCTGTGTCAGGTGAACCGATGCATTGTCAGGCTCCGGGATGTTATAGGCGTGTTGTGCATTTTTCGAGGATCGTGGGGAGTATTTTTCCTCAATTTTATATTTTTCAGATCGTGAAAATCCCGTGTAAGTTTTCTATTTAAACCCCCTACCCCACCGCCTTTCTCCCTCTCCCCATCTCTCATTTTCTCTCCCTCTCCCCCTCTCTTTTCTCATGTTCTTCCCTCTCCCCCTCTCTTCTCTGGGCGGCCGACAGAGGTGGACGAGGGTGAGGCAGCGGTGTTCGTGGGGCGAGGAGTGGCCTGGACGGGACAAGGATCGAGGTGGTGGAGGCATGGCAGCATTCGTCCACAAGATCGCGAATCGACGTGGGTTTCGTGGGCGTTTCACATGGAAATGGCATCCACTGCACGTGTGATTTTTGGTGGAGGTAGGGGGATGATTTCCTAACTCATGTATTCTATTTTCCATGATTTTCATAGGACATGGTGAGCCGAGCAGGTTTATTTTGTGCTGGGGGTTCAAAATGCATGTTTTACGGTGTGCAACGGATTCATTGAATAGAACACCATTTTCCCATTTATTTACACGCTTTTTGGTGTTTTGGGACCCAAGGAATGGTCCCCTGTGCTTTTGCCGTCGACTGGGGTTGAGTGGGCATGGAAACTGGGCCTCGGGAGTGGGTTCGGATGGGGTCGCCGCCATTTTCGGTTGACCAAACGTTGGGCGTTGGTCGACCAAACGGCCCTGGGCGTGCTGTGGATTTCAGTCGACCAACCCTTGGGCGCTAGTCGACCGACCACAATAGGAGGGGTCGATGCAGCCCACACTACGTCGACGCTGCTCACTGCACTAGTCAACCGACCGGACTGCTCTGCTCGACCAATTGGCGCAGGGTGCTTTGGTCGATCGACCCAACTGGGTTGGTCAAATAAACTGCACCAGACTCGCCCGATTCAGCCCCAAGTCGACCCGATTGTGACACTTTGGTCAACCTTTGGCCCCTTGGATGTCCCAAACACTCCGTGGGGATTACGACAAAATTTTTGGGTGTCCAGAGGTACTAAGTTACCTCGATTAGTGTGTCTGTGGGTTTTAAGGGTCTAGGTGACCCTCTTGTGTTGTGGGCTTCTGTGTTTACGCTTAATCGAGATGCCCCAAGTCGGCATGAGTGCGGAGGGCTATTCCCACACGTCATGACTTTTTTGAAAAGAGGTTTCTATGTGGGCCATACGTATGGCCTGTGGACTACGAGTCCAATTACCTAGGCTGGGGCTAGAGGGTTTCTTAGCTTCCCTTTGGAATGGATTAGGGTTGGCAGTCGTGAGCCACCCTAATAACTATATTAGCATGATTTTTGACCTAGGGATAGGCTAGATTGATGGCATGGAGCCATCCTGTGCAACGGTCTAGACCCCAAGTCTTGTGAGTCAAGGACTGTTGTTTTAGTAGGTCTAGTGGACTACCTAGAGTCCGATGACATCGTGCCACCCATTTTCTAAGCTAAAAATGGTGGGCTTGTGTGTAGCCTATCTGTGTTTCTGGTGGTTTCCGTTGAGAGTCTCACGTTTAGTGGCCCCAACTAGTTGTGGCTTGCCTGGGCACTCACGTGCCAACCCACCTGGGAGCAGAGCCAGTGGAGAGCCATCGTAGCTGCTTGGGCATGCGTGTGCCAACCCAACTAGGACTAGGTGAAGAGCTACACCCGAGAGAGATAGTTTTAGGCTGGTTACCGTAGGGTCCCTCATCTTGTAGTCAAGTCTGGGCTGGGGGAAAAACCAGCTAGAGGACCTGACCTAGGATGCATAGTCTATGTATGCACATGTGACTGGGGGCTTTAGACCCACGTTGACGAGCGTGACCCCTGCTAGTCCTTGTTCTGTCTTTCGATTACTGGTTCGGTGTCTTAATGTCCACCTGGGGCAAGTAGGAAGACCCCCGAGGCGCAGACTAAGTCACCAGGGGATGCATCCGACCTTGCTTTTAGTGGGCTGTACTCCCGTCATGTGACGAGACTCTCGTGACTCGAGGTTTGGGTTTCCCATCTGTGAGATGTGATTTTAGGCGATTCCTGTGTGCTTTCTCTGAATGGAGGTTCAGGCTTTCTGGTAGGGTTTTATCGTGGGTTTTCCCTAAATGGTGTGGGGCTCATGACGTTGATGTCATGACTGTGCTCCCAGACCGCGTGGTCTTGGGTTGGGCCTTTGTCTACAAGGACAGGTCTCCATGATAGAGGTGTCATGGTGTTTCTTGTGGTAGCATAGCCAGGTTTCTCGTCAATCTGGTAGTCCCCCAACTGTGAGATCGGGGTGTGTTTCCAGTACAGTAGGAGTAGCTATAGAGTCGAGGTTTTACCGGCTTCTGAGTTTTCTATCACGACTGTTCCTTCTGCCATTGTTGTTTCCATGGTGCTACTCCTGCTACTGTGTTGTTCTTGTTTTTGTCACTATCGATCTTTTTGCACTACTTATTACTGTCATTGTTTACGATTGGGGTTCTACAAGACCCCTATTGAGCCTGTGATAGGATGCTCATCCCCTACTTTTTAGCTGCGACAGTTCTTCCTCGAGATTGGCGGGTGCAGCACATTGGTTCGTAGTTGCCAGCTCGCAAGGCCGAGTGTTCACTTGGCATTAGATACGTTCCCTTAATGTAGACTATACTTTAGTCGGACTGGACTCTGTTGCCACTATGTCATCCTATGACTTTTCTCACTTCCGCGAGGACTCCCTTCCTCAGGGGCTTTTGGAGGACCCATCTAGGGTCACGACTGTATAGGGTAGAGAGGGGTCCGCCCCTCCTCTTCTGTCTATTGCTGTTGAGGGTAGGTAACCCTCCCCCTCTGATTCTTCCACTCACAATTCCGCCAACCACATTCTCCACATGATGGCCCAATTGGATTCGGCCCAGCTTCAGATTCTTCGCCAAGCTTTACAGGGGTCGGACATCCCGTCTTCTATTCCTCCCTAGGGTGTGTCTACTACGGCCACCTCTCTGTCTTTGGTTAGTGGGCTAGGGGCCTCGTCTACTACTCCAATCGATCTCACCCCTGTCCAGCCCAAGATCCTCTGTTTCCCCAATTTGGAGGCAGGCCAAGCTTCTAGCTTGGCCCCTCAGATTATTGATAAGGGGAAGACCCTGCTCCTCTCGTCTTCTTACATGGATCCTTATGGGACCACCTCTCCGGCGCTGTAGGCTCTCGTTGGCTCGGCTGACTTCTTGCACCCTTAGGCTGGGGCTGCCCACTCGGCTTACGCAGACATGGGTCCGTCTTTGGCCCAATGTCCTTCTTATGGGCTTCCCCCTCCGTCTACCTATCCTTCGGCCCCTTACACCAAGTCTGCCCTTCCAGCTTTGCCTCCTCCATCCCGGGAATGGGAACTTCTTGATAAGTGGGCTGCCATGCAGCAACACCTTGACCTCCTCCATAAGCGGGTCAGCCCACAGTCCTTAGCGGATATCCCAGTTTCCAATTTTCGTGACATTCGTTTCCCTCCCCAGTCGGAGCTCCCCGCGTACTGAAAGTACGATGGGAATGGTAACCCCTACATTCATGTGAGGGAATTCTTGTATGAGTCAGCGCAGTTTCAGTACGACGACCACCTCATGGCGTATCTATTTCACCGCTCACTGGACAGGATCGCGTTGGAGTGGTTCTATGCCCTACCAGTGGAAGAGGCAGAGAGTTTCAAAGTTATCAAGAAGAAGTTTATCCAGAGGTTCCAAGACCGGGTGGGCCCGGAATATTCCTTTACTGATCTGGTGGCCGAGAAGATGAAGGTCGACGAAGATTTTGCGACTTATGCTGATAGGTGGAGGCAGATGGCCTCCCGTGTGCCCGGGCAGATTCCAGAGGAAGAGAAAGTCAAGTTGCTAATTTTCAATGCCACCCCTACCTTCTGGAATATTTTGGCTATGAATGACATATCCAACATGCACGGGCACGAGAGTGAGAGCCGACCACCCTTGACTCGCTGCCGGTTCCTCAACCGTGCAGGTCCGACGCTTCCCTCGCGAGGGACGTACCCGAGCTTGCTTAGAGTCCCAGTCGGTGTCGAGTCTCGTGGGTCCGTCCCGCATCACTTGTCCTCATAAGACAACAATCTAGCCTTCCAACCCGCCAGTCTAGCCTCATATCTCTAAATAATAGGGAGCCAATCAGTACGCTATAGCTCCCGTGGTGTCAAAGGGAGACCAAGGTAGGAAATGGGGGAGGCCTCTATCTGATAACCCAAAATGCGCGCCGCTCTCAAGAGATGCATGTCCTCCATCATGTTAACCCCAACAAGTGTGCTCTTGTTGAAGTTAACCTTCAAGTCAATGCTCTCCTGCAACAGCTTTAGAAGAAGTCTAGCCACACCCTCTGTCAGGAAGAGAATGGTATCATTTGCATACTACAAGTCGGTGACTACAAGACCCCCTCTCCCAACCTGGAACCCTCTGATTAGATCTACAGCCTGAGCTCTCTGCAACACCATGTTAAGAGCATGAGTTAGGAGCGCAAAGAGGAGGGGAGACATAGGGTCCCCCTGTCGGAGCCCTCTGCCGCTATGGAACGAAGACGACTTCCCGTTGACTAAATAGGAAAGGAGGCATAAGAAATGCAAGCTTGGATCCAGCCAATCCATTTATTCCCAAAATCCATCTTCTCCAACACATCTAACAAACAAAGCCAATTAACTCTGTTATAACCCTTCTCAAAGTCTAGCTTCAGGACAACACCTCTCCTCCTCTGAGTCTTCATGGCAAACAAACACTCATGGACCACCAAAAAATTATCTTGGATGTGTCCCCCCCAATGAAGACTCCTTGGTAGCAATTGATCACCCTGTCCATAACTCTGTCCAGTCTCCTTGCCTGCAGCTTGGTGATAATCTTATAAGTTCCATTTAGCAAACTGATAGGCCTAAAACCTTTGAAATCCTATGCTCCTGGCTTGTTGGGGATGAGAACAAGGAAGGTTTTGTTGATGCCTCCCAAGTGGGCTCTTCCCTCCTGAAACTCCCTGACTGATGACGCAAGGTCTGATTTGATGACGTCCCAACAGTGCTGGAAAAAGGCTAAAGGGAATCCATCTGGACCTAAAGCTCTGTCCCTTGCAAGAGAGAATATTGCCTGGCAAACCTTGTCCTCTGAAAAGTATTGGGAGATCTTCTCCCTCTTTCGAGGAGAAAGGCAGGGGAGTAGATCATGCGAGAGAGTCCACTCGAGTGAAGTCACCGGTCCGCTCATTGCTTGCTTGCTAGGTCCGAGGGTCCTCGATCTTGTGACTATCACCCCCAAGGTGGTGTCACAGCACTGGATGGCGCTGCGTTCTCAGACGGGAGTGGCATGGGAGATGGGTGATGCAGGACGCAGGCTAGAGGCCCTGTTTCGCGTTAGCGGGTGGGGTTGGGTGAGAGGGGGGTGGCGGCCCGCGAGCATGGATGGGCGTGGGTGGGCGACCGGTGAGCTTCGCGTGGGGGTGCTGGGGCATGGGTTGTAGGGGCATGCAGGGGAGAGGGATCTGCTGCAGGTGGGGTGAGATGGAGAGAGAACCGGAGGCTTTGTTTTGGGTGGTGGTGAAGGCTGTTAGCGATGCCGCTGGTGACGCTAGTTGTGGTTGGAGGCGGATGACAGTGGCGGTGGATGGCAAGGGACGTCGACCGAAGGCTTCGGAAGGGGCTTCTCGCTCGCTCCCATCTCAGGAACGGTGCACCTGGAGCTGCTGATTCTCCTCCATGGCAGGGGTGGATGTGGGGTGTGGACTTCTCACCCAAGGGGATTCCCAAAAATTGATGGTAACACAGTATAGCATGGCTAACACATAACATTTCTCATTGTATTTCATCCAACGTGATGCTTACAGGTTTAATAAGAATTGTGGGGAATGGGAGGGGGCATAGTTAGATGGGGAGGGGAACAGACACCTAGGAAACCCAAGGGACTTGGGTTCCTACGAGGGTCCCTTATGAGTGCACATTAGTGCATACTTATATATATATATTATAATTATATATCTATTCCTAATAACAAAAGAAAACTCACACTAGGCCCACTTAACATATATCATCTCATGTGGCCCATTAACATAAAACACTTAGAAATAGCAAATATAGTTTGATAGTTGCTAGCACCACTTTGACGATCATCTGTTGTCGCTTGTCAATCCCGTGATGATCCCGTCATACGGTCGCTGGTATCCTGGCACCCCCTATAGTGCCAACTCCGAGTACAAGCACGTCATCGCGGGCAGCCGCAACATTGTTATCGGCTCGGGTGAGGGCTTACGCTCGAGCCACCCAGTCGTCGACCTCCACTATAGACCTCGGGTCTTGGGAACCGATTCCAATGTTGCCGGTCGATGGCCTTGTGCCACCAGTAGTTACGGGCTGAGTTTTCTCGGTCTACCACCTTCGAGTGGAATCGTCTTCGGCTGCCCTGAAGAAGCACCATCGCGGCCGTACTCCATTTGCCCCTCCTAAAACCCTCCATTCTTCCCCTATATTCCCATACTACCAGCCTGGAATCTAGAGTAGTAGAGAGCTCCGACTTGCAGAGCCTGGTCTGGAGGCATCGCACATCTTCAGGTGGCGTATCATACATTGCTGGAAAGCTCTTCAAGACAGCTTCCCAAGCGAGGTGGTCTCCCATCCATTCGACATCGGGGCTGTCCAGTACAGCCGTTCTCCCTCGACTGTGTAAGATAGGTCCGACCAGCGACCTGTGTGCCTTCCAGAAGCTGCTCCAGCCTCATCTCCCATCTTCTGATCAAGCCCGTTTTAGATTCCTTACTAGGGTCGTCCAGCTTTCAGCCAAAGGTGGTCCCGTCCCATTTGGAGTTCCCCGTCAAGAGCACCGGTGTCGACAACCCACGCCAGCCCTGCAGTCCCAGTCACCAGCGACCAGAATAAGCAGCCCACCACAGGGAGTACCACGGTCTCTTCTGCCATCTTCAGCCCGAGGACTCCGGAGGAGTTCATCAGAGGTCAGTCAGCTTTCAATCAAGCTTGGTCTCACCTTTTTATGATCTTCCCACTGGGAGATACGCCCCTGACAAGCCTCCCCTGTCCGGCTGGCATCCTGCACAGCGTGACTTCACAAGGATCAGCAGTACTGGCGTCTCACACCTCAGAACGGGACCATTCCAGCTTTGAAAGATCCCTGGGATGGCCCTCTTCGTGAAGACTCTGGCCCCGCTGCATCCCGGCCTCAGATCGGACAGCTACGCCATTGGAGAGTCGAGTCTAGAATTCTATCCCTGCAACCAGCCCAACCCAGTCAACATCTAGGAGCCACCATGGGCGTGATCGGGTGATTCAGGTAGCGAATTTTGGTTTGGGAGCTCTAGACTGATCCCTCTTTCAGTGGGACTTGGTCCCGCCTCGATCTGATATTCCAACTGGGAGTACGGCCTCATCCAAGACCTCTCTGGCCTACAGTAGAGAAGCAGGGTGTAATTCTACGGAATCTGCCATACCCGGTGCATCCGAGATCAGAACGAGCCGGTGTTTCTTCCAGGAGCAAGCTAGCACGACAAGCTTTCCAACTCATCTAGTCCCATCCCCAGCGGACATTCCAACCAAGAGTTCTGTCCCCGACAAGTCGCTGGTGGTAGACAACATGGACAACAGGCCAGCTTGCCCGCGTGAGCGCGGTCGGCTTCCGCCCCCCCCTCCGTTCCCCATCCCGCCTGGCCGGCTTACAGCCCCTCCCTGTCTCTACGCCACAAGGCAAAGGAATGATGAATCGGCACTTGACTTCATCAAGAGATGGAGGAATCTCAACATGGCTCCGCGTAAGGCATGGGGTTCAATTATTCATCGAACTGGGGAAGTAATGCATGATATAGTTTGAAGTGCTTTCCATCAAGGGATGAAAATTGAGTCTCCCCCCTGTGGTTGACAACTACATACGCACCTCCTTCGTAAACTTTTTAGACAACATAGGGCCCAAGTCAGTTTTCATTCAGCTTGCCTTTAGGGTTTGGCAGCCATGACCTCTCTTCTTTTGACCATCACGAGGTCACCTTTCTTGAATTCATCCCCTTTGACTAGCTTGTCGAAGACGCGGGATATGCGGGCCTGACAAATATTTTGCTGAGCCTAGAGTCGCTTCCCCTCTAAGTCGGAGAGCTCTTCCAATCTTCGTTCTACGTTTGTTCGGCCATCTTAGACCAATTCATGCTAGATTGCGACCCGTAGTGAGGGTACCCCTAGTTTAATAGGGACGACCACTTCCGAGCCGTACACCAAAGAGAAGGGCGAACAGGCCGTTAGGGTTTTATAGACGGTACGGTACGCCCACAGCGCCTCATACATATTGTCTTCCCAGTCCTTTTTGCTAGAACTGACAATCTTCGCCAGGAGGGTGCAGAGGATTTTATTGAATGCTTCTGCCAGCCCATTTGCCTGCGAGTTGTACGGATTAGACGTTCCCCGGTCAATCTTGTACTTTTCGGCCAATTTGTAGACCTTTTGATTCCGAAAGTGGCTTCCATTATCTGAGAGGATCCGGTTGGGGATGCCGAATCAGAATATTATGTTTCGTCAGATAAATCGGGCCACGATTTCTCCCGTCACTTCTTTCAGGGCTACAGCCTCTGCCCAGCGGGAGAAATAGTCTATTACTACTAGGATGTATTTGCATCCCGAAGAGGAGGGGGGCACTAGGCCCACGACATCTGTTCCCCATTGGGCAAAGGGCCAACTGGGTGCTATTGGATGTAGCTGTGTTGGAGGTCTTCTGGAGACCGTTGCGTGCTCTTGGCACTTTTGACACGACTTAGCATACTTGCAACAGTCGTCGAACATTTTCGGCCAGTAATAGCCCAGCTTTTTGATCTCGATCTTCATCTTCGGCCCTGCCTGGTGTGCCCCAGCTGACCCAGTATGAATTTCTTTCATGGCCATCTTGCGTTCAGCGACGTCGAGCTGGCGGTCAAGAACGTCATCGAGCAGATGAGCCATGCACCTTATAACATGGTCACAGCCCTCATAGGACATCAAAGACATCCACGGGACAACGGGCAAATCACAAGGTCAAGCCATGATAATTGAAAGCCAATCCATCGGGAAAACAACACTCTGGGAATAAACGGTCGTTCGCCTGACTGCTAGGCAATTCAGGAGGCCAGCCAAAGGGCCGCTACTCACACACAGAGAACACAGACACTTGGCGGTCATAGAAAGGGCCGTAAGGTGACTGTAGCGGTCATACACCTGGCCGCCAGACCCAGTCAACCCCCAAACCCACTTAACCAATCAAACCACCAAACAGTCTACTATTGAACCATTTCACTGAGCTTAGCGGTCGGAGTTTAGACCGCTAGCCCGAACTGACTTAAATCCATTGACCAAATTCAAAATGATGCTTAGCGGTCTTACATAGGGCCGTCAAAGCTAGCTTCACGGCCTATCGTACGACCACTTAGCCAAACCAACACACCAGACATAGCCTAGCGGTCACCTAATGGGCCGCTGAACAGAGCTTAGTGGTCCTACAATGGTCCGCTAGCCAATGGAAAATGGTCTATCACATGACCGTGAAGACATGAACCGACGTAACATGAAAACGATCACCACTGGACCGCTTAAGGCACACAAACTGTCTCTGGATGGATCACGAAGGCGTTACGGTGGAAAAAACAGAGGATTGGCCGAAACCCAACCATTCCACGTCCCATTCGCCCTAAAACGAAGGGGAAACAATACTAATGACCAAATTAACCTTCCACAGTCTAGAAGGGATCAAATGGACGTATAAATGACAAGAAAAGGACGATTCCACCGAATCGACCCAAACTGAGTCACGTGGGTACCCGGGCTCATACTAGTCCCAAACGACAACCAATCGTAATAAAACTAGCGAAAATGGAATGCTAACATGCCAGAGGTTCCAATGAAACTAATCTAGCAAGAAACCGTCGCTGGGAAAGGCGAACTCGTCTCACACCCCCCGAAATATGCTTTCACCCAAACGCTATGAAACCCGCTCACACGCACACCGTTCGGCTCCAAATCGCGAGGGAATGTAGAAGAGAAGTAGAGTATCCATCTCCCTACCTCCACCGAAGTTCTCGCATGTCGAAGCGACTAAACCACGCTAAAAATGACACACGAACAAAACTACGTCGGCTTTGAATCCACTGATGGATCGCGCCAACGCCACGCTCCATCCTTCACTCCAGTATGCTCCATGATAACTCCACGACGTTCCTGCCTTGGAGGTCGCCGTTGCCCACGTCGTCCGTTCGGCGTCGAATCGGCTTCCTCATCGCGTCAGAGGTAGGGGGATGGACTCTTCTCCTCGCTAGGATCATTTCCACACAACTTGCACATGCATGCACGGCCGATTGGCCTAGATTCGTTCATTTTTAGGTTTTACCCTAAAATGTGTAAAAATAACATTTTAATTATTTAAATATATTTTTAATTGCTTGTTTGAACTTCTATGGGCGTGCATGTATGTGGGCTGGGTGGGTGATGGTTGGTTTTTAAGTTTTGTAACCGTTTCCCGTCGACTCGATCGACCGGGGCACGACGCGGTTGGAAATTCAACCCGTTCACCATCCAGCTCATATGGCGGTCGGACCAGAGACCGCCATGAGCATAACGCACCATCGAGGGTGCGTTATGTGAGCATATCGGACCACCTGAGACCCGTTATGCCCTTAAAATCCTCTGATTAGCCGTGAGCAT
Source organism: Amorphophallus titanum (assembly GCA_024336825.1). Classification (NCBI taxonomy): domain Eukaryota; kingdom Viridiplantae; phylum Streptophyta; class Magnoliopsida; order Alismatales; family Araceae; genus Amorphophallus; species Amorphophallus titanum. The sequence continues at coordinate 151,090 of JANBPO010006369.1, forward strand.
AACACGCCATCGCGCATCTGTTATGCTCTGAGTTTTCTGCAGATTTTCTGCGTTCGGGTAGCTTTAACGCACCCCTAGTAGACCGCTATAGGCCCTTTGACCACAGGTTTGACCGTTGACCATCGATTAGTAAGGCGGTTAACACGGCGGCCTTAGATAGACCCGTCATGCATTGTATAACGCTCCTAACCCGATGCGTTATACGCTGCATTGTATTGGGGTTTCCTGTGAATTCATGGCGTTCGGGTGGCTTTAACGGACCCGAGCCCATGCGTTATGGTCACATGGCGCATTCGTTCCGGTGCGTTATGTTCCCTGATTTCCAGTGTTAGCCCATGCGAGTATAACGGCATGATCAGGTGCGTTATACTCAGCATAACGCGCTGTACCCAGTGCGTTATGTTCCGTGTTTCTGGTTTCACAACGTTGCACATTGGAGTATAGCGCACTGTAGTAGATGCGTTATACTGTACATGACGCCCTATCACAGGTGTGTTATGGTCTGCATGTTGTGCCCTGAGTCACCTGAGCGTTCGGGTAAGCATAACGGTCGTAGGGATACGCTTTATGTAATGTATAACGCACTCTATCTGATCCGTTATGTGAGGTAATGGGTCCTGATTGGTCTGTTATACCTCCTGACCTTCTAAAAGGAACATGCTTAGTTCTAACTGCATTCCATAGTGCATATTCACCATGTTTAAATTATTTTATAAAACTCTGGCATTATTTTATACCCTGATAGAGTAACTTTCTCTCACCTTGTGATGGAGCCACTGGTTCCACTGATCCACATGAACATCTTTCTTGCTTTCTAATGGATTCTCACCAATGGCTTTACGATCGGGTCCTCCTAGTCCATCACTTTCAAAAATCTCTTGAAGGAGAGGCCCTCAGGTGGTTCTCTTCACTCCCGGCCATCGATCTCATCAATTTTGAGATTGTGTCTGAGCATTTCATCGCTCATTTCGGCCATATGGCTAGTGTAGCTCCCACTCTCACAGACCTTATCAGGGAAAAGATGAAGCCCGATGAGGACTTCATTCAATTTGCCAATCGGTAGAGTGCTATGGCTTCTAGTTCTGGGATCGCCATCCCGGAATATCAAGCCATCATTGTTCTAGTCAATAATGCAATTCCTCAGCTTCGTGCCATCTTGATGCTTAGTGAATTTCACACATTCAATCAGCTCTACAAAAGAGCTCATGTTGTCCAAGCTCAACTAAAGAATTCCTCCTTTCCATTCTTTCTAGATGATGATGATGTCCCAACCACGGAAGGGGCAAGCTCCGATGATCATATCAATGCCTTCCATCGACCCCCCAAATCCACTTATCCCATGGTTGCCACTGCAACCTGTAGGGCGCCTATGGAGGGGCACAAAAATGTCCCCAACTCCTTTCCTTTCCACCAATCACCTCATGTTCCATCCTACACCCAGGAAAGGTTAGCCATGGTTAGGGGCAATCAAGAGTCTAGGCTAATGGAAAGAGGACAAGACTGGCAATATGATGAGGAGGAAGTGGCGAATGACCAACCCATAGTGAGCTCGGACACTAGAAACATGATTGGCCATGAAGAAGGGACAAGACCTTTGGTCTTGATCCGACCCAAGAGTGAACCACCTCGACAAAGCCAAGACATCCCTCCTTCCACTCCAACTCCACCTAAAGGGGCAAGGCCCTTGGTTCTAATTCTGCCTAAGGGCTCATCTACTCAACAGTCAAATCAAGGTGTCTCCTCTCCGCTCATGGCAGAGGATCATTCAACTTCATTCGCTTTTTACCAAGACACCTCACGGGAAGAGCTACTAGCATCTCTCACTTTAATCAAACCAGCTCCTACCCCAACCTTCCTGCCAACTCAATTTGAACCGACTCCTACTATTGATGAGTCTTTTGTGACCCCTACCCCAATTGATCCAGCTCCGATTCAACTTCCCCACCATGAATCCATCTCTTTTCATGAGTCAGATGCTGGATTTGCTCTCCCGACTCAAGAGATCATTCCAAATACCCAATCAAGCTCTCCCCACCCCACCCTCTCTCTCTCACGTTCAGTCTCTCTCTCTCTCTCTCTCGAAACCTCTCTCACTCTCTTTCTCTCCCACGTCCCTCTCTTTCTCTCTCCTTCTCGGCTTATCCGTTTCAGGGCCGGACCGCGACGCAGAGGGTACTGTCGAAAATAGTGCGACGAGAGGAACGCGTTGGCGCCCTCCATCGCGTGGTTCGAGGGATGGTGGAGCGAGATGGAGTGAGTGGAGCGCGGTTCCTACTTTGCCCGCATGCAGCTGGATCGCTGATTTCGGGACGAACGAGGTAGGGGAATGGATTCACCTCCTCACTAGGAACACTTCCATGCCACATGCACGCCCATCCACGGCCGTTTGACCTAGTTACGTCTATTTTTAGGTTTTATCCTAAAATGTGTTAAATTATGATTTTAATCATTTATTTATAATTTAAATGTAATTTCTAGCTTCTGTGGGCTTGTATGAATGTGGGGCATGTTTTATTTTACATTTTCTACAGGTTTTGTAAGCGAACCTGTCAATTTCTATCGACCGGGGAACGGTTCAGTTTCAAACCGATCCCGTTCATCGCCCAGCTCACATGGCGGTCGCACCAAAGACTGTCATGAGCTTAACGCACCGCCCATGGTGCATTATAGTCGCATGGCGGACCACTACCGGTCTGTTATGCTCATGTATTCTATAGGAAGGTCGTTAGCATAACGCCCCCTCGAGCGACCGTTATGGTTAGGGGTTTCCTGTGGATTTTCCATGTTCGGGTGACTTTAACACACCCCAGGTAGACCGCCATGGTTTCTGAGAAGTTAAATTTCAAAAAGACATTTGGGTAGTCATAGCGGACCAGTGGAGGTGCGCTATGCTCACATAACGCACCCCCAGAGATCCGCCATGACCGCCGAGCCTGGGATTATGATAAGTGGAGATGACGGGCTAGGGGAGGCGTATCATGTTAAGATAACACACCCCGCCTGATCCGTTACGCACTATAGCGGGGCAGCCCTGATCCGTTATGCTCTCTGCTAACCCAAGGGTAATGAATTGCTATTTTAATACATTTTCTGCCCAGTTTAAGTTATTTTATGAATAAAAATACACCTTTTAGTTCCAATGGAATGGCTCTCTCTTTCCTTGTGATGGAGCCACTAGTTGTAGCCTAGCGACCTTAGTGTCGGCCTACCTGGGAGAGGTGGAGGGGTATTTCCCGACTAACGATTTTTAGGCTAGTTATCGTGGGCCCCTGCGATTACCGTAGTCTGGGTGCCCAAGAGGGCCCATGCTGTCCCCGCCTCCCAGGAAGAATTGAAGGCCTATCATGCAGGACCAAAGGAAGATGCTTGGGATAAGACATTAGCCCCAGTTTATTCCTCACCGGTATCGACTACCCAGGCCCAGTCGGGGAGGGTGTCCCACTGTCATAGGCTGTGTACTTCACTAGGAGCATGGCCAGTGTACCAGCAGCACCACTACAATACCTCCTCATCTCCGCAGAAGCTGGGGGCAAGTATTGTGGTCTTCAAGAAGTCAGCCATCTTCCGAAGGCCATCCACTAGAAAGGTGAAGAAGAATAGAAGCGTTCAAGTCTTCACTTGCAACACGACCAGAGTAGTCAGCCACCATGGGGCTTCGCCCCCGGATCGTAGGTGGGTCGAGCTACCTCCTGAAACGTTACAGCGAGGTGCCAGTGAGTGTGAAGCTGCCCTCCCGACCATGGCCCCTCAGCCGACACTTAATTATGCTGGGGGCATGGTCTCAACTCCAGAGCTTACCCCCGCTTCAGAGGACTACTACTATACCTCAACCAATAACGTTGGTGCCGCCACTGATGCAATAGGCTTCATGCTATCCAAGTCTAGCTGATCCGGCAATAATGAACAGAGCAGTGATAGAACAGACGATAGAAGAGAAGCTAGTAGAGTGAGGCGGTGATAATCATGCCTCATTCGATGTATACAAGGTGCCGTACCCGGTCCACCGCGCTGCTAAGAGGCCACCTCTTGGTGTCGACAAGTTGCCGAAGTTTGATAAATTCAACTGACAGGGTTCACCGAAGGAAGATATAACCTGCTACATTAATGTGATGGGCGATTTGGAAACCAATGAGTCACACCTGCTAAAATCCTTCGGGTCCTCATTGACGGGACTTGCTTGCGAATGGTACTCCAACTTGCCAGCCGGAGCAGTCAACAATTGACTGGATATGCAGTGGCAGTTCCGGAAGCAGTTTCATGCAGCCGAAAGGGAAATAACCATTGCCGAGCTCTGTACCTCCAAGCAGAGGGATGATGAAATGGCTTCAGATTACATTAAAAGATGGTAGGACCTTAGCACGAGATGCGAGCATCCGGCACACCAAGAAGATGCAGTCCAAATCTGCGAGCAGAACCTGAAGCGAGAGATACTCGAAAGGATGATCAGGATCGAGGCTAAGTCCTTCGATCGGCTAAACGATGTGGTGGCCGAGATCGAGGCTTTCCTCTCCAACTGTCCTCCCACTTCCACTTTTGTAAACCAGAGGACCCGATTCATCTATAAATGGCCAGTGCCGAGAAAAGCTTGCACAATTGACTTCAAGGAGTTGGAGTCACAAAAGAATGGAGATGAAGGCGTTGCCGATCCTTCCCCTACCGAACCTGATGAACAACAAGAGAGCCCGTCTTTACGGACCAAAATGAAGAAGTCGTACTCCTTTCCAAAGGACAAGACTCGAATCCTCTTCGAATGGACCCACAAATATGGCAAGTTGGTGCTCCTGGAGCCCAAGAGACCAGATGAAGCTGGAGGAAAGGACGAACCCCAATTCTGCATTTATCATAGAGGGTTTGGACACTCTATTGAAGATTGCTACATGGTCGAAGATATCATAAAAGACCTGATCATCAGAAGCAAATTGCAGATGGGTAATATAAGGTGGATCCACCGCGCCCTCATCAAATGCCTGTCTTTAAGACAGCAGTCAGTAGGGCCTCCTCACATCAGTCGGAGCAGCGTCGGCACTAACAGCACCCCGGTCTGGGGGCATTAAAGCAAGAAACAGCATCCCAGTCTGGGGGCATTGAAGCAAGAAACATCACCCCGGTCTGGGGGCATTAAAGCGAGAAACAGCACTCCGGCCTGGGGGCAGCCCAAGCTGTAAGGCTAGCTCAGCGTGACAGGGGCCCGCCAGAGTTGAAAAGGAAAACATCTTCGGCCTTCACGGCCTACTTCCATTACATCTTTGGCCCTCACGGCTTGCTCCCAATATCCCTTGGCTTTTGTAGCTCGATGTCTAACACCTTCAGGCATCAAGGCCTGCTCCGATTATATCTGTAGCCCTTTGGCTTACTTAGCCTACTCTCGACATTCATTGGCGCTTATAGCCTACCGCCTCAGTTATCCTTTAGCCCTTGAAGCTCACTTTCCTAATTGCCATTTGGCTCTTACAACAGTCGGTTGTCAATAATTTCTGGCAAGTGTTGAATATTGTGAGCTATTACCTTTGCTGTGGCTTAACAACAACTTGCTCTCGACATCTCTTGGCTTTTATATCTTGCTTCCCCAAATACCCTTTGGCGTCTTTCAGTCCGTTGCACAATGTCTATCGGCTCTTTAGCCAATTTCTAACATCTGTGGCTTTTATAGCGTGCTTCCCCACAACCTTTCAGCCTAATCAACCCGCTTCCCTGTGATCAGCTCCTGTAGCCCACTTCCCTATGATCGGCTCCTGTATCCCGCTGTCCAATACCTTCGACCTTTGGACACCCAACAAAACTAAAAAGGAGACCTTTCACTTTGGTTCGGGTCCTTCCCCTGGCCATAGGATTAAAAAAGAGACCTTTCACTTTGGTTCGGATCCTTCCCCCGGCCAGAGGATTAAATAAGAGACCTCTCACTTTGATTCGGATCTTTCCCCGACTAGAGCATTAAAGAATAGACCCTCTCACTATGGCTCGGATCCTTCCCCTGGATAAATAACAAAAGAAAGGACCCTTCAGTTTAGCTCGAACATTCCATACTTGTCAGAGAATACAAAAGGTTCCGTCTAAGCTAACAAATATCCTACCTTGGCCAGAGCTGTTGTCCAAATAAAAGACTGCCTTTGGCCAAAACCAACCCCTTGTCTCGCCAGGGTTCACTATCACGCACTAAACCCCTTTCTCCCTTGCTGCAAAAGTATCTGCTAGGCCAAACAAAAATGACAAAAAAAGCAAAACAAAATAAACAACAGACAAACAAAAAACACACAAAAGAAAGAAAATAAGCAAAAAAATGAAACAAAATGAAAAATAAAACACAAAAAAACAAGCAAACAAAAAGGAGATAAACAAAAAGGTCTTGCATGGCTCTTAATTTTTGAATGCTACTCTTGCATGCTTGCTTGTAATATAACATACCACGTTCTCTTTAGAGTGTCCTAGGACTTCTTTGAATAAATAATGCCACCCTAACTCTGGACGCGTGTGTGCCATGCCACATACTAACAGGGAAGGAACCAATGCTGGTAAGTGCATACGTCAAGGGGAAGAGTCGTAACTATGTCATTAGTAGAACTCCCAAAATATACCCTAGACACACTCCCACAGTTCGCACATAATGTGAATCAATGACTTTGACCGTAGGGATCCCAGATTTTCTTTCTAGCACTCTATGAACGCTCGAATGCCTACACTCACATGGAAGGCGATCGTGAGGAAAAAGTTACCTACCCCCCTTTCCAAAAAAAAAGAAAAAGAAAAATGAGAAATAAGTAGAATGTGGATCTAAGTAGTCGGGAATCCCCACTGAAATAAATGAGGGCACTGATCCAGTGCCGACGAACACCTCAAGAGACAAACAAACCATGTCGGTTCCACCACCCTGGTGACACCGACGAATGAACACCTTACCCGGACCTTACGCCTGGGATAAGAAAATAAACCCCTCTTTGCGTTAGCACTGACCCAGTGTCGATGAAGACTTCAAGAGACAAACAAACCATGTCGGTTCCGCCACCCCGGTGACACCGACGAATGAACACCTTACCCGGACCTTATGCCTAGAATAAGGAAATAAACCCCACTTTGTGTTAGCACTGACCCAGTGCCGATGAATGCTTCAAGAGACAAATAAACCATGTCGGTTCCACCACCCCGGTGACACCGACGAATGAACACCTTACCCGAGCCTTACGCCTGGGATAAGGAAATAAACCCCTTCTTTGCGTTAGCACTGGTCCAGTGCCGATGAACACTTTAAGAGACAAATAAATCATGTTGGTTCCACCGCCTTGGTGACACCGTCGAATGAGCACCTTACCCGAGCCTTACTCCTGGGATAAGAAAATAAACCCCTTCCTTGGGTTAGCACTAACCCAGTGCCGATGAATACTTCAAGAGACAAATAAACCATGTCGATTTCGCCACCCCGGTGACATCGATGAATGAACACCTTACTCGAGCCTTATGCCTGGGATAAGTAAATAAACCCTTCTTTACATTAGCACTGACCCAGTGCTGACTAATACGTCAGGAGACAAGCAAACCATGCCGGTTCTGCCACCTCGGTCACACGGACGAATGAACATCTCGCCCAAACCCCTCTTGGGCCGAAGTGATGAATACCTCCTTTTGACTTGGACCTCCCGTCCAGGTCATTTGAACCAATAAGCTTTTCTCCCCATCCCTTCGGGTGACGAATACCTTCTTTTGACTTCGACCCCCAGTCCAGGTCATTTGAACCAATAAGCCCTTCTCCCCGTCCCTTCGGGTGACGAATACACCCCTTTGACTTGGACCTTTCGTCTAGGCCATTTGAATTAATAAACTCTTCTCTCCATCCCTTCGGATGATGAATACACCCCTTTGACTTGGAGCTTTCGTGCAGGCCATTTGAATTAATAAACGCTTCTCTCTGTCCCTTCGGGTGACGAATACACCACTTTGACTTGGACCTTTCGTTCAGGTCATTTAAATCAATAAACTCTTCTCCCCATCCCTTCGGGTGATGAATACCTCCTCTTGACTTGGACCTTTCATCCAGACCAATAGAATTAAAAAACTCTTCTCGCCATGTCACTTGGCACTCCGAAACGTGAAATGATATTCTTCATGATGAAGCGACATACTGTGGTTGCTTTGATTTCTGCATACGCTTTAGCTTCTGACCACTTGGTGAAATACTCGGTTGCTGTAAGGATGAAAGATTTCTGTTTAACTTGAGCATTAGGGTCGCCAAGTGGTCTAACGATATCAAAGGCCCACATCGAGAATGGCTAAGGAGTAGAAAGAGGATGGAGAGAGGAAGCGAGAGCGTGAATTTTATCAGCATGAAGCTGGCATTGAAGACACCTACGGACATAGGTAGAACAATCTTCCTCTAGGGTCGGCCAGTAATAGCCTTGCCTAAGAATTTTCTTCCCCAACGCCTGCCCATTAACGTACCCTCCACACTCACTTGCATGAGTGGCTTCTACCCCCTTCCAAGCCTCATCGTCATCCAGACATCTCATGAAAATTCCATTAAGAGCACGCATATATCATTCTCCTGCAATGATTGTATACCTCGAGGCGACTCTTCTAATGGCCTTCCGCTGCTCGGCATTGGCCGTCTCCAGAAATGATCCATCCCTACAGTATTGCTCAATTTCATGATACTACGGCAACTCTTCTTCTTCCAAGATTTTCTCAAGCTCAGTCAATGAAACTTCCTTCAACTCTTCCTTCTCAGCCTTCTTCTCTACAGATTTTCAAAGGTTATCGAACCAAAGATCCTAAAGGGAAGGAGCATCTAACCACTGGACCACAATGATCTCGGTGGAACGACTAAGAGGGAAAGAAAGGGTGGAAGCTAGCGATGCCAAGGCATCAGCAAGGATATTCTGGGAGCGAGGAGTATGAATATGGATAAGCTTGCGGAACTACCTAGCCAAGAGCGTGACCAGATCTTGATAGGGCTTAAGTTTAAGGTCACGGGTGCGGTAGGTTGAGAGAACTTGACGCAGCACCAATTGAGAGTCTCCTATGATATTGAGATATCGTGTGCCTAAGAGATAGACGTGCTTCAGACCGACAAGGAGAGCCTCATACTCAGCTATGTTATTTGTGGCAGGAAATGTGAGCTGATAAGTAATAGGGATAGTTACTCCTTCGGGAGTAAGGAGAACGGTGCCGATCCCACAGCCCTGAGAATTTAATGCACCGTCAAAGTGTAAAGACCAGAAGGAGAGATGAGTGATCATAGCAAGGTGCTCGTTAGGAAACTCATCCTGGTTCGAATCAGTGCAAGGGATTAGAGAATGAGCAAGATGCTTGGCAATGGCATACCTTTTATGAAAAGTGGAATGGATTAATATAAATACATGTCAAAGAGAAACCCTGGGCCAAGCTCCAAGGGTTTCCCACATCTATGGCAGCCGCCCCTCTATCTCTTCTTTCTGGTCACCCCTTCTCTCTCCCACAACAGTACAAGGTCGCATGCCGTCCCGAGTGCCTGTGACGAGGAGTCGAGTGAGAGAGCAATCGCTGAGAGATGAGACAAGGACGATCCCTCAACCTGCAAACTGCATGGATATCGCTATAGGCCGGGCACCTACGCGGCTAGTGACGTCGCTCAGTAGGAATCAACCCTCGGTCGTGGATCTGACTCTGCGCAAGGTGAAGATCTGATGTTTTGTCGCTTAGTTTGGAAGAAATGGATCAAGGGTCGCAGGGATGTAAGAGAAGAAAAAAATTTAAATTCTACTGCATTCTCATTTTCCTATCTACTCCCCTTATGATCCTTACAGTGGTATCAGAGCTAGGTTTTCGCTTTGATCGATTTCTTCTTAATCTGTAATTATTTTCTTTAGTTTCCTTGCATCGGTCTTGTCTTATCTGTTGGTCTATTGGCATTCGTGAGGTGTATGATGCCGTGAACTGCATCAGCAATGGTTGATGCGATGATGATCCCTTCGTCGATCTCGTGACACCGGCGGTTGGCCCAGCGGCGTCGTACGACTATGGCGCAGGTGACCTATCTGCATTGGGTCACCGTTTCCCTTCCTCAGATGTGTGATGATGCGAGGTAGGGTTAAGAACCCTAGCCATCACCGCCCATGCTTCAATCGGGTTAAGGAGAAAGGGATCACTGGTCTCTTCACCCGGGCATACGGATTCGTCCCATGCTGGTTTATGCCATGACGGTTCGGGCTGTTCGGCCCTTTATCGAATAATCACATTATCTATCCAACAGAAAACACATGGATCCCTTGATCCCCCCACCGCGACTTGACCGCGCAGGGCAATCCACATCTCTATACTGCGTTAATTTCGTTTAAGGGTAAGAGGCACATGGAATGGTTCCATATCAGTGGAGGGATGCATAGGAACTTATAGATAATAATTTCAGATTCTTGTTTGAACATGTTGACATGTTACTACTTTAGAATGTAGATTTAAAGGCATGTTAGAATCCAAAAATTTTCAAAAATTATCCATATACCCAATTTTGATTGGATCCCTAGTTTTATGAAAACCAAAGCTATTTATTTTTGAAAATCCAACTTCACTTGATGTGCAATATCATGTGTAGTGTGATTAGCCGCATCTGCCCCCAGTCTGGACCTGAGGCGCCAGGTAGGAGGATGGCTCTCCCGTCGGATCGGGTGCAACTGCCTGGGATGGCACACCCTGACGGGCCTCCTCCTTTTCTTGCATGAATTCAACGAGGTTGGGGACGCCGTCGAATTCTTCTACCGACTGGGACGGGGCCACCGTAGATAGAACCGGGAGTTTATTAACTGGTGGAGCTGGAGGGATGTTGACTCCCTCAGCTGGCCGGGGTCCCCGCGGGCGTTCCTGCCTTTTGGCGCGTGATCGCAAAAAACTCCGCAAATGAGGGGATGTCCGAGCTCTTCGGCTCCTCGGGGTAGAGACCCACCGGTGGAGGGATTTCGGCGCCTCGGACCTCAGGTTCGGGGATCCGGTATGGTTGTTCACCTCTGAGCATGATGTTGCGGTTATCCTGAGGAGGGCGGCCCCACTTCTTCCCTGACCGGGTAGCATGTTGAGAGGTGGACGCCTCGGCCTGGTTTGCTTCCGACAGGTCGTAGGGCATCTCCCCTCCTTCCTCGTCCAGAGAGAGGGCAGTGTCGAACAGCGTCGAAAGGGTGTTGCAGGCGACGACAACCCCCTTCTTCCTCTTGTCTCGACGCCTTCTTTTCTTTTTCTTCTTTTCCGCGACGGTCAGAGACTGCTCGCCGGGGAGTTCGCCCTACAGGGGAGGCTCTTCTTCTATTTGGGTCTCCACATCAGGGTCCAACTCGAGATTCTCGAATTCCTTCCAGGGGACATATTCCTTCAGCTCGACAGGCTAAATCTCGGGCTGTTCATATTCTTCATGCCCTTCAATAATGGTTTGAAGTCTTTCAACCATCGGGTTAACCTCTTTATGGATCCGCACCGGGACCCTCTCTTTTCTATTGAAGGTAGGCCTCCTCATGACTAACCGAGGAGCCGTATCGTGCCAGACAGGGCTCACCGACGGCGACGCTGGCCGAGGAGTGACACCCCTAACATGAATTGTCGGGGTGGGCTGATGAGTTGATCTTCTTCTATTTTTCTTCGGCGCAGATTGCCAACCCACTTGGTCCTGGGCGGGCGCTACCATGAAAGCTTCATAAGTAGCGCGGGCGCTGGCTTCCGCCCATTCTTCCGGCAATTCTTGATATAAGGATATCATGTTGGCCGAAGACGGCATGCTGGGCATTTCATGCAGCTGCGGAGGGTCCACCTTGTGCTCCCCCATGTCTAACTCCCCCTTTCTTATCAGTGCTTCGATGACGTCCTTGAAGACTTTCTCCATGCCATTCCTTTTCCATTCATTTGCTGACCTGTCATGAACAAAACATCACGAATGTCAGTCATATGAAGGTGCAAACAACACAATGACTTATAGTGTTAGCCATTATCAATATCATGAGATACAAATGACCAATAACCACAGGGGCACAACAGAGATGACGGTCTAAGGATGGGCTGTTACACTCTAGAGGAGATAGGACTGTGGCGGTCTAATAAAGGCACACCACACGGATGTAACGGTCGAGGGATGAGCCATTACAGACACAGCCCTACTACAGAACCTAAGACAGACAAACATGTAACGGCCTAAGAGAGGCGCGTTATAAGACTCTGACGCACAAGGGAAGGACCGTTAAAGCCAACTGACTTAACAAGTCAAACCCTGGCCAACCACTATGACGACCTATAGAAGGCGTGCTACAGCACCCTGACAGTCTAAGGTAAGGCCGTCGGAGTGAACCGACTGACACGAATCTCGAGAACGACAAGGCTATGACGCTCCACCATAGGCACGTCAGGATCGTGTGACGCTCCAGAATTGGACCGTCACATTGAACCAGCCTCAAAGAACCCGAAACGACCAACGACTGTGACGGTCTATCGTAGGGCCGTTAGAGACCTCTGACGGTCACTGAAACGACCGCTACACTGTCACGGCGGGAAACATAGTGGAATGGCCGAATCGACCCATTCCACACCCCATTCACTCCGAAGCGTAGGGGAAACAAAGTCAAACGACCACAGAGGACGTCTGGGAGCTAAAAACGCCACATGCACGCATCAAAATGCGAGATCGGGGCGATTCTGATGAATCGACCCAAATCGAGTCACCGAGGTTCCCAGACTCCTACCGGCCCCAAATGACAACCGATCGACATGAAACTGGCGGGTACAGGATCCTGACATCCTGACGGTCATTTTGACAGTAATTATACTACAAACCGTCACCGTTTTCTGGCGAACGCTACAAACCCCAAAAATAACAATTTTGCCTAAACTGGTTCGATCTAGCCCATTCAAGCACCAAACCACGCACAGAAGCAGGGAAAACGTGCTGGAGGAAGTGGCGATCCATCTCCCTACCTCCACCGAAGAAATTGAGCGCCGAGGAGACTAAACCCCTACGAAAACCACAACGCGAGCTCAACCGCCGGCTTTGAATCCACCATTCGAGATCGCGCCAAAACCGATCCGATGTCGCTCCATCACGTGTCTCAGCAGCTTCCCGACGTCGTCAGCTCACACACGTCGGAACCGCACAATCTATATACCAAAACGAAGAGCTCGAAAAACTCTACGTAATATGATGTTCAAAAAATTTTTTGCTTAAGAGGAGGCCTATCTTAGGATGGAAAAATGGAGATACCATCCCCACGACCTCGCTCACTGCCCCAGCGACACTTCCGTAAAATTTCACGGTCAAAGGTCACTCCGGCGGCCACGAACAAGCCGTTAAGGCAAAGCTCTATAACTACCCTGCTACAGTGTTTCATGTAATTCGCCGTGTAACTTTAAAATTTATCTTTTTTTTAGTTAATTAAATTGTTAACTAGTTAATATTACCATATAAGGGCATGGAAATTTAGAGAAAAATGTGGGAATTCCAGTCATATACACTTTATGATTTTTAGACATATGATTTTATGGATAAAAATGTTTAAGCATGTTGTCCTTATTAATTAACTAAAGAGAAGACATGCAAATCACAGTATAAATCATGCAGAGGATTTTGAACGGAGACATGAAGATGGAACTTAACGTCTAATATGCATGCTGGTTAAGGATTTTTATCTGGGAGAGAAAACCTACCTAACATTTTGGAGAGAGACGGACAACGGACGGGGATGAAGAAGCTACGTGCTTCTTCACACCAGCGGCAATAGCAACAGTCGTAGCGGCACAACAACGAGCGGAGGAAGAAGACAGCAGCAGCCCATGTCGGAACAGAAAAGGAAGCAGACGATGCTCCTTCACGTCCCGGACGCAGGAGGAAGAGGAAGCAGTAGAGGATGCCGACGCTCACGCTTGAAGCAGCGGCAACAACGAAGGTTTGTTGCACTTGGGGTCTTATATATAGGGTTAAGAATCCTAATGGGGTCGTCCGAATGCAACGGATCCTAGTGGGTTTTAAATTTCCCAAAATAGACCTAATCTTCCCATATTCTCTGATCATCCTTCCTCATCCATCACTGCTATCCTTGTTTGACCGAAACTCATGCATGCACAGGTCGATCACAACCCCATCGAGCAGCTTCTATTGGGTTTTAGTATAAAGGCCCATTTAAACCTTTGGTTTGATTTCACGTAAGAGGGGTTTTCTTTTATTGAATAGAACCCATTATGATTTCCTTGCTTATGAAATTGGGTTAGTCCTATGTAATAGTTTAAAGGTTGAGATTTATTATAATTATATTTATTATTGCTAAGGCCCAAGCCTATTATCGTATAGACATTCTAAGTTAAACCCATTCCAGTCTTTTAGCCCATTATTAATTTGCTTCTTTGAAGCTACGTTCTCCAGTGTTTTTTCTTGTTTCTTATTTTTCACTGTTGATTCAAGTATTTTTGTTCGTGTTTTAGGGTTCCCTCTGGTGTAGAGAAAGGGAGACTATGTCTCCGATTTTGTAAGTGACACAGTGCCACTTGTGGGTTCCCTCCGATTTGGAGGAAGGGGGACAGAGTCTCCGCTTGCTAGTAACGGGGTGTTGCTAGTGTTTTCCCTCTGGGTTCGAGGAAGAGAGGAGTCTGTTCCTCCGGTCAAGCCGTGAGACAGCCGTTGTTGCAGACTGAGTCTACTTTTCTAGCCTGTGCTAGTGGAATCCTTGTCCGGTGTGGACGAGGGGAGGACGTAGATTGTAGTGGGTAATTGAACCACCTAAAAATCCCTTTGTCTCCTCGTGTGGTTGCTGCCTTGCCTTCTGGTGATCTCTGTCTGTTGGTTGGTGGATGTTGCCATCTACGTTGGCTTCCTTGACCCCTCATGAGCTTGATCGTTTAGCTGTGTATCATCGATTGCTACCTGGAGCGTTCATTTCATGAGTGCGCATCTTCCTGTCTAGTATGAAGAGCCTTGGATCTCATCTCTCATATCATCTTGCGTGATATTGGGTTCTCTGATTGTGAAAATAGTGGTGATCTATTCATTCCCCCCCTTCTAGATCACTCTCTACATTCCTATCAGCCTTGTCTGTGTGGGGCGTGGTTCTTTCGCTGGTTCTAGCTTGAGATCAAGAGATTCTCCCGAGGGTGTTACTTTAGCGTGTGGCCGTGTGGCCTTGTCTCTAGTTCTATCGACTAGGACAGACCGTCTGACCATGGGGTCGGGGTTGTGTCGAGGGACGGGGTGTGTGTTTCCCCGATTTCAAGGTCTTCTATTGCTAGTCACCGTCATCGTGTCGTGCTGACGTCCTTACTCTATTGATATCGTTGTTGCTATTCTTACTACCTTCCTTTACTATTGTTATTTTTGTGCTGCACTTCTACTACAACTTTTGTTGTAGTGGGGTTCCACGGCACCCGTAATGAGCCTATGAGATGAGGCTCACCCTCTGCTTTTCAAGTGCGGTGTTCTACTCAATGTGGAGTGCTCTGGTCAGAGGTTTTTTAGTTGCTAGCTCACCAGGTTGGCTGGGGTGTCCCCCCGGGTAGTGTAGGTTTCTCTTCCTTGATTGTGCTTCTGGACTTATGGTTATTTAATTATTATAAATGTAATTTTATTTTTGTCAGAACTATAGATTAATTCTACAGATGCCATGGAGGGCTCTTCGTGGGCAAGCTCTTTAGTGCGAACTTGCACCATCTCGCTCGCCGCTCTTCCCCTTCTGGTGAGAGGTCCCGCTCTCATGGCAAGTCTGGCGACCTCTTCAGGTTCGGTAGGTAAGGCTCCGTACTGACCAAACACTCCTGCCATATTGCAAGTGTAGACCCTCAGGTCTTTGCCTCTTCTTGCCGTCCTCCTCGATGGCCTGCCTGGAAAGACTAGTCTGTCGAAGAATGACCTCCGGGGCTTCGCTTCTTCCTACAAAGGGGGTTGATGATGCTCCTCCGAGCGATTCCTCGACTCTACACTGGGTACAGGCCGGGTTTCTTCTTCTTCAAAGGTGGAGGCTACTGCCCCTAGTAATCTATGGCGACCCAAAGGAGTGCTTCTTGGGCTACGTAGATAATTCCTCATGGCTTGCTCCACTCCTTCCTAGTCTTGGTCAGGAGGAGAAACCAGTGATGGTGCGCCGACGGCGGCAGCAGGGGAGTAAGCCGAAGGCCTTGTGCGGACGGCTTGGTGACGACGTCGGTGGTGTTGGCGACGGGTGTCCTTCGACAACGTCGATGTTGCAAGTACCGATTGACAGATGAGGGTCGCTACCTTGACCCTCTCTTCTTATCGTGCCTTTGCAGGGTGGAAGGTGCTGGGCCCTGCTTGGGCGGGTGAAGTGGTCTGGGCTCCCCTGGGGATCTACGCCTACTTGAGTTTGGCCGGCCCACAGGTTGGTGTATTCTTTGGCACTTTGGCCAGGACAGTAGGCATCATCTTGTTCTTCATCTTCTACAGTGGCCAGAAGGAGTTCCGCACCGGGACAATGGGCACGACCCGCTCCGGGATCGCCTCTGATCTTCGTCCGTTGAGATGGACTCTCATGCTCTCGACAACGATAGACGTGCCGGAGTTGGAGGTTCGCCCCTTGGGTGTAGCAGCGGCGTGGCTTTGCCAGATCCTCCTCTGGTGGGATGTTGATCCTTGACGAGATGGCCCGACAGTTTGGTGCACGTGGTGCACGTTGTAGGTCAATGTCCCCGTCGAGACAATCTTGGCAGTCTTGGTCGACGATCGGGTAGCAGCAGCTTTGACAGCTCCTTTGGGGGGAGCATTGACTTTGGGCGCGTCGGATGCTTCCACGTCCAGCAGGTTCACGAAGGCTACCCCAAGGAAGTTGGGGAAGCCCACCACGGGAGGGAAGCTCCCGAAACAGAGGGGAACGGCCAGGTAGCCATCCCTGATGTGGCTACTAGCCCTGAATCAGCCTACTAAATGCACAAATGCTACTAATAAGGTCCAACTTGCCGTAGCTCGGCCTACAAAACTCTTGAGTGATAAAGAAAATAAGACTCTAGCTCATGGGTAGCTCTCCAAGTCCTCTCCAAGCCATAGCAAAGTCAACGCATCCCGAATAGTGCTGTGCTTCCTGTAATGTCGCTCTATCGCGTCGCGCCGATCTTGGGCTTGAGTGTCTTCACAAACTCTCCCCGGGTGGGAAGGACTCGACCCCGTTGAGTAAGGGTCTCTGTCGCTCCGGTATCACTCGAGCAAGTCTAGATCTATCCTCTCAAGCTCTGCCCCAGTGATCCATGTGTCCTCAGACGTGGGTCGTCTTCTCCAACGTACCAAGTAGCAGTGATGCGTGCCACTCCTAGTGGTTGTCACCTGCTGATCGAGTATAGACTCTATCCACTCATGTTGTTGAGGTGACGGGGCTGGAAGTGGACTCTCAGGGGAGGGCTCGCTCACAAGGGGTGGAGAAGGCCTAAACAACTCACTGGGGATCACTGCCGGGTCCCTATATGCGACTAGATCCAAGATGTTGAATGTGGAGGTAATACCATAGTCCTCTGACAAGTCTACAACATATGCATTGGATCCAACTTGTCTCAAAACTCTGAAGGGGCCAGCACCATGACCTTGTAGTTTCTTCACGGCTCCAGAAGGAAACCATTCCGGTCTGACCTAGATCATGACATGATCGCCCTCCTGGAACTCGCGGGGGTGTCTCTGAGCGTCCGCTAATTCTTTATATCGCACGTTGCTGGTCTCTATATGGCGACTAATATCATCATGGAAACCCCTAACGTGCTCGGCAAATGACTCTACAGACTGTGACACTCTAGCATGTATGGGTAAGGGAACTAGATGCACTGGCTTCCTAGGCCTATATCCTATGACGATCTCAAAAGGAATCATGCCTGTGGACCTATTGACTGAGTCATTATATGCAAACTCGGCAAGTGGCAAAACCAGATCCCAGTCCCTCTCACGTTCCCTAACCAAGCATCTCAAGAGATCCCCCAAACTTCTATTGACTAACTCAGTCTGCCCATTAGTCTGGGGATGGTACGCCGTGGAGAACTTGAGCTGCATGCCCATCATATGCCAAAGGGTCTTCCAGAAATAGCTAGTGAATCGGAAATCACGATCAGACACAATGGACTTAGGGAGTCCAAACTGGCTCACTACACATGAGAAGAATAAACGAGCAACCCTAGCAAGGGCAAAAAGGCTTTAAACCGGCTAAGGTGAAAACCCAAAAGGGCGCCTTAGGTAAAAATGGGTACCCCTCAATGTGAAAACCCGCAAGGGCGCACTGGAAAAAGCTAAAGGAAGTCAGTCCTGGCGAAAACCCGAAAGGGCGATAGGGCTAGTAAAGCGACAAAAAAAAATAAAAAAGGGCATACATGCAAGAGGATAGAAGCAAAAACAGCTAAGTTCTGTCCTTTATTTATCAATCTCGTCAATGGAGCCCGAGTCAAGCCCTCGGGGGTAACTCAAAAAAAAAGAATGGGGCGCAAGGGCCCTATGTACAAGAGGGTATTACAGCTCATCAGGCACCAGACCCGCTCCTCCTCAGGCCGGCAAGGCGAGCCTCCCTCTGAACAGCCTCCCCCTGGAGCCCCTCTAGTCTACGACAGAGAGCCTCTACCTCGGCCTGTGCACTGCCGCACGCCAGCTCAGCCTCCTGAAGCTCCCTCTGTAGCTCCTCTACTCGGAGGGAAGCTCTCCTGCTACGCTCGCGAGCAGCCTTGACCTCGACATCGAGCTCAGCCTGAGTGGCTCGAAGCTCGCGAAGCCGCTCCTCCACCTGCTAGATTTGTTTCTGGATCCTCCATCTCTGCTCCTGCGCAATATGAAGCCGGGCGAACTCGCTCCACAAGGCTGTCAGCCTAGCGGTCCACGCATCCCGAGGGAGACCCATCATATGATAACCTCGGGTAAAGGTCTCCAGGCTGCTCCTCAAAGTCTCCACAGTCGGCAAGGGGTCTACCCTGATCAGCTGCCCAAGGCCCTGGAGAAGTCGTCCGGCCGTATCGACGTCGCCTAGCACCACCCCAAGCTGAGGGGTGTCAGGCCACTCAACTCCAAGGGCAGGAAAGTCCAGGAGCACCTCTGGAGCCTCCCTCAACGGGGCTGCAATCGAAGAAAAGTGGAGTAAGTGCTTATTCTCAATCAAGAGGATAGACATGACAATCCATGATTGGTACAAGATGATGATATACCTGAAGCTGCCTCGGGTGTACAAGCAACTGCAGAAGTATACTCCTTCCCGATGGCTAAGGTAGGAGTGCTCGTAGAAGCTAATGCCAGTCCACTCAGCGGGACCTCTATAACCTGGCTCCCTGCAATCCAAGTAACAACATGTAATTGCCTATTTATGGGATGCCATACAACTACTATGGAGCTTCAAAAAAGAAGGCAGCTATATACCTGTCTAAACAACATCCCCTTCCTTAGCTATGCTAGGAGGGGCGGACTCCGTATCGGGGACCTCTTGGGAGCAATATTGCTCACCCACTAAGATCGGCCTTGCTCCGTCTGGAAACTCGCCTGTCATAGGGACCTCAGTTGTCGGCTCCCGGGAAGGAGCATCTACAAGACAGATATGAGGAAATGGTTAGCACCATAAACAAAATGCAGACTCAAGCTGGGCCATGCAGTGGCAAACGACAGAAATACCTGTAGGCTGAGCGCCCACGAGTGGGGCGTTATGCCCGGAGACATGCTGACTCTCTGGCAAACCCGAGGAAACTCTTCCTTCCACGACAGCCCCCTCGGGTGGCGGTAGTTCATCCTCTACAGCCCAGTCTGCCGCTATTTGCACAGCCAATGTGACAAGTGTTAGTCAACTCAGCTATGAAGCAGTAAGGGGAGATAACACAAGTCTGCAGATGTCTTACCTGACGGATCAGTCCTGCTGTCCTAGCCGATACCAACATGAGGGGAATGCCCCAGTGGAAATGTTGGCGGTATGATGGTGGGATCCCTCGACACCGCGGTTTCAATACCCGCCGCCTCCACAACCTTTGCAGTTGTGCCATCATCGCCACAATTCATGAGATCCATGAATGAGCTGGACTCCATAAGTTGTAAGAACTCCTCCATCGAGCCGGCCAGGTCAACTCCTGTTCAATAATGAAGCATATGAGCCAAACAAATCTTTATAAGAAGAGGTCGGGCAAAAAGAGCAGAAAATGCATCTATGCTCACCACAGGCATCCTCTAACTCTCCCTCTTCCCTGGAGTCGCTCTTGCCTGAAGAGGAACTCGAGGTCTTAGCACCTGAGGAAGAATTTGAACTCCCTCTAGAAAGTGGGTTAGAAGCCGCAGAACTCCCACCCCCAGAAGTGGGGACACTCCCAGAAGTGGATCGGGCACCGTCTCCCGTCATCGAGCCAGGAGTAACAGCATTAGGAAGTCCTACATGGTCAAGATACAACATTAAAGAATTAGTGATCTTCAGTTCTTCATGTACCAATAAAGAGACAAGGTCAGACATGTTACCTGACCACCCATGACTCCCGTGGTGATAGGCGAGAGAGAGTTAGCCGTCACTGGCGCGTAATTATCTGTGGGAGAGATCAGTTCTTCAAAGCTAAAATTAACATTCGGCGCAGACTCGTCCAGAGTCATGTCCTCTCCTACTGGAGGAGGAGAGAAGCTCGCATCGGCCCTAGCTTCTGGGGGAGCGGCATTTAGCAAAGCGAAAATGTGTTTATAACACTGCATATATGCTTAAAGGTGACAAGTATTTGGGTGTGTCACTTACTGGAGACAGCCTCAATTGCGGGGGATCCCTCCTCAAGCCGAGGACGGAATGAAGACCTCACGTTCCCCTCTCCAGGACCCTCAGTATGAGGCCTCTTTGAGGCGGTAGTATCCCTCCCAGTCTCAGTATCAGGAGGACCCTCCAACGGCCCGGTGTCAGCTACCCTAGCAGCCCCACCTGCAGTTGTCAAAGGAATATGTAAAAATGCACGTTCCAAAATATGAAGACACATATGCACATCAAAAGCAAGCGACGGTGATGATTACCTGTAGCCTCTATCGATTTTATGGGCTTCAATATTATATGCTATGACTTTACCCGGAGGATATGTGTGACCGCCTTTACACTGTCGAGAATGGCCATAGGAGTCGTCACCATCTCAAGGCCAGAAAGATACTCCAGCGGACCTGCACAGCCTACGGCGTTAATCACGTGGGCCCTCCACTCTACAAAGGTGCTGCCTCCGAGCGCTCCATCAGGTATCAGCTGGGACAGCTGGGACTTCCTCCTCACCCCACAAGACACCTGCAAGTCCTCCCACCAAGAGTAGGCCTCTAAAGGGCCTAGGGCTGCTCCTGAGGTGGAGGAAGAAGAAACTCTAGAGGCTGCCGCTGGCTTGCTTTTCAAGGGCTTCAAAACCCCATTATATTGGCTCCTGTCTACCGGGACCGTCCAGTCTTTCTCTCCCCACTGTTCCTCGATGTCACTCACGAAACGGGCGACTCCTGAGAAGTGAGACCTGATAAAGGCTGGGTCTACAAGCAAAGAAGGCAGATCTTCCCTCCTCAAGCGCTGCTCCTCAACTGCTCGAATGGCGTCGCGATGCTCCCGAAAGGCATTGCTGGCTTTGAACAACCAGCGTGCAAAGTGGATATCAAAATAGCCTCTGCGCTTCTGCTCTGGGACAGGGTACCCCTCTGCCACCTCGCGACAGAGGAAGTCCTGCCAAGCTGCTGCTACCAAATATATGTGACATCAGACTCATTCCCTAACGGAGTGGAAATTACTAAGTTCATCCATTGTGGTTCCATAGAGAATGATGTAGCAAATTTCTTTGAAACAAAGGAATGGGTTGCGCTAGTATCAAATAAAACTTGAGCAGACTTGGAACATATAGATAAGGTACCTTCCACCAATCCACCCTCTGTTGGTTCTGTCTCCTGAAGAGCTTGGAGACGGCCTTGCTTCTTCATCGGGTGCTTTTCTTCCTTTATTACTTGTTCAGTTTGTTCATTCAGCAAAGGACAATCAGGAATCCTGTGCTCCCGACTTCCACAACGGAGGCATGCTCCCAATTTTCTCCAGCATTCATCGGCCTTATGGCTGGGCTTGTCACAATATTTGTAGTTATCCTTGGTTGGCGCAGTGATGGACAATGGCTTGTTGTTCTGTTTAGGCTTCTTATCCTTGGAGGACTCTCCTCCATTAGAGGGTCGCTTCTTGTTAAAGCTAGTCCTGAAGTTGTTGGGGCTGGTCACATTCCCCTTCTTGCCTTTCCCGCGGAACTTGTCAGATAGTTCTGTGGCATCTTCTAGCAGTTGGGCACAGCGAATAATCTCTAGATATACTTGAATATCCATTGGGGCCAATTGAGTGATAAATTGAGGCTGAAGCCCATTTAAGAATCGACGTGCTTTCATCTTCTCTATACCCACCAGGTGAGGTGCGTACCTAGCCAGTCGGGAGAACTGGGCCTCATACTCAGCCACAGTAAAGGTTCTTTATTTCAGAGCTGTGAATTCCGTGGCCTTCTTCTCTTGGACGCGGTCAGAAAAGTATTTGTTATTGAAATAGCCTACAAAGTCGGCCCAGGTCACGTTATCATCTATCAAGGTGGATTCCACAGACTCCCACCAACATCCAGCATCTCGTTCCAGTTGGAACGTAGCTAATAACATCTTCTCATCATCCACACATTGCATGACATGGAATATTCTTTCGATCTCCTTAAGCCAATTTTCAGTGTCGTCGGGGTTGGAAGAACCCGTAAACTTTGGAGGGTTCAGGTTCCTGAAACTCCTGTGGAGATCTCCTGCTCCATGGTGTGCTCCGCCCTGCGCCATCTATTGTTGCGCTTGTGTAAAGTTCTGGATGGTTTGTTGCATCTCACGCCATTGTGCGCATTTAGTAGCCATAATCCTACAAGGATATAAATTCTTAATTAGTTTTTATACGTTCATACTTATAAGGTTGCAAGTCCTATGACTTAATCCCTTGGACAGGATAGTTTCATGTCGTCAATCTGGCCTATCCCTAGGTTAGAAACCACGATACAATAATAATTATTCGGGTGGCTCATGACTGCGAACCCTAATCCCTTTCCAAAGGGAAGTTAAGAAATCTCCAGCCCCAGGCTGGGTGACTGGACTCACAGTCCATAGGCCATACGCATGGCTCACACGGAAACTACTTTTTGGGAAAGCTATCAACATGCGGGAATGACCCTCCGGACTCAGGCCGATGCACGGGGACTCGATTTAAGCATAACACGAAAGTCCAGAACACAAGAGGGTCACCCGGACCCTTAAAACTCATGGGCACGCTAATTGAGATAATAAGGTACCTCCAGACATCCAAAAATATAGTCACGGTCCCCATGGGGTGTCCGGGAGAACCATGGGGCCAAGGGCGGACTATTGGGTCTTAACCGGGTCGAACGGGGGCCAAACGGGCCAAGACAAGGCAAATCGGTCGACCAAAACCCCTGGGTTTGTCGACCAACATGGGTCGGTCGACCAGACCCAAATGAGCAGTTGATCACCCAACAAGCCTAGGGTGCTTGGCCCAGATCGGTCGACCGAACTGGGCAGTTCAGTCAACCGAACTGGCTAGAGTTCACCTCTATGGCAAATGCCATTTGGTTGACCAATGCCAGGGGATTGGCCGACCGAAAATGGTAGGGAACGCCTGGGGCTCTACCCCGGAGCCTGGTTCCATGCCCACTCGATCCTGATCAAGGGGGGAAACATTGGGGACCATTTCCTGGGTCCCAAAATAAAAAATGGGTGGAAATAAATGGCAAAACGTTGATCAATCCGACGAAACCATCACACATCCTATTAACATGCTTTGAACTCCGGGCGTGAATAAACCCACACTGAGCTCACCTCGACATACCAAATCTGCGAGAAATAAAATACACGGGTTAGAGAACCATCTCCCTATCTCCTCTGAACATTTCCCACACTGTGATCGCTGTTTCACAACGAAAATGTCGTTCGAACCCATGCCAGCGCCCCAAACTCGCGACCAAGCTTTGGCCATATATCAATTGGATGGTGAGAACGACGGCTGTTGGTGGACCGCAATACATTTAATGACGGTCCCAGATAGACCGTTTAGTGCTACGTAACCGTTGGCATTATGACGGCACAGGAACGACCGTTATTCCTGTCATGGCGGTCTAGCGATAGACCGCCATTCTCAGCGCCGTTTCAAAATATAAACCTCTTCTTCTTCCCTCCTCCCACCAAAAAGATCCCCTCGCTTTGTCTCAGAACTTTTATCTGAGCAGAGATTGTTGATCCTGACATCCCCCTATGTCAACATCCATATTCTACCCTGGCCTAGACCTCACGTCTCTGCCAATATTGGCAAGCCTCGACCTGACGTTAGGTCAACACCCACATCCACGTGTTCTGCCCTTGTTTCTGACCTTCCGTCAAGGCAAGGTTTGGTTGACTCTGACATCTCATCGGGTTGACATCAATATTTAGCCCTAGGTCTTGACTTCTCACACATCTTCATTCCAGGCTATCCTCGCCCCAAACCTTCTATCGGGGCAGGGCCTGGTGATTTCGACATGATGTTGAGTCGACACCTATCATATAGTCTTTCCTTGGCCTAGGCCTCACGCCTCTGCCAAGTTTTTCAGTTTTGACATGACGTCGGGTCGACATCTAAATCCCATATTCTTTCCTTGGCCTAGGCCTCGTGCCTCTGCGAAGTTTGTTGGCTACGACTTATTGTCGGGTCGACATCTATGTCCTATACTTTTCTTTTGGCTTGGGACTCACGCCTCTATCAAGTTTGCTGACTTCGACATGACGTCGGGTGAATATTTATATCCTATATTCCTCCCTTGGGCTAGGCCTCACGTCTCTGCCAAGTTCATCGGCCCTGATATGACGTCGAGTCAACATTTGTATCCTATATTCTTCCCCTGGACTAGGCCTCATGCCTCTGTCAAGTTCGTTGACTTCGACATGATGTCGGGTCGACATTTATATCCTATATTTTTCTCTTCGCTTAGACCTCACGCCTCTGCTAGGCTCATCGGCTCCGACAAGACGTTGGGTCAAAATCTAAATCCCATGTTCCTCCTTCAGCCTAGACCCCACATCTTCGCGAAGTTGGTTGACTTCGACAATCTGTCAAGTCAACGATTATGTTCTGCCCTGACTTAGACCTCACTGTAGACGCCTAATTTTGGACATCCCATGGACCTTGTCTAGCCATCATGAAAGTGACTTTTTTTCCTTGGTTGATTGAGTGCATGGGGCCTCAGCCTTGTTTAGGTAGGCTCCACCTTGAAGATTGTGGGGCCTCATCCTTGTTTAGGTAGGCTCCACCCTAACTTGTACTATATATTATATAGATCCCAAAGACTAATAACTTCAGGCACATAAACTCTGAGTTCCTCTTTAATAAAAATAATGAGAGGTTTATGTTCCCTAAGTTATTCGATGGTCGTCTGGTTTCTTGATTGATCAGGATAACGGACATAAATATAAATTAATTAATAAATAATCCATCCCCCATAGTAGCTAGATCTAGATGCAGTGAGAGCTTGGGTAGATGCCATGGAGAGGGTGTTTCATTCCATGGAGTGTGCAGAGGATGAGAAGATGTTGCTGGCTAGCTACCAGTTGCAAGGATCGCCTTTATCATGGTGGACTTTAGAATGGGAATTGGCATTCCAATCTCGTCCTCTACGACAAATTCTGTGGAAGGAATTCCTTGCGATTTTCGAGTGAGTTTTCAGCCCAGAGCACATTAGAGCAAAGAAAATATATCAGTTTATGGAGTTAACCCAGGGGGATATGACAGTGACGCAGTATCAGTCCCGATTTATAGAGTTGGGTCACTATGTGCCTCATATCATAGTGGCTAAGAGATTGAAAACTCAATAGTTTGTTAGTGGTCTGCAGCCAGAACTCCGACATCTGGTGATTAAGACGTGTGTTGTGGATATGTAGGCAGCCTTAGAGGAGGATTTGTTGAGGACGCAAGAGCAAGCTAGTGTAGGACAATCTCAGTCGAGCCACAGTCAACAAAGGACTTTTTAGCAGCAAAATGTCCCTCAGTAATCTCCGAGGTGTTGTGTCTCCTCTGGACTTGATGTTGTGTTTTGATGCTGGCAACAGTTATTATGTTCTGATGCTAGTAGCAGTCATTTAATTCTGATAATGGCCACTGTGATATTCAGTAGTCTCTCTTAAGTCAAATTGAGTTTCTGTTCACTATCAGGTCGATGCATGCTCATACTCTTGCATTAGAAGGTCGATGTGCATTCATGCATTGAGAAGGTAAAGTCAGTGCACATGTTCACTCCGAGCTTAGAAGGTCAGGGCATATGCATAAGTGTTGAGTTATAGGGTCGATGCATCCTCCACTTCATTGAACTAACAGGTCGATGCATATATGACATTGAGTCTAGAAGGTCGATACACATATGTGTTACAAACTAAGAAGGTCGATGCACATATGTCGCTGAGTCTAGAAAGACGATGCACATATGCATTATAGTCTAGAAGGTCGATGCACCTTGTACACAGTATGTATAGTCAGGTCGGTGCACCTTGAACATAGTAAACACTATCAGGTCGATGCACCTCATGCATTTTGTTCACAACTTATGCAATAAGGTCGATGCACCTTGTACACAGGTTGATGCTAGTGACTGAGCAGTTGAAGCACAAGGTCGATGCTTGTTAGAGAAAGGATGATGCATGTCACTGAAAGGTTGATGCTAGTGCTCGCTAGTCCAAAGGAACGGAATGTCCAATGGAGAGCTTATAAGTCACGGAGAGTTGAAGGTGTAATCGATATAAACCTCCGAGAAACGCGGGACTACGTTCACGGACTGGAACATAGTGCCAATACCAAATAACCTGCATCACATGCTGTAAATGACAGGTTACTGTGAAAACACTCAAAAATCAGGAAATCAGTAAATTAGCGCCCTTCTTTAGGTCGCCAGTTCAATAAACAACGACTATCATTCTGTCGTCAATTCCATATTATCACAATTTCTAGAAAATTAATATTCCAGTAATTTTATAAATCGCGCCCTAGTTTGGGTCGCTATTCAAGATAATGACGACAGTGTAAACTGTCGCTGATTCATATTTTCCAGAAGACTGTGTTAAAAATTATTTCCATAAAATGATGCCAATCATCAAGGCGTTATATTTAAAATTGACGCCACAGTATAGGGCATTAATTCGGTTCATACAGTAGTTTGACCATGAACAGTATCAGTAATATCAACAGAAGATAATCACGAATCCAGGAACATGATCAGGTAGGGAAAAATTATAGGATATCAGGAACATGCTCATGCAGAACTTTAACTATCTGGGGTTCAAGTTATTAAATTTTGAATGTAGGTTGAATTATCCAAATACTGGTGTAAATGATGCCTTGAAGAAAGTCATCTATCAAATAACGCCATGCGGACAAGGCATTGCGTCACAGAATTACTGATGGAAACAATGACTTAGAAAGAGGTGTTTCTTGATTAGCGCCTTTGAGATAGTCATGTATAAAGGAAATAGCGCCTGAGGTTAGGTCGCTATTTCTTTAGAAAACAGAAAACACAGTAACACGTCCTGGAAACATTAGCTATCTATATGTATGCATGCTGTTTTACATATAATTTGATCCAGTATTTGAAGTTTAGGATCCTACCTTGTTAGGTGTTGACGGGGGTTGCACCAGGTCTTTGGGGATGAGAGGATGGTGCTCTGTCACCAACGAAGTAACAGCAGTAGCAGGACAACAGTAGTGGCAGCAATCAGAAGACTTCTTGCTGCAGCTACTCGGAATAGTAGTGGAGAGGAAGACAATCAACACTCTATTTAGAACAGAGTAACAACGACAAAAGGAGATGAAGTTCTTCTTACTGCAGCCACAACAGGAATAGGGGGATCAATCATCTTCCGTGGTTCCTGCTTCTCATAGGAAAGGAAAAGAAATAAGGAAGCATAGGAAGAAGTAGAACATAAACCTTCCCCCTCTTTCACCCAAATTAATCCCATCACCCAGGTCCATCGTTTCCCCTTCGGTCAAACCCCTTCTATAGGCAGATCACAGTCTGCCCTTCACCCCTGCCAGATCAAGATCCCCTATTGTAGAGTTTTTCATTTCAAATCCGACCGTTGGATAGATGTGAAGTTCACATATGTTGTATATCTTTAAGTCTACTTTGCAACGACATTGGTTTCGCTCTGATCCGCCTCTGGATTTGAGTACAGCAAGCATTTTTGTTGGATCGCATAGTTCTGTCCCGAGACAGGCCAGCAAAAGGAGGTCACCAATTAAATCCTCAGGAAATACGCCGGTGCAGATCCAACGACCGCCGCTCCCAGGGGTCGACCATGGACACTCTGCCATCCTCCCGGTCAGCCACCGCCTTCAGAAGGTCCTTGGAGGTTGCCATCCCTTTGGACATCTCTGCTTGTTGTCCTGTCAGCTAGCATATTTTTGATCTGGAGCCGCAGCTTGCGTCCGCCCCGGAACCCCACCGACGTGATGCCTGTCAACCCAAGATTGGTGCTTTCGGATCCATTGTGTAGCCTATTACCTCCCTGCATGGAGTGGGTCATAAATTCACTACTGTAATTAATTTTTATTACTGTACTGGGTGTTATAGGTCTTGACCGGGACGTCTTCCCCACGCCCCGAGTGTGGAGGTACGCACACCACTCTCCTTGTTACATTTGCTTGTTCCGTATACATTCTTGATGCCACTGCATGTAAGCATAATAGGTTCCTAACTCGATCAAATTTAGTCACCGTTGTGAGAGTGAGTGTGTGACTCATCCTGTGACTCAATCCGAGCACATGAAAAGAGCCGACCACCCTTGACTCACTGTCGATTTCTCAACCATGTAGATCCACATATTTCCATCACTTAGGGACGTCCGCGAGCTCGTGTCTCTTATTGAGGACATCTCCTCCTCTTTGGAACTCTATTAGTGTCGAGTTGGTCGTGTCATTGCTGGTCGCATTATCAAATTGGTCGCGTCATCACCTAGAGTCCTAGGTTCGCATCCAATCGGTACCGAGTCGCATCTCATCCTGCATCATTTTCTTTTCATCGTTCATCATCATTTTTATTTTCATCATCATTTTTCTATATCGTTCATCATCATCTTCATTATCGTTATCTAGATCGCTGCACTGATGGCCCTTTCCAGTGGGACTTCGAGCTTTGGTTCTTCACCAGGTTCTTCTTCCAGCTTGCTGGACTCCCTAGTAGCTTCTGCTCTTGACCCGTCAGCTTTGAGAGACCATAGAACAAGAGATGAATCACTTTACTTAATCTTAGAAGAGGTTAAATGATGTTTTCCAATGCTTAAAAAACCTCCCAAATCATGATAGTGGGATTAGGAAAACTTTTCACAATAGAAATCCTTTAATCTGAATCACTACTTTTCATTTTTCACTGAACAGACCTATTTTTCCACTCTAACAAGCTATTATTCACCCTTACCTAACTATTTGTCACCCTTAGTTACTGTTCAGCCGTTGTCTTCTACCTTCAGTTGAAGTTCATACATCTGGAGTCGACACGAGCATGCCCCAAAGTCGACTTGGCTTCTTGATGCTTCAAGCGAAAGGGCATGTTGCCCATTTGTCATCCATACTTAGCCATTTTTCACCCTTATAGCCTATTTTTCACCACTGGAGAGTTATTTGTCACCCTTATGTCCAATGAACCATGACCTTAGCCTCCATTTGTCATACTTGAATTCTTTAGTAGGCATAATACTTAAGGCTCTTCAGAGTTGACCTTGAACCTGTTGACAATGTTGATTGGTCCAATTAGACTATTTGACTATTGACTTGGGCTGGGCTAACTACATTGACCATTGAGCATTGACTTGGGTTGACTATTGACCACAGATGACTTGACTATTGTTGAAGCTCATTGGAGTCACTTGACCAATGTTGACTTTGACTCAAGTCTTCTTTGACTGGCCTGACTCCTTCTTCGAACTGGAAGAGGCTTTGTCTTCAACGTCCAATAGCTTACACCCACGCTACATAGTTTGTTCTTCTTTGCAAGCCATTTGTTGCCACTAACAAGCTATTTTTCTACCATAAGCACCCATTTATGTCCCTTAGACCGTAGCTAAAGGTTAGCTTTCCACCCTTGCTGGCTTCAACAAGACAGTGTTGACACTGAGGCCTTGTGCCATCAACACTGCTTTGAAGGTTCTTGAGGCTTCAACGCTGCGACTCATTTTACACCCTTAGGTATCTATTTCTCACCCTTAGGTACCTATTTGTCACTGATAACTAGCTATTTGTCACCCTTAGCTGGTATGAGCCAATGCCTTAGCGCCTTGGCTAGCGGGTGGCCTGGGCTGTCTCCTTAGCTCTTCTTCTTTGATCTCAGGCTGTTTATCACTAAATAAAGCTATTTTGACACCTGTATAAGACTGTTTTAGACCTTGAAGCCCATAGTTGAATGGTGACAAGGGTCGACACTTAGAATGTGTCGACTGAATTCATCAAAACTGGCTTCACAGTTAAAGACTTAGCAAACTTTCGAGAAATAAAAGAATGAGTGGCACCGGTATCGAAGAGAACAAATGCTAGCTTGTCATGAATAATAAGGGTACCTTCAACAAGTCTACCCTCCTCGGTGGTGCCTGCTTCATCTTCCTGTAGAGCCTGGAGCTTGCCCTGCTGCTTCTTCATTCCTTGAGGCTTAGTCGAGGTAGCTTGATCAGATAAAAGGGGACATTCTGGAATACGGTGATCCCTACTCCCGCAACGCAAACAAGCACCCAGCTTGCGCCAGCATTCTTCCATCCTATGACCCGGACGGTTACAATATTTGCACATGCCCTTAAATTATACAATAGGGCCAGGCTTCTTGTCATCATTTTTTGGCATCTTGCCTTTCCATGAACCAGACCCGCCACTAGGCCTCTTCTTGCCATTACCGGGTTTGACACTCCCGAAACTAGTAGGTTGTTCTTTCTTAACACTCTTCCCACTGATTCTCTCTGTCATTTCTAAGGTGTCTTCCAGAACTTGGGCTTTCCTTACCATCTCTGCATAGGTCTAAATCTCCATCGGTGCCAATTGATTGATATAATGCAACTTCAGCCCATTAAGAAAATGTTTTGCCTTCATCTTCTCCGTGGAAATCAAATGAGTAGCATAACGAGATAGTCTCGAGAATTAAGCTTCATACTCTACCACCGATAAATTTTGCTACTTCAAAGTAGTAAACTCAGTCACTTTCTTCTCTTGTACTCTGTCAGAAAAATATTTATTGTTAAAGAGTTCCTCGAACTCCTGCTATGAGACTTGCCTATCACCAAGGGTCACCTTTACTACATCCCACCAGGTTCTTGCGTCACGCTCCAACTGGAAAGTCGTTAGAAGAACATGCTCATGATCGCTGCATTACATAACTTCAAAGATCCTCTCCATCACTTTAAGCCAGTGCTCGGCTTCATCTGGGTCAGTCGATCCTCCAAAACGCGGGGTGTAACGTCCCAGAGCTCAGGGTGTCGATAACCCGATACAAGTATCGAATTACCACCACCAAGAACAGGGGGCGCCACCCAAGAGGCTGATGAGGCCCCTGAAGGGTTAGTGGGGGGTGTTGAGGGAGCGTATAAATAATTGGAATTATAACACGCATTCAATAATTTATTAATGCAGAAAAATAAATTAAGGTGCAGAAGTAATTAAGAGGAAAATATCAGAGTAATAAATATACAGCTAGTCCAGTGTCCACAAGAACTTGATTCAAACTCTTTTATTATTTAATCCATATAATTATCTATAGAAGGGGTATTTATCCTTATATTTTTAGGATATTTAATTAACCTTCTAGAATATGGGCCAAAGTTAATGGGCTTGGTCCTTAACTCCTTTGGGCTTTATTTATCCAAGCTGGATTAATTATTTAACATAATTTTGCGCTATATAATAGTTTATTTAACCCAATAGCAATTTATTAGTTCATTTAAGCTTTGTAAATTCCAAAAAAATGTTAAAAAATCTAGAAATTACTTATATAAATTTTGGGTCACTACAAAGTTCGACGGTTCCAGGGATAAGGAAGAGGACATCTTGATCTCGCTCAGTACCCCAGTTCAAGCACTCAGTGAGTCCTCACCATCTGCCTGCGGGGACACCGAGACGGAGGAGGTTCCCAGTGCCTCCCAACCAGCCAAAGAGCTTAGTCTGCCAGACCTTCCCAATGAGGAAGGATCCCAAAACAAAGGCCATGAAGCATTGCCATCTTTTGTAGGCAACCCCAGCCAAGCCTCAATGGCACCAGCCAACAACTGTCGGCCAAGCGCCAGCAGTCCAGAACAATCTCAGTCCAACCTCAACAACGACAATTTCCCAGCTTTGTCACCTTCAACTGCTAGCTTCATAGACCAGGAAGCACATGAAGCTGACACTGATGACAAAGACTTCATCGACTTCTAACCCGCTCCTCCCGAGCTAGAGGATGGTGGCCAGGCAACAATCGATGAACTTGTCGAAATTAATTTAGGCGAAGATGAAACCCCCCAGCCAACGTTCGTTAGCGCTCTTCTCACCGAAGTAGAAAGGCTGGACTACAAGCAACTCCTGCTCGAATGCAAAGATTGATTTGCCTGGACATACAAGGGGATGCCAGGGCTAGACCCCTCTGTAGTGGCACATGAGCTAGCCATCTCTACCTAAACCACCCTAGCCAAGCAGCCACAGCGGCGCATGCGCCACGAGCTGAAACTCCAGGTTTCGGTTGAAGTCAATAAAATGGTAGAGGTTGACTTCATCGAGCCGTGTATCAATCCGATCTGGCTCACTAACATTGTCCCAGTCAAAAAGAAGAGTGGTCAAGTTCGCATCTATGTTGACTTCTGGGACCTCAACAAAGCTTGTCCGAAGGATGACTTTTCAGTCCCGATGATAAAAATAATGGTCGACATGATCACACAACAGAAGCCTTGTCTTTTATGGACGGGTTGATTGGTTATAACTAGATCTAGATGCCCCTCAAAGATAAAAATCACATTACCTTCAGGTCCCCCAAAGGGATCTTCAACTACAAGCGCATGTCCTTTGGATTGAAGAATGCATATGCTACATACCAGAGGGCCATGACCAAAATCTTCAACAAGATGCTGCACAATATCGTCAAATGCCATGTCAACGATCTCATCGTCAAGACTAAAAGGCTAGAGGACCACTTGCGCGATCTATGCTAGGTCTTCGAGCGTCTCCGACATTATGGGCTCAAAATGAACCCTATAAAATGTGCCTTTGGTGTATCTAGTGGCAAGTTTCTCAGTTTCATCATCCGATACCGAGGAATCGAAGTGGATCCCAACAAGATCAAAGCGATCTGGAAACTTCCACCACCTAGCAACGTCACTGAGCTCAGGTCATTCCAAGGAAGATTGACCTATATTCAGATATTTACCTCCAACCTCTCTGATCGATGTGCGCCTTTCATTAAGATGATGAAGAAAGACGCCTCGTTCATGTGGGGCTCAGAATGCCAGGCGGCTTTCGAGCAAATGAAGGAGTACCTCCTCACCCCTCCAGTCCTGGGGCCACTAGTCAAGGGTGAACACCACATACTCTACATTGCTGCCATGGATGCCTTGTTGGGAGTTCTGTTGGCGCAAATCAATGAGGAAGGGAAAGAGCAGCCACTCTACTACCTCAGCCGGAAACTGATCAGTGCTGAGTACTGCTACTCCCCTATGGAGAAGGTCTGCCTGGCATTAGTATTCACCGTCAAGAAGCTGCGGCATTACCTCCTGTCCCATCGGGTCGAGCTCATATACAAGCACAACCCCCTTAAGTACCTCCTCAGGCAGCCCATCCTCTCAGGTTGACTGGGCAAATGGGCTCTCTTGTTAATGGAGTACGATATTACTTATGTCCCCAAAAAAGCAATCAAGGGACAAGGCATGGCCGAGTTCTTGGCAGCCCATACAGTATCAGATGATTGACCTCTTAACACAGAACTCCCCGACGAGGGGTCCCTTGCTTCCCAGTCACCAGCTCCAGTTGAACAGACTGGAGATGTCTTGCATTACTAGTAGTGAGAAGCCCACACAGTTAGCATGCCCTACTGGGAGCTATACTTTGATGGTGCTTCCCAGGGGATTACCCATGTCAATCAAAACCCTACTGCCATGGCGGGTGCCGGCATAGTCTTCCTGACACTGTAGGGCAGAGTTTTGTATAACTCTTGCACCCTCATGAAAGCCCTGACCAACAATGAAGTTGAATACAAAGCTCTGATCATTGGGCTTCAGATGGCTCTTGACATAGGCATCAAATGCCTCTAAGCCTACGGGGACTCTCACCTAATAGTCTGGCAAGTCCTCGACATCTATGATGAGTGGAAGCTAGAGTTGGTTCCATACCAAGTTGCCATCACAAGACTAACCCAGAAGTTCTATTTCTTCGAAATAGATCATGTTCCTAGAAGCAGCAACGCCCAGGAAGATGCCTCGGCAAATTGGCTATGGCCATTAAGCTCCCATCCGAGGGTGAGGTCGAGATCACAGTCAAACACATAAGACTGATGTCGAACTCACACGAAGGCAACTCCAGACTCACTATCTATGTGGTCCATGACCCCGACCTGAACACTCCTCCAGAAGATGAAGATTGGCGTGAGCCCATCATCAGATTCAAGAAAGGGTGGCTCCCTCTTGATCGGGCCCAAAGGGTCTAGCTACTCCACTGAGCATCATCGTATGAGTTGATCAGCGATTCCCTATACTGACTCTTCCACGAGAAGGACATGTTGATTCTTTTGAGGTGCATCTCCTCAGCCGAGGCTCAAGCTATCATACACAATGTCCATTCTAGATTGTGCGGCATGCATCAGGCCAGAGATAGAATGAAGCACAACATCAAGCTCAAAGGCTTCTACTGGCCTACCATGTACACCGACTGCATCCAATATGACTACACATGTCATCAATGCCAAGCCTTTTGCTAAATACCTAGAAGACCTCCTAACCCACTACATCCTATGGCCCCCACCTAGCCATTTGTGTTGTGCCGTGTGGTTATGGTTTAATTCTATAAATATGTTTTAATAATGTTTGAACTATGAGTCATACATATGGTTGATAATACCATTGCTAATGGCATTTCTAATGTGTGGATTGGCCCATGAATAAGTGGAAATGTTCCTTGAAAAGTCAACATAGGTTAGTCAACGTAGGTCAACACTACTATTCATGAGGAGTCAAAAGGTCAATTGGCCAAATGTGAGTCAGCATCTGACAGTAAGGGGCCCAGTGGTGGACCCGGTGGTGTCCCCACCACTTACCCCATCTATCTGTACGCTGCTCCTTCCCCCTCAGGTAACATCTAGGCATCACACCGGCTTTGATTTTGGATGTCGGTTCCTATCGTCCGTGATTGGTTACGATTAGTAATATGTATTTTATGATAGATGTCTATGATGCTAATATGTAAGATAATATTTATGACTGTTTAATTGTGATGCATAGTGTAGCGGCAGGAAAATGGTTCCTAAGTCACGTACCACATTCTCTAATTATTTGTTGGGGAAGTCGTCTTGCGCCCGTGGAAGCCTACAGATCACCAGAAAATCAAAGAGGTATCAGAAAGAGTCCCGGGTGTTACCTCAGGAGACAACCCTCTGATGCTTAAGTCAGCAACAGAATAACAAAGCACAGAGAAGAGCAGGAGAGAAGGAGGGAGAGGGAGGTTGTCGTAAGAGGTCGAAGAGTTGATGGAGGTCTCCCAAACGAGTGCTCGCCGATCGTAGGGCTTCACTCCAAGAGTGCCCGCTGGGTGGTAAGGTCGCTGGAGAGGGCTCTTCTCAGAGTGTAAGCAAGCGCTCTCTTCTTCACCTTCTGTAGCAGGGCTAGTGGTTCTATTCTTTGGGGTAGCGTAATAGTGGAATGAACCGCCGTGCCCTTCTCTTCTATCGATCTCCCTTTTATATGGGGTTGTCCTGGAGCGAGGAGCCTCATCCCTTGATAGGGAAGGGCACTCGTAGTAGAGTAACGTTTATCCACTATTCCAACGGAAATTTCATGTTGGAGGGCTATTACCCTGGCGTCGGCCGGTCTCGGGGCGAGTCTTACAGTGCTCATAGGGCATGCTCGCCCATTGTGGGGTCAGGGCCGGCATCGTGGGGGCAACAGTCCATCATCGGAGAGTCTTCCGGTGATAACCGCGCTTGAGCTGTGGCCATTACGCATCATAGAATCCGATGCTTCCCTGAGCCGGGGCTCTTCTTATTGGGTCGAGCACGTGTGTCCGTTCCTTGGAAGGACTTAATGTGCTTGATCCTCAGTGGGCCTGCCATTACTGGGCTGTTTCTGGGCCTAATCGGATTTACCCTCCTCACTTCCCCCCTACTCTCAGTCGTCGAGCACCCTGTCGGGGGCTGAGCGTCGATCAAGAGAGGGTCTCTTTGGAGTGCGACTCTCGATATTGGACTCCTCGTATCGGGAGTGTTGGAGGCTTCTGGGCTGGCTTGACGCGCAAGGCGCTTTTGGTGGTGGCTCCAATAGTCTCCAGAAAAACTCAGGAAGCCGCAGAGAATGACCCCGTGCAGGCTGTCCCTGCCTACCAGAATTGCCCGCTCGAGTCGACGGCACGGTCTAGCAACCTGTGAGTCTCTCTCCTCCATGTTGGGTGGGATGTAGCTCCGGATGAACTCGAAAAGGTGGTGGTATAGAGGGAACTCTGTCGGGTAGCCTCAGTTGGGATCGTAGGTGTACAACCCGCCTATCTCTGAAATCCAGGCCAACTCTACGGTCCCAACTCCACTCGCCCCCTCTCTGACGAGGCCCTTGCCTACCACCGTACGCCCGGAGTCAAGCTACTCCACACTAGCTGCAGTGATGACTGGCGGGCGTAGAGGAGGCATGGGCCCCTTAGTCCTCCTCACCCAGTAATCCTCCTCCCAGGCCACACACCTTAGGACCCACTCGTCTCTGCCAAATCGTGCCATAACTGCAAGATAAAGCACAAAAATGGTCAGTGCACCAGAAAGTCAACATATACAATGCAACAAAATGAGAGCACATGAATTGTCAAAATACAACTATAACGACCCAGAATGAGGGGCTCACGGGCCGTACGCCCTCGTCTCTGCCTCCGACGCACGCCCTGTGGGGGGCATTTGTTGTACCTAGATAATTCCCCAGCAAAAATTCCAAGGAACAAGGGTCCGAAAATTTCCCTGAACACTTTCAAGGCATGGGCTACCTAGCCCTTCCTACGAATCGGTGGGCCCGACCCAAGGCCATAGCGAGCTAGTCATGACATACGGTGACACCAACAATTGATTGGGATCACTCCCGGCCACTCAGTTACGGGCTTTGCCCGCGCTCTACACGGCCACCCGGGCCAACCCAAGGGTGCCCCGACTACAAGTCACGCCACATGGCACCCAACAAGAAGGTTGGGGCCTACCCCAAGATGCCTTCTTCGAACCCTCCAAGGTCAAAGGGAGACCTAACTAAGTCAACCATAGGCTTTGGAGGCCTGCAGCATGCATATACTGCTCACACGCGTGTGTCGGACAGTTCCCCGAACACCTTGTGGGCACATGTTGGGTTCTGTGCGTCCCCTTGTTGTCTTTGATAATGATTTTGATGATTCCAATATATTGTGTGTTTATGTTTAATAATATCTTGATGATAAATAAGCTAATATGATGATATCTTATTTTGTAGGTTAAAAGTCAATGGTCTTTCATGAATACATTTCTGATGTTGACTCATGCGTGCTGTGCATGAGAGTGTTGGGTAAGAGGGTACGTTCACTACACTTTCCCTTGTTAATTATGCTTATATTAAATGCAATTGACTAATGATGATGCATGTATACAGGTGATAGAGCTAACAGTTGCCCTAGGCGAGAGTGCCCGATTGAGAGAGGGGGCGGCCCGCCTTCGAGAGGAGCTCGAGTAGAGCCAGGCTGCAGCACGGGAGGAGGCAGCCTGCCTCTGGGAGGAGCTAGCACAGAGCAGACTGACAGACGCACTTGAGATGGCACTCCTATGGGCGGAGCTTGAGCGACTTCGAGCCACGGCCTTGGAGGCAGAGCGTTACTAGACGGAGGCGCTACTGCTGCAGGGGGAGCTTCGGGCATATAAGGAGATTTAGTGGGAGCGTAGCAGGGCTCCGAGTGGCAGCCACGCCACCCACGGATCTGTTCGCAGCTACTTCACCACTTCCTCCGGTCGGCGGAGGAACGAGGACGAGGAGCGCCGCCGGTAGCAGGAGAAGGAGGAGACAAGCTCTGCGATGGCCCCGCCATCGAAGAGACAGGAGGGAGGAGGAGACAGGCACAGGCCAGAGGGAGTGGCCTGACTTTGTACCCCAGACACGACTTTGTACACAGACATGAAATTATATGATATGATATGATTTTTAGTTGATTTTCTTTTATGAATGAATGTATGAGTGTGCAGATGTATGGATGCAAATGCTAACTAACTAACTCACGACCCTAGGGAGACACGGGAGAGTGGTGAGGAGAGAGAGGCCCTAACTGAGAGACGTGCTTACTGAGTGGTGAGGACATCCGATTTAAGTGAGAGATGAGAGAGTGGTGAGGACATTCTGACCTACGTGAGAGAGTGAAGTGAGGACATTCCTACTTATGGGAGAGATGAGGGAGAGGTGAGGACGGTCCTACTCAGAGAGAGATGCAAGGGACTACAAAATGGAGTGACAAGGGCTTGAACGGTCGCTTAGATGGCCGCTCATCAACTACACGGTCTAAACCATACCGCGAGAAGGTAATTCAACCTGAATCAGCAAAGGCAAGTGAGCGGTTATAGACAAGCCACTCCAATAAATGAAAGGTTTAGTAACAACCATGTGAAAATAAGAATGGCCTCCACCAGTCCGTTCAAGGGGCCAACGATCGAACACTGTAGAAGGACATGAACGGTCCCTCTAAGACCGTCCCACAAGAAGAGCGGTCTATCGATAGACCATGCAATATTACGCACAGGGAGTCCGATTGGGACTCTCTTGGGGAGTCCTAACCCAAGATAACAAAATAACGACCCAAGGGCAGTCGTCAATATTAATTATAAAAAAATCAACATAGAACCTGGGGAATCAGCGCCTCCCATCGGGGTGCGAATCGGACATATGACGGCCAACTGGTTGGTCGCTAATTGACAAATCGAACATTCCAATAAATAGTGCTCCGCATAGGGGCGTCAGTTAAACAAATAGGGACCAGTGATAGGTCGTTAATCAACCTCAATTAGATGATAAACATGATTATCTAGAGGAAACAACGCCTTCCAAGGAGGCGTTACCTGAATGAATCACGACCCTAATGAAGTCGTGAATAAGCTTAATTCTAGAGAAACAACGCCCTGCGCAAGGGCGCCAATATGATGAATAACAACTAGATGCTGGTCGTCAATAAGCTTTAATATAAATGATAACCACCTATATTGATGTGTCTTATGTTTATGGTGTGTTGGCAGGGCTTGATGAGGACCAGGATTTCATGGGTCTAGGTCCTGGCAGGATACTTTGGGTTGCCAGACTTTCAGCGAGCTTGGGTAGATGTTATGGGGTTCGGCCCTTTTCTTAGTATAGAGCCCGTCCGCCCTGACCTGCCTCTCATCCAGGTGCTGAGAGAGTGGTGGGACAAGACTAGCCATGTGTTCTTGATGCCATGGGGGCATATGATTCCAAGCTTAGAGGACGTCGCCAGGATTACAGGGCTGAGGGTAGATGGTGAGGCGGAGAGCGGAGTCACCTTACCTGATTATAGTGAGCTAGCACAGTGCCTGCTGGGGCTGGAGACCATGGCAGAGGGTGAGTGTAGGACCATCTATCGTACGGACCTGACCATAGCTATGGGTTTAGGGGACTATAGGCAGAGGTCTAGGGAGACTCTATTTCAGCTATGGCAGAGATTGATTGCGAGCACGAGCACCACCTATTGCCAGGACCCGGCCCAGAGAGAGCGGGTGGATATGGATTTGAGGAGGTTTCTGTTCTTGATGTTGGGGAGGCTGATGCTGGGACGAAGGGTGATATCATGAACTGTCGATTCCTGAGCATTCTTGAGGATTTAGAGGTAGTCAGCCGGTATGCCTGGGGAGCCGCCCTGCTGGCGCATTTGATGGCCGATCTGTCCACCGGGACAAGTCGAGAGACGACTGTCAGCGGATTCTCACCTTTTCTTCAGGTATGCATGCTTTCTAAATGATCCCAAATGTAAATTTACTTGAAATGATATATGTAATTAATGTAAACTAATAAATGCAGGTTTGGAGTCTCGAGATAAAAGAATGAGAAGTACTGGTATCAAATAGCACACATGCAGGACGAAAGCAAATTTGAATTGTACCTGCCATGAGTCCACTATCCCTGGGCGCTTCTTCTTCTTCTTCTAGTACTGCATTGAGGCGAGCTTGCCTCCTGCGTCCTCCTCCTGCCACCTGTTCTTTCATAAGGGGGCAATCGGGCATGCGATGCTCCCTACTACCACAACGTAAGCAAGCACCGAGGCGCTTCCAGCATTCGTCTACTGAGTGGCCAAACTTCTCACAAAACGTGCAGGCCGCCATGACCTGCTTCTCCTCTTCCTTCACTTTCTTGTATTTCTGGAAACTTCCACCGTTCCCGCTCCTAAACCTTTTCTTGTTATCACGGCTTTTGTAAGGTTCCGTGACACTAAATTTCTCTTTCTTGAATCGCCGATCGGATCGTCGACTTGATTCTTCTCCTTTTCCCTTCATCTTCTCGACCTTCTCTAAGGTCCTTTTACACAGATAGGCCTGCTGGACCATCTCTTCATATGTGCGGATATTTTGGGTACCCAGTTGTTGAATATAACTAGACCGTAACCCATCCATGAACCTATTTACTTTTAATAAATCAGTGCTAATCAAATGTGGTGCATATGGCGCTAGTCTAGAAAACTGTAACTCATATTCTGCTACTGACAACATTCCTTGACGAAGGGATGCAAACTCCATGGCTTTTCTCTCCTTGATGTGCTCCGAGAAATACTTGGCACGAAACAGTGTGAGGAAACCTTCCCATGTGTGTGGTCCATCGACTGGTGGTGCCAGGACTGACTTCCACCATGTCCGAGCATCTTTGTTTAACTGGAAGGTAGCCAAACGCACCCTTTCCAGATCGGTGCATTGAATTACATCAAAAATCTTGTTCATCTTGTTGATCCACTTCTCTGCCTCGTCAGGATTTGAAGAATCATAAAAACGTGGAGGGTTGAGACTTCAAAAATTCTGATGTAGACTGCCTCATTTGGCTCCTACGCTTGCCTGAGCCATAGTTTGTAGGCCCTGGGTAAGGCCAGCCATAGTCTACTGCATGTCGTCCCAGTCTACGCGATGTGCGATTGGAAATTAAATAAGGTACATGAGAGAAATACAACCACCTGTTATTTTCTCATGAAATTAGGGGATTTTAATCTTAAAATAATTATCTATCTTATCCCAGTCTCTACCCAATTCTTACATGGGCGTGAAAAATTTCTTCCTTAGTTCATAGGTAGGGGTCCTTGCCTCTGTCCCTATGCGTTACATCCATATAACGCCCTTACTTAGGTGCGTTATATCTCATGTTTAACTGTGGATTCTGATCGTTCTGGTGAGCATAACGGGCCATGGGAGGCGCGTTATGTTATTATAATGCCCCACCCATGGTGCGTTATAGCCCCTATCGATTGCGTCGTGTGCCTATTGACTTTAACGCCCCGATCCCCGTACATTATAGTCCTATAGCACGACTGCCCCGGTGCGTTATAGTCCCGGTTAACTGTGAGTTTTTACGAGTTCTGTTGCATATAGCGGTCCTGCCCTGGTTTGTTATGGTATGTGACGGGGTGGTCCTGATCTATTATATACCTGGAGATTTCAAAAGAGTGTTTATGTAATTTCTAATGCATCTCATGATTTATACATGTCATGTTTAAAGTATTTGGTACACTGTAGCATTATTTTACATCCCAAAAGAGTAGCTTTCTCTTTCCTTGTGATGAAACCACTGGTCGTAGCCCGACAACGTCCGTGTCAGCCCACCTAGGAGAGGTGGCGGGGTGTTCCCGTTGTACAGTTTGTAAGTTAGTTTCCGTGGCCCCTCTCGCATAGTCAGTAGCGTCCTACTGGGAGGGAAAACTAGCTAGAGGCCTAGCTCACGGCGATGAGTCAATGTGTACACACGTAGTCAGAGGCTTGGACTGACGCTGACGAGCATTACTCTGATTAGTTACTCGGTACGGTATTGTTGTGTCACTCGCTTGTCACGAGCTTGACTGCGAGCTGCTTGAGACACAGTGTAAGGCATCAGTGGACGCATCTGGTTTCTTCTTTCTGGTGGTCTTCCTTCTTCCTATCACCTTGTTAGCTGGGGTATACTCTATTGGTAGATTTTACTTCTGATGCTATTATTTAATGTAATTCGGCATGTTTACCTATTAAGGTAGGCTTTCCTGCTTTGCTATTATTGTGTTTTATCATGTTATTGCCTGTTTAGGACTTAAATGCATGCTCTAATTGCCTTTGTTATTGTATGCTTGCATGTTTAGTGCGAGGTAGGGATCCGCGTGACCCCTACTGAGTCTGGCTGTGACTCACCATTCCTTTCTGCAGGTGAGCCATCCCAGCCGTCTGCCGGTCCATCGCGTGTTTTCGGAGACCGTGCCTAGAGTGCCAGCTGTGATCTGTCAGTCCTTCGTGTACTTTTGACCGGGGTATGCCCCGAGTAGTTGTACATTCAGACTTTTTATAGTTGTGGACTTGTTCTTTTGGTAGTTCGGCAGTCGAGGTGACACTCTCCGAGAGGGTACGTCCGCTACACTTTCCCTGTTAATTATGTTTATATGAAATGCAATTGACTAATAATGATGCGTGTATGCAGGCGACCGAGCTGATAGCTGCCCGAGAGGAGCTTGTAGTTGTGCGGGATGAGGCTACCCGTCTCCGAGAGGAGATGGCACGGAGCCGGCCAGCGGACGTAGTGGAGATGGCACTCCTATGGGTGGAGTTGGAGCGACTCTGGGCCAGGGCTAGAGAGGCAGAGCGATACCGATCTGAGGCGGAGTAAGCTCGGCTTCAAGTGGTGAATTTGGAGGGGGTAGTGGAGGGCTTCAGAGAGATGAATTGGGAGCGTAGCAGAGCGGCCCCGAGCGGCAGCCACGGCAGCCACGGTTCCTTCCGTAGCTACTTCATGACTTCCTCCTGTCGTCTGAGAAATGAGGAGGTCGAGCGACGCCGACGGCGCTAGTGAGAGGAGGAGACCAGCTCTGCGATGGCCCCTCCATCGAAGAGGTAGGAGGGAGGAGGAGACAACGACAGGCAAGAGGGAGCAGCCTGACTTTATACCCCGACACGACTCTGTACATGGATATGATATGATATGGTAGTAGCATGATTTATTTTTTAGTTGATTTTCTTTTGTTATGAATAAATGTGAATGTATGAATGTGTAAAGGTGTGGATGTGAATGCTAACCGACTCACGACTGACCCTAGGGAGACACAGGAGAGCAGTGAGGGGAGAGACGTACCGACTGAGAGCAAAGAGACACGGGAGAGCGGTGAGGAGAGAGAGACGTACCGACTCAGAGGCAGCGATGCAAGACGGATAAAACTGGGTGCCAGGGGCATGAACGGTCATTGAGTGGCCGCTCCAAGCCTTACACGGTCCAAGCTGGACCGCTAAAGGTAAAACATAACGAAGCAACTAAACCGTCTATGACTGGCCGTTCAATGGAATAGAACGGTCCAACGTGGACCGTGGGGAATATGGAACGATCTGTCCAGGGCCGCTCAAATACCAGGAGTCAAGGCGTGTAGAAAATCGTTGAACGCTCTTCCTTGAGGCGGTTTGAAGGTTGGGCGGTCTCCAAGTGACCATTTAAGAAATTAAGGCTCTTAGAGAAGGAAGGAATGCAATGCGTGCCGCCATGAGGACTTTTTTAGATTTTTTTTTGAAATATCCTATTTTTATGGATTTCTAAAATTATTTTTTTATTTTTTGGCAATATCTGATTTTTATGGATATTTGACCACATTTTCTCTCTCTCTCTCCAACCCTCACTCTCTCTCTCTCTCTCTCCCCCACGCGCGCTCTCTCTCCCATTCACCCCGGTTTCACTGTTTCAGGGCCAGACCGTGACGCGAGAGGCACTGTCGGAACCAGTGCGACGATAGGATCGCGTTGGCGCCCTCCATCGCGCGATTCGGGGGACGGTGGAGTGAGTAGGAGCGAGTGGAGCCCGGAGCCTCTGTCGCCCGCATGCGGCCGAATCGTCAGTTTCGGGACGATCGAGGTAGGGGGATGGATCCGCTTCCTCGTT
Organism: Amorphophallus titanum; assembly: GCA_024336825.1. Taxonomy (NCBI): domain Eukaryota; kingdom Viridiplantae; phylum Streptophyta; class Magnoliopsida; order Alismatales; family Araceae; genus Amorphophallus; species Amorphophallus titanum. The sequence goes on from JANBPO010006369.1 coordinate 195,296, forward strand.
AGAATCATTTTCATAGTTCATGCACGTCCATGCACAGTCGTTTGGCCTAGTTATGATCATTTTTAGGCTTTGCCCTATAATAGGTTAAAATGTGGGTTTTAATAGTTTAATTATATTTTAATTGATCGTTTAAGTTTTTACGGGCTTGCATGCATTGTGGGATTGGCAGGTTATGAATTTTTACAGGTTTTGTAAGCTCAACCCGTCGATTTGATTGACCGGGAGGCGGCGCGATTTCAGGTGAAATTCGTTCGTCGCCTAGCTCATATGGCGGTCCTACCAGAGACCGTCATGAGCATAGCGCACCAATGGAGGCGCGTTATAGTACTATAGCGGACCACTATAGATCCGTTATGCTTCTTAGAACTGTGGATTAGCCGGTTGCATAATGCACCCGCGATAGACCGCCATGGTCTGGGTTTTCTGAGAAATTTCCATATTCGGGTGACTTTAACGCACCCTAGGTAGACTGCTATGGAATCTGAGAAATTATTTTATGAAAAACACATATTCGGGTGAACATAACGGTCCCGTGGAGATGTGCCACGTATTGCATGAGGCACCCCCATTGATCCGTTATAGCCTTTGAGTTAGGGATTGTGCAAGAGACTTAATGGCTTAGTGGAGGCGCGCCAAACATTGTATAACGCACGACATGAGATCCGTTATTCTCTTAACGGCCCAGGACTGATCCGTTATGAATCATGACGGGGCAGCCCCAGTCCGTTATGCTCTCTGCTATCCCCAAAAGTAATGAATTGATATTCTAGTATATGTTTCGCCCAGTTTAAGTTATTTTATGAATAAAAATGTATCTTTTAGTCCCAGTAAAATTACTTTCTCTTTCCTCGTGATGGAGCCACTAGTCGTAGCCCAGCGACCTTACTGTCGGCCCACCTGGGAGAGGTGGAGGGGTGTTCCCGTCTAACGATTTTTAGGCTAGTTACCGTGGGCCCCCGCAGTCAAGGTAATATAAGCAAGATTGAGCATTAATAACTTTCATTATTTACCAATTCTTTTGTGGGTTGCTACCCTACTTATAGGCCTAGATTGATAAGAACTAATCATGTTTTTTAAACACTACTTAAGAAACTCTGTGTGACAGAGCGGTCTATCCAGAATCGCCTAACAGGCCTCAGCGGTCTACCGATTGGCCGTTTAGGTCATGCAGGTCGAAGGCCCTACAGGCCCTGAGCAGTCTATCAAGGGGCCGCTGGGGTCCCTGCGCGGTCCGTCCATGGCCGCCACTGATCGGGGGTCCCGAACATAGAGCCACAGAACGGCCAACGATACGACCGCCTCTCTGGACCTCGTGGTCTATCGAGGGGCCGTTCAATGGAAAGTGATTCCTGTAGGACTGCGTTTAGGATGCCATGCCCGAACTCCAGCGAGCCTTGATAGACTCTTGCTAAAATGATGATTTCGATGAATAGAGTGCATGAAAATTGTGCAAAATGCTACCATTAGAAAGAGAACAAGAAAGAACAGAGGTTGGCATGATTTAATTACATTTTTAAGCCTGCTAACCCCACATTAATCGGGGACGAACAAGAAAAACCCTAGTTTTGACATGCTTCAACTAAATGGACTAATACTCGAAGGATACTAAACTATTTTTAGGGGTTTTTACATTATTGGAAAGAGTACTTAATGATGATTCTAGTAGTATATTACTCTTAGGGTTTGGTCCACTAGAACCTACCTTAGATAAAGGAAGAGGGGGACGATGGTCGCCGATCGCGGTGGAGAAACCCTTCAAAAGATCGTCGGAATTCTCCCTCGTCTACGATCCTCATCGGCCGCCGCAGCATCCAAGGGCTTCCAAGTCGACTAGGGTTTAGTTCTATAGGGTCAATTGATCTCTAGATGCGTCGATTGGGAAGATAACGCCATCTCCGCGGGCGTACGCGAGATTCGCGCTTCACATGATCACGCTGCCTTTCTGCCTCTAAATTCTCTTCCTAGGGCTAGGGTTTCGGGAGAAAAAGAGAGGGGAAATGATCTCCTCATCTAGGCCATTCATTTGCGTCCAATTTGGGCTTAATGGATGGAGAATTGGGCCTTAATTTGGCAATTTAAGGTTCGGTTAGGTTAAACGTAGATTTAGGCCTAAACTTCTTAATTCGGCTTGCTTAAAATTTTATTTTGGGTTGGTCGTAGAAGACAAACTATCTAAATTTCCTATCCTCAATACGATTATAATTTTTTCAGATTTTATTTTACATGTTATATATGTAAAATTTTCTTCTTTTTATTCGTCGAATTAAGTTTGATAGGACGTAGAGAACAAAATAACGATACGCCATATGTGCTACAGATAAAGAGCGATACCCTATGTATGTATAGCCCGACGTACCCTTATTATGTGTAGATGCTTGTGTTTACGGAGGAATGGAATCTCACATCGCAAGCCGTAGATACATCCCCACCACACCTGCTAAATCTTTACGATATTTGGAAAGCTCACGTTCCCCCGACCAAAAAGATTCTGAACTGACCTGACGGTCAAGATAACAATAATCATCGATAACATGGAGATGTGGAATGGAACGCCAAAGCGATCGTCGGCTTCGATGGTCGCCAAGTGTAATCGCATCAGACATACAATGAGCTTCCGGAAAGGCTGATTTCTTTGACTTGTTAAGTCATTCAAGCTCACCGGTTTGACCGGTTGGATGGGTGCCCCATTGTGGGCAACCCACGTGGAAGCTCACGTGAGCTCCAAACTCTTTCTCCATCCTTCTCCACTCGTCTGCCTTCTTCTCCACACTTCCACCGCCGCCTTACTGGGTCACCAAGAAATATCACTCCCATTCTTCCCCCAATAGCGGTTGGCATGGTGTGCTCGATGCTGGTGTCATGATTCATGTCACTCTTGAGATTCGAGGACAAGGACGTTAAACGGTTTGTCACGTCGGGGGTTTGAGGATGAGATGTTTACTCGGTGAAAAAACGTGTGTGAGGTGAAGTAAATGGAGAGAGTGAACGAGTGCATGCGTGTAGAGAGAGAAGTTCGAGAGTATGTTGTCGGTGATAATTGTGACGGTGCCATCTCTGGATCTTTCTTCCCTCTCCCCTCTCCCCTCTCCCCTCTCCCCTCTTCGTCTTTCTCCCGTGTGCTAGATAGAACGGCAAAGTGAGTGCATTGGTGAGTCGACCACAGGTGATAGTCACAGATGTATCTCACTCCCGTGACAACTATCGACTGATTATATCGGAGAGCATCACCATAATCTCTAGATTTGGAGCGTGAATTTTTGAAACCGATTTTAATGACTGACGTTGTGACTCCGCGACAATACAAGTAGAGATTGACTCCAATAATCTACCTTGTAGATACAAAAATAGGCACGTGTGTTACATTTTTATCGGTACATGTGTATGTTCTATTTTTTCTGTAAAGTATGTCCTCTAACTCTGAATTTATATCTAAGAGATTATCCAACGAGTTCGAATGGTTAAAAATACACTTTCAGTCATGGACCTTTGTAGGCCAATTAGGATTTTATTGTGTTTTGTATGCTTGCTTTTTCCAATTATATAAAACTGAGAACAGGATCGTTGATTCAGGAGTAATATCCTTGCAAAGAGTGCTATGTTATTTTATGCAGTAGAATGGTTTTCATCTTATTGAAAATTAAAAATCCTTTTCCTCACTTTCTTGTTCATGTTTATTATAAAATCGCGCTGTCATGGCGATGTTTCAAAATTTTTAACTGATGTTATTTGAAATGCAGCACTTCTGGTTGTCCTTTCGGGGAGGGTTGCCACTTTCTCCACTATGTTCCAGGTGGCATCAACGCTGTGGCCCAGATGGCCAACCTGGGCAATCCTCTCGCACCTTCAAGAAACCCGATGGTTCCATCTCATCACGACGGCCCATCTTCAGCAGCAGTGAAGACCCGCTTGTGCAACAAGTTTAACACTGCCGAAGGCTGCAAGTTTGGCGACAAATGCCATTTTGCGCATGGGGAGAGGGAGCTCGGGAAGCCTATTCTTCCAGCACACGATGACCGCTCTCTGGCACCCATGGGTGCACCCATGCCCATGAGTGGGCGGCTGGGAAACCGGCTTGAGTCGGCCCCCGCAGCTGGTCTAGGCGCAGCAGCAAGCTTTGGGGCTTCAGCCACCGCAAAGATCAGCGTGGACGCATCCCTTGCTGGTGCCATCATTGGAAAGGGCGGGGTGAACACAAAGCAGATATGCCGCGTGACGGGTGCCAAGTTGGCGATCCGAGAACATGAGACTGACCCCAACCTGAGGAACATTGAGCTGGAAGGAACCTTTGATCAGATCAAGCAGGCAAGCGCCATGGTTCGAGAGCTCATAGTAAACATCAGCGCCACCACTGCCCTACCTGTTAAGAACCCTGCTCCTGCCCCAGGGGGTCCTGGTGGCAACTACAAGACGAAGCTGTGTGAGAACTTCGCCAAGGGGTCGTGCACCTTTGGCGAGCGCTGCCACTTTGCCCACGGGGCAGCGGAGTTGCGTAAGTCTGGTGTTTAAGATTCTTCTGTTGTTGCTCGATTCCTTGTTGGAGTTTCTCTCGTTGGTGCCACCGTGTCGGACGACCAAACAGCGCGGATGTGCTGTCTAGAATTTTTCTGTTTTCTTTAGGATGTTTTTTCTTTAACGTGCTATGCGGAAGATTGTGTTATGGTGGGTTATTCTTCTTGGTTTGTTAGCTAGCTAGCGTAGCGTTTCCGGTCGTTAAAGTGTCTTTGTTGGAGGTTGTGTTCTTGGGTGAGATCGTATTTTTGGAGAAGTGATCTCTGACAGCGATTGTGGGTCTCGGTTGGTTGCCGTGAGCAACTGGTGCGGTTGGCCGAGTGATCGACCATGGTAAGAAGTGTATTGTTTGGGGACCCGTGTGCATTGGTCATGGTATTTTCCATCAGCTTACTGTGGTAGCAGGTGACACTTGTCGGATTTGGAGAAGGGTGCTGTAGATTGTGAGAGGTTGTGTCCCAAGGCTCTGTGGTGAGAGCAGAATCGGGATTGGTAGGCGTCCTTTTGGATCATTTTTAGGCGAAGGATTTGATGAGACAGGATGAAGGACGATGCCCGTGTGCGGAGGTCTCTGATGAGACGTTGGCGTTGGATATGGCGATCCCTGGGTTGTGTCCAATAGGGGAGGATTTTCCTGTGTGTTGCTTCGAGTGACGTGCATTCCGAGGGGAGATCCTATCATTTGAATTCGTCGTGCTCCCCTGAGAGGGTAGAGTTGGTGTGAAGTTCGAGATCGATTGCGGTGCCCGAGCGAGCTTTGGCTTGAGATGTGGTGTTGGTTTGTGGAAGAGTCAGTGGATGGCTTGTCATGATTTAGAGCGTGCCTGTTGGGCCGGTGAAGGTTCCCGTTGACGTGTATCTGGTGACCCGTGGATGGTCTTTCACAGACAAAAGATGCTGGTTGTTGGGGCTTGAGAATGGTGTGAGCCGTGTGCCAGCGAGGCCATGGGTGGCCGTTTATGAGGTGTGCGTTTCTCGAATTAGATCTAGGGTTTGCTTGAAGTTTATCTTCTGGCAGAGTTGGCCCGGTGCTGCTGTAAGTGGTTGGCTTGCCATGTGTGAGCTGGTGAAAGCTCAGCGTTAGTTGTCTTTAGTGCAGGGTGTGAGGTCGGTCAGCGGGTTGTGAAGCTGACGTTTGGTTGGTCCGCCAAGCGTGGGCGTTGACCAGTGTTGGTTTTCGTGATGAGGGTTGCGTGTTCTCAGAAAGCGGGATCGTGGCAGTGATGTCGCGGTTGGTTTTCGTGTTGGCTGAGACGACGCCAGACTTGTACTTCTTGCATGTGCCTGCTCTGATGATCGATGTGTCTTGGATCGTGAGCGAGGCGTTGTCCGTGATCATTGTCTGGCCGCGTCCCTCAGGATCGTGATTTTTACGAGTTTTGAGGTCTAGTTGGGGCTCTGACAGTGTTGTCAGTTGGTCCAGGCGTTCTCCCCTTGTCGCTTAGTGCTTGTCCTGAATTTCGAGGCATGCTACCGTAGGTGATCTGGAGACCTTATTCAGGCATGGTCGATGCTGACCAGCCGTGGGTTACCACAGGCCGTGCCCGATTTGGTCGGGACCTTTGGGTTTATATTATTTATTTCTCATCATGTATCTCTAAACATATTTGTCTACTTCTTTGTCGTCTAAAGTCATATCATCTACTTTCCTTTAATTCCGTCTAAATGTATCATCTAAATTTATAGTTCACTGTTTAATTGGACGATTCATCATCTGACTGCATCGTCTAACTTATCTTTTTTTGTCTATTTTCAACGTCCATCTTCTATCGTCTAAATCTTATGGATTTCACCTATATTTTCATAACATTATCTAATTTCTTGATTTAACTAAATAACCCACTTAATTTATTTTTTATAAATAAAAACTTAATATCTTTACACTCGAATCCACATAATAACACTTGCAAAATATTTCCTAAGCTCCCAAAATTTTGGGGTGTTACGGTTGGCTGGCGGTGGGAAAGGCCGAAGGCAAGGGTGTTTTCGGTAGGGAGTGGCGATGGTCGATTCCTCCATCCACCATTGGTTGTTGCCGCTGTTCTTTCCTCTCCACGACCATCGGTGACGAGGGTAAAACTCGTCAGGCCCAATGCGGCCCATCAGCACTAGGGTAAAACTCTCCAGCAACCAAACGTTGCTCCCGTCATTATAGGCCCTTCCCCGGTAGGGACGAGGTCACACCCACAGTGTCAAGATCTTCGCCCCAAGGCCGCTCTTCCCGAATAAATAGGTGCACAATGATAAACTCCTCCCACGATCAAGGAGGCATTACTCTACGACCTATGTCTTTTCCTGTTAAGGAATGGACCCTCACCACCAGGTTGACTTATATAAACAGGCCTTCGATCAGATGCCAAGACACACACATAGATAGAGAGACATACAAGCAAAAGAGCATAAGCATACAGAGAGAAATATACAGAGAGAAACGAGATCCACCATTTCAAGCACTCTTAAGACTCTCCGACCACGTCCTGTTCCCCGTGAGCACTCTCTGAGCAGTCACTAGATGCGGTGAGCACTTCAGGAGACTTGATTCCCACGCCTAGGCTCGTCCATTCCTTTCTTACCCCCTCTCTCTCTCCCTCTTCCTCCTACTATTTTCTTCTCAGTGTGATCCTAACTTAGGCATCGGAGGGTTGTTCCCTGGGGTAATGCCAGGGCTCCTTCAGACACCGTCTTCCTAATGTTTGAAGACTTCCACAAGTGACTGGATGAGACCCCATTTTGCATAATTCCTTTACTTTTCTGAGCATATACTACATGTCCACAGTCTAATAGTCTTTCTCTATTTGCTGGTTAACTTGCAAGAATTTCATCATCGACTCGCAGGGCTCCTTGTTCTTGGCCGGCTGAGAGTGAGGACAGAAGAACCCACCATTTCCCATCCCTAAGGCATTCACGATCATCCCTACTGCTATGAGGCCCAGGTATAGGTCTCTGGCGATCACATCATTTCTTCATCTCTAACCTATGCACTGTAGGTAGCAGTAGCACAAGTTCGGAGGGAGGCCGTCGCTGCATCGCACGAACCGTGCACCCTTTCGGCGCCTATAGACAGAAGTAGCTTCCTTGATTCAGGAAGACGAAGAAGCAACAGTTAAGATGATAATCCGCTGCAGCTTCAACGGATGTTCTTCCTTCCGTTTACAGCAACAGAAGAAAGATGCAGCTTCAAGGAACAAAGGCCTTTTCCCCCACGTGCAGTCATAGGGAGAAGAGTAACAACAAGCTTCTCTTCACGGAATGAAGCAGCAGGGAATAGCAACCTCCACTCTGCTTCCGAAAGAAGAAGAATTAGGAGCAAAGAGGAAGTACACCAGAGGTAGATGAATTAGTAGCCAGTGTTCGATCGAAGGGGCAGGGTATTTATAGAGATGAAATTCTACTAGAGGATTAGAGTTCGATCAGGATTAATATTCCCCGCGTAAGAATCCTATTGCATCCATAATTTTGTACGTATTAATCCTTCCCAGATTAAGACTTTCTCGACCATCACCCAGTGTCCCACTTTGAACGAACCACGGTTGGAACTTTTCCAGATTTCTCCCTCAGTGAAATGGCGCCTAAGCAAGGGCCTTCATTTCATAGAATAGCGCCCTAACAGGGGGCGTTCTTCACCTTTACCCTGATACGAACATTGTTTCCAAGTTCATGAGAATAGCGCCCATTATGTGAGTCTCTGTTTCTTGAATTGGTGCCTTGGGCAGGGGCGCCCTTTCCTTGGCCTATTTGGGTTTAGGTGTAAGGCCCATTTGTGTATTTGTGGTGTTGTGTATAGGGTCTTAGCCTTGGCCAATTGTTTGTTTTAATCTATTTAAGAACTTTCATTCCTATAGTATATCAGAGTTGCTACACCCTCCCACACTTAAAAGAATTTGATCCCCAAATTCAATCATATTTAGACGTGGAGGGTACAGAGTACAAACCTTTCAAAATAAGTCTAGGAATCTTTTCTTCATGGATTCCACAATCGCTGCCCAACGTAGCACAACCAGGGCCACCATCGATGAGGGAGAGGGCTCTCGACCTGGATCCTTAAACCCCACTCCAACACTCCGATGATGATAGCAACCACCTTCACAACGCCAACACCGCGCACTCAAGCTCTCAAGTGAGAAACCAATCAAAAAATAAGCACGAAACCCTATGTTAGTTGTCGACTGTACTGGACCTAAAGGACTCTGATCACCGCAATATCTCAAATTCTCATGTACTTCCACAACCATAGCTCTGATACCAATTGTAATGACCTGAGATCCGAGTACCAGAAAGGAACCGACGCGACTCGAACCACGGCCCGCCACCCACGAGCCCGAAGACTCGGAAGGGTTAAAGGATAGGTGTAGTGTACATAGAAATAAAAAATAAAGCAGGACAACAGAAATAAACAACAACTACAATAGAGTCCAATCCAATAGAAAGTACAGTCTAAAGTAGTAAAACGTAGTACATGCCAAGTGAACACTCAGCCTGACGAGTTGGCAGCTAAGGACCTCCACGCAGTACCCTCGAATCATGAGGAAGAATCGCAACACCTGAAAATCAGGGGTGAGTCTCCTATCACCGACTTAGTAGGGGTCCCGCGGAACCCCAACCGAATACAATGGCGGTACAAAAAGCAACAACTATAGCAAGAACAACAATAACAGTAGGAACAGTAAACACGACGGCTAGTAAAATCTCATCTCTGCAGCTACTCCTATTGTACCAAAACGAAACCCAACACCCCGATCTCACAGTCGGGGACAACCAGACACGAACCACTAGACTACGACCGCCCTAGTCACACTACCAGGAAAGCGACACGATGCCACCGTTGAGGAGGCCTGTCCTCACAGACAAGCGCCCACACCGAAACCACGCGGTCAGGGTACGTAGTTATGACCTCGCCGTCGTGAGCCCTTGATGACGCTCATCAGAAACCCTAGACCTCAACTCCGAAAAAAAGTCTGGAACTACACACGAAAATCCCATGTCACAAACATGTAACAGAAACCCATGACACTACAACTCATGTCACGTGACGGGGTTACCACTCACCAAAAGTAAGGCTGGATACATCCACCGATGACTTAGTCTGCACCTCAGGTGCCTGCCTACGATGCCCCAGGCGAAGGCTAAGACACCGTACTAGTAACACAAAACAAAGACTAGCTGGGGTCGCGCTCGTCAACGCGTGTCCTCTGCCCCCAACTACGTGTGCACACACAGACCATCTGCTCCCCTTCGTTAAGAAATTTTATCCTCAAAATTTAAGGACTAAGCAAAGGAGAAGTAGGGAAGAACAACCCAACGACACTAACATGAATCATGAGAAACACCGCTCAGAGGAACACAGTCAGACCATAATCACAAGCACATGCTCAAGACCGAGTAAGACACAAGTGAATACAAGTCTAACACCTCCAAAACAGGGCAACGTCACTTACGTCTCACAAGGAAAGAGACACGACCATGCCATGACAACAGATCTCGAAGAAACAAAATGACAGATACGACAAGCATCAGCTTAAACAAGGAGACTTAATCCTCACAGCTAACAGCTCAACAATATTATCAGCTCTAGTGCCAAAGGCGACAGAAAACACCTGGCACATAGGACACCAATGATAACAGCACCATAGGACACCAATGACAACAGTATCGGACCACAAACATAATCAAGTCAGTCCTCACTCAGATATTACATCTGATCGAGGTCGCATGCTAACTCTACCAGAAGAGAAGAGTACAGTCAAGCTAACCGACAAGATCACAGTCCACATAGTGCTAAGACAGATACACAAAATCATAGAGAAACAGCACTAAAATAACAACAACGATAACAACTGTAGGATTCCGGCTCCGTACAGAATACAGAACCACAGAACACAACTACAAGTTGGGTCACATCAAGGCACAATAACAACTGAACTTATGACTATAGGGGACGAGTCATGCATCAAGTAGCTCACCAAGAAAAGACCCACGACAACAGGAAAACGACAATCTCGGGAAATGCAGCTCATGGACCACGATCACGTCCTGAGAACATAACACCCAAGAAAAAAAATGTAGAGCAAAGGGTACTCAATCAGCAAGAATGCTGACAGATTTTCCAATACTCACACATACCAATGCCAACACCAGAATACATCCAGCAAAAGCACAGCAACAGACAACATCAAGGCACGGGAAGCCAAGATGAAGTCACATCGAGAAAGACAAACCTCTCGAATGGCGAGAATCTCACAACAACGATCCTCGGCCCATGGGTTATTAGCCCACATGCTTTCGTTGCGCACTCATACAACGTACACAGGCATCAAAAATATCTCGATATCTGCATCTCAGTACACGTTTGGTGCCATCGCAATTCATAAAAATTGCAAATAGCACGCCATGAGTACTGATCGAGTGAACAACCGATCACAAGAAGCCAAAGTGCAAAGAAAGAGAGCACCAGCATCAGCACAAAGCACAAGGAGAAATGTGCACCATGGATTTTCATGAAACCCAAATAAATTGTCACCTCGGTGACTGGCATGCCCTCGCACTAAATAGACAAATAAACACCCTAACAAATGAACAAAATATCCGAACGAATCTTTACTGCGTCCACAACGGTCACCCGGGCCAACCCGAGGGCGCCCCAACTACAAGCCACGCCACGTGGTGCCCAACAACAAGACTAGGGCCTACCCTAATATGCCTTCTTCCAACCCTCCAAGGTCAATGTGAGACCTAACCAAGTCAACCACAGGCTTTGGAGGCCTACAGTACGCATATACGGTTCACACACGCATGTCAGGCATTTCTCTGAACACCTTGTGAGAGCATATATCCCAGCCTTTCTACAGTAAACTGTGGGCCGACCTGCGGCTCCAACCTACTAGTCGGGTTCTACAACAACCCACCAGCAAGTCAGGGCCATCCCCGACCCTTAGAGACGTGGCGATGAGCCACTAATATTCAGCTCTCGGGCCAACCCGAGGCTACTCTATCAACCCGCCCTACAACGCAGCATATACTACCAAGGTAGGGCCCACATGCTCTAGGAGCCTTCCCCACACTTATGCAAGCTCCTACCGCCAGTCCTAGGCCAATTCTAAGGCCCCCCAGTCAATTACTCAGCCCATTCGACAACTCGAGGTGTGTCGAGAATTTAACCGAACACCTTGGGGGTGCCAACTACGATGCAGCAACAAGCCCCCGCGGGCCAATCTCAGCATCCTAGAGATCTCTATCATTTAAAGGACACCCCCGAATGACAAAAGGAGGTCCCCGAGGGCCATTCCTCGGGGCCGTGGCTTGTCCGGGGGGGGGGGTTGCCCCAGGTGCGGCCATTCCCCGAGGAGGGTGAATCCCTCTTGGGGAGCGCACCTTCTTCCCAGCCCGGTGGCCCCACGGCCATTCCCCAGCCCCAGTTGCTCAGTTCGTGTGGTTCGTACGAAGCTGACTAGCCTACCGTGCGGGGAAGAACTCGACGATGACAACTACGAGGCGCGGGTAGTCGTACAGAGTCACACGTCGGGCCCATACGTGCAATCAATGTCAATCCCAGTCTCCTCCAACAGGCAGTATCCTTTTGTCCTCTTGCTCTTCGTCAACGTAGGACAAAAATAAAGAAAAATCTAAATTTTATAGAGTGGGGACCGCCCCCTCTCTCTCTCCCTCTGATCTGCCTAAACCACCCTCCTGGTGGAGGGTTTAGGTGGACCAGCCTACCACCCCCCCCCCAAGTTGGTCAATATCACTCGGAGAGACTCAACAAACCTCATGGTTTAACTGTGGGAAGCTTAAGGTAGTCCATGAATGAACCTTTTAAAGCTGCACATCATATTTGGGTATTTTATGGAGGTGAAATCTCACTAACTGTAAAGTGTACACTTCCTCATTTAGATTACTTATGAGGAACACCATTTCATATCTATCTGTAAAATCTTATAACTATGGTATGCATCAATGGCATGTAAAATTCCAATGGATTTAAACATGGCAACTGGAGAGAATATTTCATCATAGTCAACTTTTTGGCTTTGACGATACTTCTTTCACCATCAAGCTTGCCATGTAGGTATCAACCTATCCATCTTCTCCAATTCTCTTCTCGAAAATCCACTTACATCTGATGGGTACAATACCTTTGGGTAGACTTACCAATTTCATAACTTGACTGGAGTACATGGGATCCATATTCAATTTTTGGCCTCTTGCCATTTTCCCAGAGTTAATAACACTTATTGTCACCTCATAGGTCAAGAGATTATTATTCTTATTATATAGTACCTTATTATTCAAACCAGAGATATGTCCAACATATCTCCTTAGTTCTTTAGCTACTTGGATAGACCTATGATAAGCTTGTATGTCAACTTGAATAGGTTCCTAAGTTGACATCATGCTTTGTAGTTCTAGAACTCCTTCTAGATCTACTTTGCTCCCACTATTCCTACCAACTCTTGATATTTGTAACATTTACAATATCTGAACTAATGTATCCCCTAAATCACCATGACCTCGTGGTATCACAACAAATCAAAGTGACTTAGTCAAGTTGGTCCATTAATACGCATAAAGCATAGATTAATGTTATAGCCCTTGTGATAGCACAACAAAGCTACAGCATTTGTCTACCTCTCTTAAAGGCATCATTATGTCATAGACTTAGACTAACCCTCAAGTCAAATAAACATTGTGGTAGCACAAAAAACTCATTTGAAATAAAGATCAGTCTGAGATCTATAATTATGATGGTGGGCTACATGGTGTATTCTTAATAACACACGTTTAGTGAGACAACCCAAAACCTTAACATGCTTAAGGTTAATCATTCTCTCTTTCCATATCTCATATGGTATGAAAGACATTAATTTAAATGGAACCTTATTCAATATATTGTTGTGTTTCCCTATTGTTTTGAGGATGTTGTGTTTCCCTATTATTTTGATAATGCTGACACTATATAAATCACTGTGCATTTGTCTTGTTTGGATAATCCTATGAAACAAGGAAAGAAATTCCCAACCGTGAGAGAAATTGGGTAGAACCTGGGATGAGATAGTAATTAGAAATTTTCTCTAAGATTAACCCCGCCAATTCCATTAGTATTAACAAATCTATTACTCTTCTCAGGTACCTCATTCTCATAATGGCTCATCATGTTGATTGGGGTGGAATGCAACAAACTGTTGTGGGTCTCACCCAAGCTTTGTAGAATATGGCTCAAGTCGGTGCGAGGGCAAGCGCTGGTAACTTACACCATAATTTCTGGAGTTTAAACCCTCCGTGATTTTTGGGTTCCTTTAACCCAAATGAGGTAGGAAACTGGATAGACGAAATGAATCGTATATTCGAGGTCATGTAGTGTACTGACCAAGAGAAGGTTCATCTCGCTACGTTCCAACTAAATAAAGATGTCCGTACCTGGTGGAAGTCTATTCCTACTCCGCCTGCAGATGGACCGCATACATGGAATGGATTTCTCGCTCTTTTTCGAGCCAAGTACTTCTCCGAGCATGTCAAGGAGAGGAAGGCAGCCAAATTCGCATCACTACGTCAGGGGATGATGATGGTAGCGGAATATGAGTTGCAGTTTTCTCGCCTGGCACCATATGCTCAGCATCTAGTGAGCACGGATCTTTTGAAAGTAAATCGCTTTATGGACGGGCTGTGACCTATCTTCATCCAGCAACTTGGCCCACAGAATATTTGGACCTATGTAGAGATGGTCCAACGGGCACACTTACGTGAACGGACCTTGGAGAAGGTCGATAAACTAAAAGGCAAAGTAGAGGAGCCAAGCTGAAAGTCTTAGCGGTGAGGTAAGAAGTAGGAAAAATTCAGCATCACTTACAACTCTTGGGACAACAAGAAGAGATCCCAGAGTGTAAATGGCAAGGATGATCATCGGAACAAAAAGGTTAAAGAAGATGAAGATAAACAAGTCATGCCAGCTTGCTCATTTTATGATAAATTCGATCATGCGGCCGAAGAATGTTGGAAGTGTTTGGGCGCATGCCTACAATGTGAAAGTAGGGAGCATCGCATGCCTGACTGTCCTCTGATGAAGGAGCAACCATCCACGAGGAACAATGGTGGGCGAAAGTGGCAGGCTAGATTGAATGCCGTATTGGAAGATGAAATAACAAAGAAAGGGGAGCCCATTGTAGGTACAATTCATATTCATTCCCATTCTACTTTTGTTTTATTTGATACTGGTGCTACTCATTCCTTTATTGCTAATTCCTTTGAGGATTTTTTTCTACAGCGCGACACACGCTCGCCTGTTACGGAAGGCCAAGATAGGTCGACTTGGCACGCAAGGATTCCAAGGGTATTGATAGGGAAATGTAGAGAACAAAGCGGTATGGCTAGATCAGGGGTAGCCGGATGAAATACGGACATGCTAGTCGATTACTCGATGATCACCTATGGAACCAAATCCTAACAAGGGAAGTGCCACCAGGGCACGACACGTGGGCACGGGATGTCGGGCGACATGTGGAGAGAAGGAGATTCCGTTGGTATGAGTGGAGGTGATTGTGAGGACTCGTATACAGGATGTCTTTCCCACTGACCGCAAGCAGACGGTGTTTATTTTACATAAGACTGAATCTGAACACCTTTGTTTCTTTTGCTGTAGGAGACTTGAGATACCTTAGAAGTCATAGCATATATAGAGGACTAGGTATGCACTTTAGCTAGACTATGACCATCAAATCCGACAGACAGGGTTGACAACACTGGGTTTTGTAAACACGCTATTTTGACATTACACTGAGTAAATCTCATATTATACCATAATGCCCCAGAGTGGCTTTCACATTTGGGTTGTTTGAATGATTTCTTAATTTCTCAGATTTATTGACTATTTTTTTAGGATGATGGGGAAGAAGCTTTTGATGAATCTGGGGCACCGGACGCCTTCTTTAAAGGCGTCGGGAACAAAGGACAAGTTAATAAAAATCATAAAAAAAAAGAAAAAAGAAAACATATCAATCTAACGCATCAAAGGCGAAGGACGCGTTTCATTAACGTGTCCAAGGGAGAAGACGCCGTCATGAGCCCCTCGTGCGGCACGCGGGTGGCGGCAACTGCGCCTTCCAGTTTGACGAATCGAATAAATCCAAAATGAGAGACGTCTGGCTATCCAGACGCAACTTCATAAGTCAAGGTTAGGCGTCGAAATCTCTCGCTTTCAGTACTTTCGGTGGCTTGTGGCGCCGCTATCTTGGACGACGATGGACGCGTCTTAAGACCCAGACGCGTATAAAGGACGCGTCGGTTACTGTGAGGCGACAAATAAGTGAAATTAATTTTTAATTTAATGGAAGCGTCTCCATCGTAGACGCATTTACATAAACGCATCCCTAACCAAAGACGCCTCTTTGAAAATTTTGCCTATAAACAGAGGAGCCCCTCCCTTGAAATCAGAGAGGTTCAGATCCGAAAGATGAGGGGGAGATTTTGCCAAATCCAGTTCCAGACCTGAGGCGTCTTCAGGGGAGGTTCTGCCAGACTTCCGGGTGCCCGATGCTCGCGAAGGAAAGGTTCCCTCGTCCTACGCACTGTCACGCCGTCCTCACGCTGCCGAAGCTCCGCCGAATCCCCACCATCGGCGTCCCAATAAGCCTTTCTTCCCCTTTACTTTCCTCTACTCTTTAGTCACATGCATCATCTGTTAGATGGTGATTGGCGGATCTAGAGGGGAGGGGTGAATAGATCAGCTCCTTCTATTCGCAGTTAATACAAATCACTATCGATAAAAAATGAGGTGCAGCCTAACTCAAACACAAATGCCAGACTGAACAAGTAGTATAGGTCCTAGAGCATACATCTATCTAAGAGCATACACATGGAGGCACAAGCAAACCACACGAGATAAGATTTTTAGGTGGTTCAGTCTCTATCATGAGACCTACATTTACCCCCTCACACAATTGTCTGAGGCTTTCCTGCGTAACCACGCTACACTCCACTGTCAAATAGCTTGTGGGCACAACCAGCCTAAAACCACAATCTGAACACTCTCAGATTGTCTTCCTACAACCCGTAGGGTAACCGAACAGGATAACATCTGAAGAGTTAAAGCAAGAAAAGGAAAGAAAAAACACAGAGTAAATCAGACAAATGAATGAGAGCTCAAATCCAAAGAATCTGTCTGATGAAGTGAGAAGTCTCCTGGACGATGAAGATGATGCAGTCCCTCCTTGCAATGCCAAATGCAGTTGGGAGGCTGGCTGGTACACGTGTGGAAGCGCTCCTCTTCCATGTTCAGCTCTTCTCCAGGATTCTTCTCAA
Organism: Amorphophallus titanum; assembly: GCA_024336825.1. Lineage (NCBI taxonomy): Eukaryota > Viridiplantae > Streptophyta > Magnoliopsida > Alismatales > Araceae > Amorphophallus > Amorphophallus titanum. The sequence goes on from JANBPO010006369.1 coordinate 212,093, forward strand.
TGAGGAAGCTGTGCACTTCCTCACCCAACTTCTATGCAGCACCCGCGCTCTCTGCTACTGTTCTCTCTAAAAAAAATATACTTCTTACTCAAGCAGCCTTAGCCATGTCTTCTCCCATGGATGAATGCCCCTCATCATCTTTTGGCCACCCTGCGCTTCACCGCTTGTAGCAGCGCGTGTCTGACATGCGCACCAAGGACGCTGATTCGATGGGGCCCCCCATGGCAGCGAAAATCCCCTTTTCAGAAGAAAAAATTACTCCAACCTTCTAGAAACCTTTTCTTGATAACAACCTTCGACCCAATCAGAGAAGGCTTGTCCCATTTGATGCTGCCTCGGATCCAGCGCCGCTGGGTCTATAAAGATAGGATCCAAGACTCGTTTGAACTGGAAACAGGGGATCTGATTCGTTGTGGAAAACGAAGTGAGAAGTGTTGACACTTGTCACAAGGAGTGTCGACTCTTCAAGCTGAGCTCCCAGTACTTTGAGGACCGAGGTGCTGGAGTGTCGACTCTTCTGAGACAAGAAATTTCAGACAGAATCTTGAATTCTCACGAAGTTGTTCTGTGATGTCTACACTTCTGATACAAGTGTCGACTCTTTAAAGCTTCCCAGAGCCACTTATAATAGAAGTGCTGACACTTCTATCCCTTCTATGACTTGATGCTTGTGCTGATTAAAGTGTGATTTATCTATCTTACACCACTTGAAGAAGTTGATTAGATATCACAAAAACAACAATAAATCATGGTGAGTTATCACCAAAATCTGGGGACACAACAATCTCCCCCTTTTTGGTGATGACAACCATGAATTATTGTTGTATGCATAGCATTCCATAATCAAGATAGATGCTCAAAATAATTTACTCATACAAAAGAAGTCATTGACATAGAACAAACAACTATTTCATTCATTCATGTAAGGTCATTACTATGAATGCTATGCATGCAAACTCAGACTACAAAAACGGATATGACTTTACTATGAATGCTATGCATGCAGCAAAATACAAGAACTGATATAACTCTCCCCCATTAACATCAACCAAGAAGGGTGACTTTCACGGAAGTGGTGGTGGAGGAGGAGCTGAGCCAGAGCCAGAGCTGCCGGACTATTTTAATGGAATAGCTGATGGAATATCCTGTTGAAACTTAGAAATCTTAACCCCTAAAGTAGCAAACTTTGTGTCCATTTTCTGATGCGTCTGCTTGACAGAGGGGTGAAGTGCTGCAATGTGGGTATTCATATCGACAAACTAGTGTTGTAACATATTGCATAGATTGTCAAATTGAGCTATCATCAGGGTTGGAATTTCGAACAAGGAACTAGAACCAGCTGTATAGCTAGAAGAGCCACTAAGGTTGTCAGCCATTTTGTGAATCTCATACTTGTTGTAAATATCCCAGTGATTTTGATGATAATAAAACCAAGAACATATAATTGATTCATGTGCCTAGAACTTGTAAAAAAGGGGGAGTGTGTTGCACTATGTTTTGATGATGTCCACCAATGTGACATATTATTTTAGAACATTCATAAAAAGGGGGAGTAAGTTGACAGATGTATTTTGTTAGTAAATCTCACTTGAAAATTTCAAAAGATTGAGCACATTTCGTAATGCAGGATGATAGCATTGATGCTACTTTCTCATTGCCTCGAAGCAGCAGCAACACAAGAAGAACTTGCAGGATAATGCCTCGATGCAGCAAGTATCTGCCTCGATGCAGTGATCGTCCTAAAGAAGTGATCTGAGTATGTGCACCGACTGTACTCAGGGAAACATCAATGCAGCTGGTGGATGAAGTACAACAGGTCGACACAGCAAGGAGTTGACTCTACGCATGGAGGATCTCAGAAGGAATATGCAGGACACTGCGTCAAAGCAGCAATCAGATGCCTCGATGCAATAGGCTTCTTGATGAAGTGGTTAGAGTATGTGCACCAACCCAACTCATAGATGCATCGGTGTAGCAAGCAAAGGAAGCACAATAGGTCGATGCACATTCATACTGCTACGTTATAAGATCGAGCACATCAACCTTCAAAGCCAATAGGTCGATGCAAAGTCATACTTCTGCCTAATAAAGCCAAAGCATATTTATGCATTGAGAAAGTAAGGTCGATGCATATATCCACTCCTGTTCTGAAGGTCAGTGCATGTGCCAGTGAGGAAGCCATGCACACTTTTGAAGCTTCGACCTAAGAAGCGCTCGCGTCAAGACAGTTACTTATATTCAAGGCCACGTGACCACTCAAACACTTGAGGGGGTATCTAAGGAATTTCACCCAATACCTCAGATGCGAAACTTGTGTTCTCCTCACGTGTGGACTTCTGTGGCGAAAAAAGTAGAGCTCATGTGGGAAACCGTTAAGAGAGTACAATGATTGAGGAATATTCTCCTGCCATGTGGACAAAATCGATTAGGCATTTGCCTCAACCTTCGAAGGCACTGTTCTATAAATTGATGGCCAAAGAGAGGTTGAAGAGGTGGGAGACTGCTAGAGCTGCAATCATCGTAGAAGAAAGCAATGTCCAAAGAGAGGAGTTTCCAAAAGAAGAAAGAGAGTGAGAGGAAGGAGCCACCTCGAAGAGAGTCTTGTCCTGAGCAGTCAGCCAAAGAACTTTAAAGAAGCTACATTTGTTTCATTTTGCTTCTGTCTTTTCATCATTTTCATTCCTATTTTTGTTTTTCTATCTCGTGTTTTCGTCACTCTATTCCTCCCCTTCCACCATTGCCCATTCCTCCTCCATCCACCCTCCCTCCCACTTGGTAGCTAGCTCCACCACTACCTGCACCCTCCCCTGCACCAGACCATCTTCCCCCCATCTCCCCCACTCCATTTCACCTTCCTACACCCTCATCCCATCCTCCTTCCATCTCCACCACAGATCCAATAGCCCCCCACCACAGAAACTCCTTCTTCATCATTCCCCGAACTGCTTGCTGCGTCCTGCTGAAGCCCTGTAGAGCTCCCTCCTGCCACAGTGCCTGTCTCCACTATTGTTCGGAGTTCCAGAGGGACCATCTTACCTTGCTGGAAAGCTCTTCCAGTCAGCTTCATCTGCGAGGTGATCCCGCCTTCATCAGAGTTCGTGGCTGTCCAGGAGGTCTGTTCTCGTCGGAGCGCGCATCTGGCATCCGTGGGAAGACCAGAGCACCGGTGCAAAAGCTGCTACGACCACATCTCTGCTCCCCTTGGTGTGTCGTTTGACTGGGACGTTCCTCTACCTGTCCTCTATCCAGCACAACTGGCGGAACCTCGTTCGGAGTCAGGAGTTGTCTGTTCTGAATTTTCTCTCCCGGGTGCGTAGGTCAATCCACTCAGAACCAACACTAATACCCTACCACTGTTCACCCTCTACCTCTTTGCTCCGACCACTCCTGGAGGCCTTCCTAGTTGGAGATTGAAGAAGACTTGTAGATGGATGTGTCCGCTTTGGTCCCGCACCATTCCAACTCCGGGAGTGCTCGTGACGGCATCATCTTCTTGCTGCTGCGCCCTGAGAACAGTCCCAGTTAGAGCAGATCCACCCTACCCCAGAGTCAGCCACAACCAGCGACGACTCCGGACGGTTCCCCAAAAATTTTGGAGACTTCCTGAACCAAACAGCGACGTATTGGTGCTGGTTTCGGCATCATCCGAGTTCGCTACAGACCGTGGCACCGTCAACAGTGACTGTCGGTCCATCTGTTCCAGAAGTTGGCAAAATCGATCGAGTGGCTTTCTCGGTAATCTAGTGATCTTCTCCCCCACCCCGCCTGGACGGTTTAGCACCCCTCCCTATGTGGAGGTAGTATTTTGATGTAATTTTAAGTTCCCCTCCTCTAGTCCAACCCCCCTGTGTGGGGAGTAGTGCATGTAAACTTGAACAGGGGGAAGCTTCCACGACGAAGTGTGCGGGGAACCCACACTTCCCCGCTCGCCCTCGTCTTCGAGCGGAGTTGGTTTCTTCAAACCAACTAGGTAAGCCATCACCCGCCTCCTTCCACACATACCCCTCTTCGGGTGGTCCATCACCCGCCTCCTTCTATTCCTCCTCTTTCACATCCCCAAAGCCCTTCTATTCCTTGCAACCCGTCTCAACTGGGTTCTTTTTCAGGTCAACCCGTTAACCCACCTCCACGGCCTTCTTATGCGGCCCCTCTTTCAAGGCCACCTTGCCAACCTTCTGCTTCTCCTATTATGCCTCTCCAAGTTCTTGTTGATAAAGTTGCTTCGTTGGAGGAACAACTTAAGAGGGTCACGAGCCCGCGGCCCGCTCCTCCTCCTCCTTCTCCAGTCAATCCTCTTCATGCCTTCCTAAACAACATTACTAAGATAGAGAAAGAATGGAAGGAGAGGAGAGACGATTACGGCATCAACGCAAGTGAGCAAGAGCCGGCAGATTTCAACGATCAAGTGGACGCCGTTCACCCTCTATCTATTCACCCCATTCATATGGCCCTTCGCCTTCGCCTCCACATCCGTATGCACAAAATTCTCACCATTACCTTTCACCACCCATTAATACGCCTCCACCACGACATCCACTTGAGCCTGTCAATGAAGAGCTGACAGATAAAGAATCAAAGGTGGCGCGTGATGATGAAGCTCTGCAAGCACCCCTTCTGAGTTCCCTTCATTTTCCTCTCCCTTCACTACCACCAGATGAACCTCCTGCTCAGGACGATGCCACCGTCCCTGATCTAACCCCCATTTTTAAGACTTATTGGTGTTACGACGATGGGTCGATACTCCAATCACCCACGCCGATGCACCAAGACCCCTCTCCTACCCATAATACCTCTCGCCCCATCCGGCGTTTCCTACACACCAAACCTTCTCCTTTTACACCTCCCATTATACCTCCTTTAAGCACCACACCATTAGCCTCCACTCCAACGGCCTCTGTCGAACCTCCCACTAAACCTCCACCAATTATACCTTCATTAACCTCCACATCATTGGCCTCTGTTGATCCCACCACAAAACCTCCTCCAATCAACCTCCCATTGCCGCCACATTGGCCCTCCACTATACCTATAACACCAAAACCAACTTTGCCTATCCCTCCACCTATCCCTTCACCTTTGCCCATGGCTAACTCTGAGCAGGGTCCACCCCTTTTTTGCATTCGGGCCAACCTCGTCTACTTCCGAGCAAAGGGAGAGGCTTGACGTGTTCCCTCCAACACCTTCCATTACATCTCCACCATCTATGGAGCCTTACGCCTCTGCTTCACACCTCAGGCAAAAGTGGGCAACCCCTCGGTGTGAAAACCCGCAAGGGAGCACCGGAAAAAGTTAAAGGGGGCCAGCATCGGCGAAAACCCGAAAGGGCGATAAGGTTGGTAATGTGAAAAAAATCCTCTCTCAATTTGCTCTCTGGGTGGCTCCACCATATTGATGTCATGGCTATGCCTCCCACGTCATTCTAAACACCCAGCCCCACCAGGAAGTCCCGACGTTGTTACACTTCGTCCCACTAGGACCATCAACACCACCATTTGCAATGGATTTGACTCTTATGTCCCTTCAGGCTGTCAAGTCTATCCATTTCTTTTCAAGAGTTGACTCAAACACCCCTTGACATGTCAGTTCCACTCATCCTTCGGATCTCCCAAGGGTTTGGATCCCATGTCTTTCTGGGCTATCCAGTCCGCCCCTCTAGTCCCGCCGGGCTCAGCCTATGCATGCCCCTCTCGGGCTGCCGACCCATCTTTTGCCTATTGACTTTCGGGTTTGACTATCAAGTCCCACTAAGGCTGTCAAATCGACCCTCTTTCGTCCCACTGAGTCTGGCCTATGCACGTCCCTTTCAGGTTGCCAACCCATCCCTTGCCTATCGACTTTCGAGTTTGACTCTCACGTCCCCCTAGGGGTGTCAAACCCAACTTTTTCTTCTAGGGATTGGCCTCAGCATGTCCCTCTTGGGACTGCCAACCCATCTCGCCTATCGGCATTCAGGTTTCACACTCACGTCCCACTAGGGCTGTCAAATCCACCCTCTTTTGTCTCACTGGGCTCGGCCTCTGCATGCCCCTTTCGGGCTGCCAACCCATCTTGCCTGTCGGCTTTCGGGTTTGACCCTCGCGTCTCACTAGGGCTGTCAAATCCGTCTTTCCTTTCTTCCGGGTCTGGCCTCAGCATACCCTCTCGGGCTGCCAACCCACCATGCCCTTCGGCTCATTTTTACCCATCTTTCCCTTCTAGGGATTGGCCTCAACATGTCCCTTTCCGGCCGCCAACCCATCCCTTGCCTATCGGCTTTCGGATTTGACTCTCACGTCCCACTAGGGCTGTCAAACCCATCTTTTCCTTCCTCTTGGGTCTGGCCTATGCATGCCCCTTTCGGGCTGCCAACCCATCTCGCCTATCGACTTTCAAGTTTGACTCTCACGTCCCACTAGGGCTGTAAAACCAACCATGTTCCTTCTTCTGGGTCTGGCCTACGGATGTCCTTTCGGGCTGCTGACCCATCTCGCCTCTTGGCTTCGAGTAATTAATTTTATTTATTCAATACGATACTCTATTGACTGGCATTAAGTTCCGAGACGAACTAACGGGTAACTCTCATTTTACACGTCCCTTCGTTATCAAAGAGGGACTGAAATCCGGAGGCCGGGCAGGTGGCGGGCGCCGGGAGCAGCAGCGGCAACCTCGTCTCCCCCAACCCCGGCAGAAATAATCTTCAATTTCTCTGCTACAGGGGGGGGAAAAATGGTGTGCGCCCCCCCGCTTCCCTTCCTTCGACACCCCTCCGCGCCGCCCTTCCTCGCTTTCCTCCCTCCCATTCCCGCCGCGTCTTCTTCTCCCGGCAGGAGCCGCTCCTTCGTCGCCTCCAGGCTGAGATCTTGCGGGTCTCCTGCTCCTGCGCCGACGAGTCCGGACGTGGTCGTCACGAGGGAGCAGGGCAAGAATGACAAGCTCATCAGTGCTCTGGTATACGACTCTCTCTCTCTCGTCAGTCAAGTCTGCGCGCTACCTTACTCCAGCGTCTGATTTCTATTTGTACCGCCCCGTAAAATGGTGTGCATGGAGATAGTGAGTTGTGTTGCTGAGTTATTCGCATTCCTAGAGTTATTCGCATTCACCATTGCAATTAGTGGGGGTTTTGGTGACACGTTTCGATGGCTGCACCATGCAAACAGTAAAGGATGTGCACTCCCAAGAGTGGAGGATGAGTGTAATAACAACTTCAGGGCAGGTATGATAATGATGGTAGATAAAAAAAGAGGAAATGTCTTCTTGGAATTTATGTTACAGTAGGAGGGAATATTATTTAATGTGTATGCTGATCAGAAGTGGGATATTCATGGGGTATGTGTGGGATGTGGGGAGGAATTGGAGGACACTTGTAATGGAAAAAATGGTCTACTTGTCAAAATGTTTGCGTTGAAGATTCCCTCTTTAAGCTTCCAATCTACTTGCAAGAGAAAGGCCATCGTGGTAACAGTTATTATCTATTTTTTGGAGTTATTTTCAGTGATGTGCTTCTGCAAATGTTTGCTATTATTCTTGGAAAAGCTTCCTTGAAAATGTCTAGCCTCAGCTCTGCCCAAGTTGGTCCTTGAATTGGCATGTGCCAAAGTTATTGAATAGATGTTGACTCGTGGATCAAATCAATCGGAACCAGGAGATGTAAATCGGTATTTAGGGCAATAAGCAAGATCATTCTCATTAGATGAAACTACATTATTAGGTTTGTGTATTTTGACTTGAACATCTTTAGTTCTTTACAATTCTATGATATAAACATGTATGGACTTGAACAGTGCGTGCTCAGACCTTAAATGCCATACTAAGGATGTGCTCCGAGTTTGGTATTGCAAACAGAAGAATGTGCTCAGACTTTGTATTGCAAACAGAAGAATGTGCTCGGACTTACCTGACTGATAGAGGGAGTATGCACAGACCTTTCAAATGCAGTTGTTGGATCAAGCAATTTGACCAGTTGATCTTATGTCAACTTAGTAGCATTGACCTCATGACCTGCATTGACTGACCTACGTTGACTTTTATTTTAAGCACATTTTACAGTCATAAAAACTTACATCAGGGTTATATAAAGAATGACTCATATTATTGACATTATCAAAACCACAGGGACACAACATGGTCCCACTGTCTCTAGAGCTGATAAAGCTACAATATGCCCTACGTTTCAAATTCTCGACCATGAATAATGTTGCCGAATATGAAGCACTCCTCTCAAGGCTACGAATGGCGAAACACCTGGGGGTGACCCATGTGCGAGCATATAGTGATTCCATGCTCGTCACCAACCAAGTCAAGGGGGAGTTCAAAGCATGTGAGCCCACCATGATCAAGTACCATGAGAAGGCTAAAGCTGCTTCTACGGAGTTCTCACATTTCGAGATGGTCCACATGCTGAGGGGGGAAAATGCCCAAACGGACACTTTGTCCCGACTAGCATCTTCCAGGTCAGCTTTTGGCTCGAGATCCATCCTGATAGAAGAGTTATTGGCACTGAGCATGGAAGAACCGGCACCCTAGGTGAACGTCATTGACTATGAACCCTCTTGGATGGACCCGCTCCTAGACTTCCTCCTGTGACAATAACTCCCGAGCGACCACATCGAGACCCGTCGTATGCGAGCATGTGCGGCGCACTTCACAGTGGTGAATGACCACCTATATAGGTGATCTGTTTTGGCTCCTCTGCTGAAATGTTTGTTCCCTACGGAGGCCAAGCAAGCCATGTAGGAAGTGCATGAAGGGCTTTGCGGGAGTCACGTAGGAGAGCGAGCACTAGCGTGGACTCTTATCCAGTAAGGATATTGGTGGCCGACATTGCAGCAAGACTACCTCGACTATGTCCGCAAGTGCCCATAATGTCAAAAGTTCTCCAACCTACACCACTAGCCCGCAACACAACTACACACCCAGATGGAGCCTCGCCCATTTGCTCAGTGAGGGGTAGACATACTGGGCCCCTTTCCTGAAGCTCAAGGGAAGAATAAATTCCTTATTATCACCATGAAAAGGAGAAGTGCAGCAAGGAAGCAAGCTAAAAAGAAGAGAGAGTTCTCCTTCCTGGTGTTGTTGGCACATAAGATGCCAAAGCTGATCTTCTTCTCCCACCTTTGGAGCTCTCAAAGCAAGCTGTAAAGCGTTCATCTACAGCATCGTCTAGTGGGAGTGAACGCTGAAGAGTTCATCCACCGTTCCCCTCGTGGTCCTGGTGAAGACCCTGGAGAAAGATGAAGAGAAGCCACACCTCATCCATTCTTCTCCAGACAGGAGTTCTCTCTCCCCAAAGAGTCTCTTTGTCACTCTCCGTCTGGTCATTTCCTTCAAAGCTTTATTTCTCTTTTCAAAACAAATACTTGTACTTGATTCCCTACCTACGTGTAGGAAGACAGATAGTGCGTTCACCGGTCTATGGGTTTTTGAGTTGTGCACCCTCAAGCTGTGAGACAACAGCATTTGTGAGAGGTTGTCTCTCTGTTGGAAGCTGTGAATCAGCGATAGTGCCGTTGCACTAGTGAAGTCTCACTTGGTTGAAGTGAGGGGTGGACATAGGTCTCTAGATAGAGACCGAACTACCTTAAAATTGTGTGTTCTTGTGGTCTACTATCTAACGTGCTGTGTAGCTAGATGCTTGCATAGGAACGCCGCGGCCTTTTTCCTTGCATCTAGCCCGATCGCTTGTGTGTATTCCTACTTTACTTGTGTTAGCTTTTATTTTTAAGTGTTATTTCCGCATAGAAGGTGCTGATCTATTCACCCCTCCCCTCTAGATCTGCCTATCACCACTTATCACATGGTATCAGAGCTAGTCTCTCTGAATGTGGTCCAACGACCTTGAGAGAACTGGTGATATGGCAGCGAAAAGCTATATTCCCGAAGGGAACTCTATAAATAAACCTCCATTTTCCACTGGCACTAACTACCCTTACTGGAAAAATCGTATGCAGGTTTTTATTAGAGTCCAGAACCATGAAATCTGACGTGTAGTTAGTAAAGGTCCATTCGAGTTGCCTCCAGACGAGGAAACATGTACCAAGGAATAGATAAGAAGATCAACACTAAACTGGGGCACCATGCACATCATGCAGTGCTCTCTTCATCCAACTGAATACTCAAGAGTGTCCACATGCGCCATTGCAAACGAAATGTGGGACCGCCTTGAGGTAATATACGAAGGGACATCTCAGGTACATGAGACCAAAGCCAATATGCTTGTCTCAGAGTATGAAAGATTCAAGATGAAACCTGACAAATCTATTTCTACGTTTATTTAAGACCCCATGTTAGAAAGTCTCAGTCCATAGGATCCATAACTTAAGTCAATATGTATACCTCACCAGTGAGAATGGGTAGAGCCAAGGGCTAAGTGTTAAATAAGTTTAATAAGTTAAGTAGACTTATTCTCAAGATAAGATAACTTACTTTATTTTTATTTTGAAGGTTGATTAATACTATGGTGGCCGAAAGAGCTCAGTGGCACGAGATGCAGTGCAGTATGCAAGGGATGACTCAGGCTCTCTAGCAGATGGCACATGGAGCAGCGCACCATGGCACAGGAGATTTATATTTGAGTTTTTGAAGCTTGAATCCCCTTAGATTCCATGGATCAACGGATCCGGACGAGGCCACGTACTGGATTGAGGAATTAGAGCTTATTTTCCATGTGATGCAATGCACGGATCAGGAAAAAGTTCTCTTGGAGACTTTCCAACTCATGAAGGATGCTAGAGCTTGGTGGTGGTCTATTGAGGCCACTCGCCCGCAAGAACCCATATCGTGGGATGAATTCTTGTAGTTCTTCATTTACAAGTATTTATCCGAGAGAGTTCGAGAGAAGAAGGCTGTCGAGTTTGCAGCATCAACGCAACGAAGTCTTAGTATAATGGAGTATGAAGCTTAGTTTTCTAGGTTGGCAAGGTATGCATCTCATCTTGTTTGCACGGAGAAAATGAAGGCAAAGAGATTCATGAATGGCTTAAGGCCTAGTTTTATTCCCCACTTATCTATGCTGGACATTCAAACTTTTTCAGAGATGGTCAAGAAGGCCCAATTATTAGAAGATGGATTGTCCTTTGGTGATGGAGTTAGAGGAAGAACCGTGATGAAGGAGCAAGCAAGTGGATCGGGTAGTTCTAAACCCGTGGCTAGAAAGAAGAAGCCTAGCATAGGCCGTGATTTCTCCAGGGATAGGAAGAGACTGAAGGAAGGCACCAAGTAGATGATACCCGTGCCCACTCATGCATGATGCAAGCATTGTGACAAGGGCCATCACCGATCTGACGAGTGCTGGAGGATCCTCGTGAATTGTCTCCATTGCGGGAGCCAAGAACATAAGATTTTCGAGTGTCCATTGATGAAGGAGCAAGATCAACAAGAGAGGGCACAAGGAGGTTCGAGACATCAAGGGCAGTTGCATGCTTTAGTGGAAGCGGAGCCCTCCGAGGAACGCGAAGTGGTGGAAGGTATTCTTATTGTTAATTCTTGACCTACCTTTGTTCTATTCGACACTGGTGCACGAGACTCGGGGTCAAGACCGTTGCACGTGACAGCACTGAGCCGTCAATCTGGCCTAATCCCTAGGTCCAAAATCAAGGTGACACGCGAAAAATTCCCAGTCCCAGGCTGGTCAACTGGGCTCACAGCCCAAGGCCATACACACAGCCCCTCCCTCGAAACTCGGAACACGCACGGGGTCCTCAGACCTTAGGGCTCACGAGCACACTAACTGAGGTAGCACGGTCCTCTCGACACCCTCAAAACACGGACATGGAACCCTCGGGGTGTCTGAGGCATTCGCGAGACCGCTAGTCGACCACTGGGTCACGACCAAGTCGACCAGGGATTCATGCAACACGAAACAAACACGGCAAGCACGAAGACCCACTTCGATGTAAAACGGTGCCTGGCGGTCTATCTTTGGGCCATCACGGCATGTAACGGTCCAAAGTTAGGCCGCCACAGCCCCCTAACGGTCCAACTTAGGACTGTTAGACGAAAAGGACAACCCTGGCTGTGGCGCACCCACCCTGGGGCGTCACAGCCTCTAACGGACAAAGACTGGTGCGTTAGAAGACACGACAAAAGAGAACATAATGCACACCTCTAGCGGCGTTATGTACATAACGGACCAACCATAGTGCGTTATGTCACAGAGTGAAAACAAACTATAACATAGTCCTCTAGGCGCATTATAGACCTTAACGGACCATCTCTAGTGCGTTAAGTGTAAGGTAAGGTCGTTGAGCATAACGCACCTTCCCTGGGGTGTCATAGGACATAATGGACCTCCTTAGATGCGTTATGTGACCAGGACCCGCAACGGTCAAAGATCAGCGGTCGGAAACCCATAACGCACCAACATAGGGGCATTATGTTGAACATAACGGTCAATCGTGGGACCGTTAAACCCACGAAAGCTAGACTCAAAATCCACGGAGCATAACGCCCCTCCCTAGGCGTGTTATGCACATAACGGCCATTGGGGTGACCGCTATGTCGGCCCGACGGTGAAATAGCGAATTAGCCCTAAAAACGTCGACCACGCCCCCATACCTCCACGGAAGAGGGGGAAATCAAGGGGGAAGCCCCCAAATGATCCCTAGCATGCATCTACGACCTCGGATCGGCCCAAAACGTGATGAAATGGTAGATTGGCTCACAACCCTAAAAATATGAATTTTTCTCAAAATTCCCAAATACGCCCGCTCGGCTCACCACGGCCTACGAAACTCGCGGGAAATGAAGTACAGAGGTTAAGGATCCGTCCCGGCCTCAGGACAGGAGGACTGGATAGATAGTCTTTTAGTTCGTCAAAAGCTGTCTGACACTTGTCATCCCAATTAAATTTAACTCCCGACTTAGTAAGCTCGTAGAACAGCTTACACCTTTGTGAGTGCTGGGAGACAAATCGACGTATAAACTGCAACCTCCCGATTAACCCTCGAACTTTCTTTAAATTCTTGGGAGGAGGCATCTCTCTTATTGCTTGCGCCTTATTGAGATCGATCTCGATACCCCTCTTGCTAACAATGAATCATAGCAGCTTCCCTGATGATACGCCAAATACGCACTTCTTGGGGTTCATTTTCAACTGATATTCTCGGGATCTTTGCAAGACCCTGGCCAGAACCCTGAGATGCTCGATCCTTGTCCTTGATTTTACTACCAGATCATCCACGTACACCTCAATATAAATGTGGACCATATCATGAAAAATCACCATCATGGCCCTCTGATAAGTGGCTCTGGCATTCTTAAGTCCAAAAGGCATCACCACATAACAATAGGTACCCCAAGGTGTAGTGAATGAAGTTTTCTCTTGATCCTCCTCAGCCAGGCAAATCTGATTATATTCGGAGAAGCCGTCCATGAAAGAGAGGGTCTCATACACTATCGTATTATCAATTAACACATCAATATAAGGGAGGGAAAAATCATCCTTGGGACACGCGTAGTTGAGGCCCCAAAAATTTATGCAAATCTTGACCTTTTCATCCTTCTTCATTACCGGGATGATGTTAGCCACCCAATTAGGATAGAGGATGACTTTGATGAATCTAGTCTTATGGAGCTTATCGACATCTTCTTTCAATTTTAATGTCATATGTGGGTGGAAACGTCTCAACCACTGCTTAACCAGGAAGGACGCTGGCTTTAGTGTCAAATGATGTTCGACAAGCACAGGGTCCAGGCTTGGCATATCTTCGTAACTCCATGCGAATGCGTCCTTGTACTCTTGAAGAACTTGAATGAGTGCCTCTTTTTCAGAGGGTGACAAATTTTTACTGATGAGGACAATCCTAGGGTTTTCCTCAGTACCCAGATTGATTTCTTTGGTAGGCTCTTCTACTGAGGCTGACGGTTCGTCGAATCTTCTCATGCCACTAGCAAAAGCGTCAGCCTCGTCCTCATATTCTTCATACTCTTCGTCCCCCTCCTCGATAGGGTCTTCATCATTCATGATTACATAAATGCCAAACCCTTCATCAAAAACACATGCATCCTCACATTCCAAATCCAGCAAAATAATCAGATCCTCTAGAAACTGGGGAATGGTCAAACACGCTTTGCATCTCCTGGCGAGTTCCATCAAGAACCTACGGGGAACCTGTCTACCCTTGGCCTTCTTAGTGGCAACTACCCCAGGACTCTTATCACTAAAGGAAGAAGAAGAACAACTAGCCTGATTCCTAGACCCTAAAGAATAGGAAGAGGAAGAAGAGGAAGCGGGTATAGGAGGTGGTACAAAAGAGGACCCCTCATCAGAGGGGTAAAGGAAGCCTGCTAACGGACCTTGAATGAATGGCCCTTGGGTCGGGGCACGGTCAAGAAGAAGATAGGATGTCTCTTCAACAAAGATGTGAGAAGTGGTTTGATGAGTTTGAAAATTGGCATTTTTTATGTTTTCAAGAATAGTGAAACAGTGAGAGGGAGGAGTAGAAGATGATGGGTGTGAGATGGAAAGATTCGAGAATTCTTGGATAAGAGATTGGTTGAGTGATCGCCCATGAGGGGGCAAGATAGAAAGCTGAGAAAATTGCTCAATGAACAGAGGAAGAATTGATGGAGCTTGTAGGAAATTAGGAGATAGAGAGATCAAGACCGCGGGTGGTCTGGGAATGCTGGCTGGAAGGAATCTGGAACATATGAAAGTAATCAATGATGGATGGATAGAATCAAGGAGAAAGAGGCCGGCCCACAGCCTACCTATAGTGAAGTCTTCTTCAAATGGCACATCCAGCTCCCCAGTGTCAATGTAATTGCTCAGCAGCTGCCTTTTATCAGTGATGACTGTCGTCTTTTCTATTATATCATGAACAAGTGGCGGCCATTCCGGATCAGTCAGCATGAATAGTCGGCTCACAGCAACAGTGATATTATTCATGTCGAACCACCTGTACCAATCACATTCAGAGTCTTTCATCTTTCTTCTTTTATTCAGCCTCAAAGACTCCAGAGCTTTATAAGTGACCAGCGGGGCTATGTGGCGAGCAAACTGGCATGCATGCACATCTTGATTGTCCATAACTGAAATAACTATAGTAGTTTGCTCCCCAATCTGTTCAGTGGGCCCCTTCATGAATTGAGTGTAAAGAGACCATGTGAGTGGCTGTCTATCCGTTTTGAGAGTGGATGTCATGGTGACCCACGGCTCTTCTTCATTTTCAACTGTTTCTTTTTTGCTTGGCCCTTTATACCCCAGACCGCCTCAGGGAATGAGCTTGTGATTCTTGACATGCTTTACTCTGCCTTGAAGGTTTGCCCCTAGGCCTTTGCCAGACTTATACCCCATTCTCATCATTATGCTCCAACCCTGGGTGTTCATCATTTTTTTTTCTTCCCCTTTTGAGGCAGGGGTGACACCGATGTTGTTGAGGAGACTGCACCCTATGGCTTCAGTATGTCATGCTATGGATCGGCAAGGTCTAGCACAGATAATAGAGGCATATTAGATGACCAAATGGAGGGCATTGATGTTGCTGAATGGATATCAACTGTCGGCAGAATGGACACACTAGTTACCTTGATAACGCGCCCCTTATGTGGAAATTTTATGCACTGATGGTTCGTGGAAGGGATGGCATCGAGTGCCTGAATGTATGGACGCCCCAAGATAGCATTAAAAGTGGGGTCCATATCTAAAACATGGAAGTTAACTGTGACAAATGAGGGACCAATCCCACTTTCAAGGTAACCACCCCCATTGGCGACTTCTTTGTATTATCATAAGTTGTCATTGTGATAGGTGAGGGCCGAATCTCATTCTCTGGAATGCTGCACTCCTTCAAAGTGCTTGGTGACAGAACATTAATAGATGTGCCGGTGTCTACCAAACATTGACTGATAGCTACTTCATTGATATTCACGGTGATACATAAGGCAAATTTCTTGCCATTTTTGGAGCTAACACATGTTCATAAAAGATAATTACAGGTTGATCCCCTACCGGTGTCAGGACTAATGTAATTTGCTTAGCTGAGATGTCCTCATTGACCATCACCTTCTGTAAATATTGCTTGAGAGCTTCTTGATGTGTTGGTGACCTTCTTATCAATTCCAAATTGGAAATCCTTGTCGGGATTTTATCCAAGTGCTTTAACAAATCATACTGAGTCCCCGGTATGGTCTCTGACTCTTGTGACTACTCTTCTTGCCCCTGCATGGGCTCCTGCTCTTGACACTGTGAAAACACGCAGTGGAAAATCCACCCACTACGGAGCACCATGGTCTGAGAACTTTGCGCCTCCTTCGGGTTGGTGGATGGAGGAAGAAGAAATATCGGGGTTATCGGATCATCTTCTGTGCCTGGGTCTTGAAGACATAGCAATCTTCGAGAGGATGACCCAGCATGCAGTGGTATGAGCAGTAGTTGGGATCATCAATTTTCTGGGCTTCGTCCGGTTTGCAGACTTCAGGCAGTTCGACGATCTTCTGAGCTATGCAGAGGTCGAAGAGCATCTTCATATGTTCCTTCTTGAAAGAGAAGGGAGTCTTCACATGCTCTGAGAAGGAGAGAGTGGCCGGCTTGTCCGTTGGCCTTTTATTGGAACTACTTGTCCTGGGTCCCTTGCTGGCTTTAGTGGCAGCAGTGAACTCGACAATATTCACCTCCTTACCGGACTGACATTCTCGTGCTTGCTTACCCTTCGCTGAGGTGTAGCTCGAGTTGTCGGCGAAGAACATTTCTGTTTCAGCGACCGCCGAATTGAGCTGGTCAAAGCCCTTGACGTTAGTGCCGAGAAGCTTTTCGCTAACCTCGGCTGCCAAACCTCGGTGACAGATAGTGATGGCATCCTCCTGGACTGGCAGATTGACACACCCCATGCTGAGATCTCGTCATTTCTGGATGAAGTCGAGGGTGCTCTCCCCTTTCTTCTATCGGAGAGAGCAGAGCTTGGCTAAGGAGACCTTTCGGTCGGCCGTTTAGAAGCGGTCGACGAACTTCTTCTGGAGATCCGCCCAATCAAAGACTGATTTGGGCTTCAGGTGGAAATACCATTGGAAGGCCGTTCCCGTAAGTGAGGTGGCGAAGTAGCGAAGGAGGTAAGACTCATCCAACGCGAGTTCACCCATGGTCGTGATGTAGTAGGCCAAGTGTTCGTGCGGAGACCCGTGACCGTCGAATTTCTGTAACTTCGGCGGCTTGGCGTACTCTGGGGGAAGTTTCTTGAGCTAGTGATGTGACGGGTAGGGGACACTATAGAGGTTCACCGCCGCAATCCCTTCTCCAAACTTGGCGAGCTTGGTCTCAACGATCCGCTCGATCATCTGGTGTTGTGCCATGAGGTTTTATGGCACCGGTGTGTTGGAGGTCCGTGGTTGAGCTTCGGCCAAGGGTGTGCTGAACCTGGTTACTGTAGGGGTTCGAACGGCTACAGCTGAAGTGTTGGCGCCATTTTACCCACCTGGCGGGACCGGCGTCTCCGTTGAAGGCCCAGTAGGTGGCTAAGGGTGGAGGTCACGCTCCTGCAATAGGTCTTGTAGGAGGGCCTTCAAGTGCTGGTTCTCCTTCATAAGAGTGTCAAGAGTCACCTCTTGGAAAAAATCTCAGACCAAGATGGTTTTTTGATAAAACAATGAACGTTAAGTGTTTCTATTGTGGCAAATTTGGTTATGAGATGGATGATTGTATTATCATGAAGAAAGATGAATTGAAAATTGATAGAATTCATGTTAGGAATTCTTTTGCTAAGAAACTGTCTTGTGCTCAAAAGAAAAGAATTCAATGCTTCTATTGTCATAGAATTGGTCATGTCATGCATCCGAAGAGGATTGAGCATAAACAGCACTACATTACATTAACAAGCACGGGCATGGGCATCCATCACATGAACAAAGAAGGGAATTAATTACAATTCTGCATTGCATATCGTGAATAAAAGAGGCCATGTTCCTTGGCATATGATTACATAATTGCATTTCATGTGTGCCCACATGCCACGATCTCGCGGTATATAAAATGGCGATGTGTGAAAGATCAGATTACGTCTGGTCGGAAACCATCCCCATGCATGAGGACTGACTTCTGCCTCATACCGGAGATCGACTCCAGAACTCAATTCTCTTCTGTGGATGTCCGAACCTCCGCATGTATTCACTGCATTTAGCGTAGACGTGAACCAAGCCTTATGTAGGCATGCCCTCCAGGTGGCACATTCTTGATATGAATTCACCCGCTGTGGCCCCCGGCGTCGACCTCAGGCCTTCATGCATCAACCTTCCTTTAGGTCGGTCACTACCTACGTTGACCTCTCCATAACCCATGACTTCCCTGCATCGACCTCACCCTTTCCTGATCGTACCTGCGTCGACCCCAAGGCCTCCCTGCATCGACCTCACCTTTCCCTGGTCCGTGCCTGCGTCGACCCCAGGACTTTCCTGCATCAACCTCACCCTCCCTTGACCGTGCCTGCATCGACTCCAGGGCCTCCCTACATCGACCTCGCCTTTCCCTGGTCATGCCTATGCCGACCCCAGGGCCACCCTGCGTCAACCTCTCTTCTCCCCTGGTTGCTGCCTACGTCGACACCGTAGCCCCTTGCATCGACCTCTCCAGCCACTCTTCGCTATTGGGAGCTTTGGTCGGCCGAACTCCCTTCACTGATCAATCGAGCTCCTTCTGATTCAATAAAAAAAAGGAGACATAAATGGAATAAAACTCACATAGAAATGGAACTAAACTAATAAGATAAAATTGTGACCTCGTGGCATACACCCTCAGAGACCTCCTCTCCCCTGGACCCCGTGGAGGGGATATCAAAGTTGCCATGCGGGCCGACTGTGGACCTCAGAGCTGCGGCCTTTAGGGGCTCCCCTGTGCGGAGAGGCACAGGACTGCTCTGGGGTCTTCTTGGTAGTCATCATAGATAACTTCCACAGGAGCCGAAGTGATTGTTTGCCATGCTTGGGGCTGCTCTATTGCCGATGGCCAAGGTTGCTCATTCTCAGCTACCTCTTCAGGGATCTGGTGCCGGACTGATATTGTGTAGATCCCCCTTTCGGGGCCGCCTGTCACATGGGGACGTGGCGGAGCCACCACATAGTCTCCCATTCTGAGCTCATCTCTGTCAATCAAGTCTTGAGTAATATCTTTGAAGACGTAACAGTCTTCAATGGGGTGACCCAATATCTGGTGATAGGGGCAGAACAAGAGGTCACCACTTCTTTGGGCATCTTGCGGCCTCTTGGACTTCGGGAGGGAGACCTTGCTGTAGCGACAGACCCAGTCAAAGATCCCTCAAGTCTTATCCCTTGGGAAAGAGTAGGGCTTCTGCCGCGTCTCCTGTAGTGTAGGGCTTCATTCAGTCGGTCATCTGGCAGAAGGGCCAGCTACATTCTCCGCCTCCCTTTTCAAGTGCATGGAGGTGTCAGACCTTGTGTTTAGGGACCGAAGCGTGCCTTCATCTCGCGGGCGGGGCGCGCCCATGATTAAATTGGACACGAGTGCGGTTATTTCGGCCAGCCGTGCCTTTAACATTTCGATCTCCCGTTGTTGCTGATGATATAGAGCAAACACGACGGGTCGTATCGGGGGAGCCCTGGAGCACAGCTTGAATCATCGCTCTTCACTTTGTTGACAGGCGGGGGCGAGGGCGCCCCATTACCGTGGCCACTCGGGGTCGGATCTTCAGAGGAGGGTAGGACCCTCCCCTTACCTATGCAGTGAGGCGGGTTCCAAAGGAACACTTCTTCATCTTGCACTTCCTCAGTCGGAGGCATATGGTGCTTGCTGCGGCGGACTTCCTGCGGACTTGTAGCTTTAACAGGGTCATCGCCGGATGGAGCCAAAATTGATATCACGTCGGCTTCGTAAGGGTCTTCTATTAAGAAACCCAAACCCAGATGCTTGGTGATTTGCAGTAGTCTCCGATCCAGGTTCGGTGGGTTCCACATTCTTTTGAAAATTTCTTTCCGGCTGGAGGGTTGATAAAAGGGAATCCCTTGCTTCTTAGCCAATCTGACTGCACGGCCAGTTATGTCAGGAAGTCCCATGATTGGGACATATGGATCATGCAGCTCGTCGGGGAGTCGACAATCATCATCTCCATGACATGACTCAATAAAATAAAGATACATATGATATGACTCAAATGAAAGGGAAAATGGCATGAGACACCATAGATAGACTCATCAAAGTGGTGCCGACGATCCGAGCCAAAGAGAGCGTCGTGGGATGCCCTCATCAGGATCATAGTGCCCTCTGTCTGCTATGCCCCCGAGTTGGTCCCGTCGTATTTGGAGTTCTACAGCGAGCGTGCTAGTCGACGCACTTTGACCACGCCAACCTTTCGGTGAGACAGAACTGTGCAGGCCATCGGCTGTGACCATCCCCACCCTCCAGCGATCTCGGGTCGGTGACAGGATCTCAAGAGCTCTTCTGCATCTACCAGGCTTCATCCAGGCACTGACGGCACCTCATTCGGACATCGGAGTTGGGCGCACGACACGGAACAAGCAGGCTTCATCCCGACAAGGCGGTGCGCAGGTCGGCCGACCAGATTCCCTCCCCCTTGCTCCCCCCCTCCTGCGTGAGGGTAGTTCATGTAATAATTTATCCATCCCCGTTATCCCCTCCCTACATGGAGTGTAGTGATTGTATTAGCAGGGATCGACGCCAAGCTACACCGGCGTAGTGTGTTCATCGGGTGCGCACGCTCCCCGGGTCGCCCTCATCTCCGACCGGAGCCAGTCCGTCGGATGGGCTAGGTATGTGCGGTTGCTGCTCCAATTTGCTTGCTTAGTATTGGTTCCAACTGCAGCACTCGTGTGAGGAGTGCCTGATCCAAACTTCCACTTTTCGTGAGTTCTTATTGTCGGTGAGTGAGCATACATTTGAACCAATCCCCTCGGTATCGGTCCGCCCAATTGAGTCCGGTGCCTACTACGTTGTCCCCTGGGTGGTTTCCCACCACCCTCCTCACTGCTCGGACCGTGTCCGGCCTCCTCGCGAGCCACAGCTCGCCGAACCATCACTACGCGTCCCGTGTGGAGTCCGCTACACGCGTGAGTGCTTGCCTTGTCGCTTAGATGATTTGTGCTCGTTGTTTGCTGGCTTTAGGTCCCAGTGTCTCGACCGGGTTCGTCCCGCATCACTAGCTGTCTTAGTCAACCTGTCGACCAACAGCCAAATACCATCATAACCATGAGGAGTCTGGGGCAAACCCACCACAAAATTAGTCGTGACATGATCCCATTTCCACTGAGGGATCTCCAACGGCTGAAGCAAACCACCAGGCTTTTGATGCTTGACTTTTACTTACTGGCAAGTCAAGCATTTAGACACAAATACAGCCACATCACTCCCCGCGCTTGTATTCCTCTGTGCTGTTTCTTTGCAGCTTTCTTTTGGCATGTAAGGTATCCCAGAAGTCACTGAATAAATGAGAATCTGTCTATCGATTGTTGTCACGTATATATTTCTCTCTTCTCTATCCCCCTGTCCCTGCGTTCATATGGTGTCCAAGGTATGCTTCTCGACCGAATAAGTTGCCCCACGGGGTTATACATGATTTTCGTGTGGTTTTGATGAAGTTCATTTCCCATCAATCTTGTTCTAAATTTTCTCGGCGCTTTACATTTAGAAGGTTTGGGGGCTTCTGGTATTTATCGTCCCTTTAATAAGAGGCCAGATACCTATCGATCGATGACATGGCCTCTGATTCTCTTGTGAACGAGAAGGATACAGAAAAAAAATAGTTCGTCTTTCCGTTTTACGGCACTCTATTTTCTTTTGTAACCGATCTTGCTCCGATCGCCGCATTAGTACATAAATTAGAGCTAAGCTCGAATCTGGTCTAGTTATCCGCCTCGCAGGGTTCCATGGCCCGCTCAGGAGCCTGCCATGAGCAAGTAAATCATCCTCCGAGGCTGCAAAAAAATCTCTTATTCTCCCTCGGCTCTTTCCTTACCTTCGATATGGCGGCCAGAATATTGTAGCTACAGTTTTCTAACCGCCGAGTGGCACCCCCGCGGCCGTCATGTCCCTCTCACATTCTATTTTTCCTGTCGCCGAATAACGTACTCCCGAGTTTCTGGCCGTCGGGTTACTGCCCCTCTGTCTTCTGGCCATCGTCTCATTTTCGGGATGGCGAGTAACATAATCCCGCATTTTTGGCCACTGTATAACTTCCCTGCCGTCGTATCACACACTGGCCGCCATATCACACACATCCCGCCTATCCAACCGCCGAAACACACACTGGCCGCCGTATCACCATGCACATGACCCCGTGTGTGCGTGCAAACCACCCAGCCGCTGGCCTTTTTAATCCCACATGTATACATATGAATGAGCGCACATGAGTAAACCTGCATGACCAATCCAAAATTGGTCGCGCCGCCAGATCCCACCTCCACCATGCACATAAACGCTGCCATATCACTTGAATTAATCAGCTGCCAACTCACTCACTATATACGTACATACAAATAAGCATGCATGCATATAGCATAAATCTGTACATAAAAAAACCACACCCCATTACACATGTGCTGCCAGGTCACGTAAAACCCACCATGCATTAACTACCCATTAAATGGAACCAAAACCCACCACCTTTTGTAATGGTCCCATGATAGACCGTTACCTTTGTAGGTTGTTTCGGGCTCTTCGAGGCTTGGTCGGTGTGACGGACGAGTATAGGACCGTGACAGTGTAATGCGCCAATGTGAGAGCGTTACGCTCAGGTCGTGTTTCGAGGACTGTGTCTGTCAGCTCCTCAGAGACCGTGTCTTCCTAGAAGATCGTGTTGGTCTGTTCGCTCTAACAGACTTCTCCCTCTATGCTTGTCTGTTATGTTACGTTTGATCGATGGCTGGTTGGCTATAGCGATTGGTGTAATGCACGTATCCTTATGCGCCAGGTTGCTGTAATGGGGTTGGGTTGGTCCGTTACATGCTGTTCATCCGTGTTCGCAGTTTTGGGTCTGTTGGCTCTGACGCCCCTGCCTGCCTCAGTGCGTCAGGCTGTTGTAACGTGCCTATAGAGGTCCGTTATAGACCTGTTGGCCATGATGGCCATTGGTCTATTTTGTTCTGTGTCGGTTAGTCATAGATTTTATCCTTGGGCGGTGTCTGTCTGTTGGTAGTTTTCTGGATAGGTCAGTTTCGGTGACTGGGTGTGGTCTCTTCCCTGACTGTGATAGTACCCTAACAACTCAACCTAGAACTGCCACAGTCCTTATCTCTAGTCACGCTGTGGCTATTCCTTGACTGTCGGGTCTGCCTAGCGGTTGAGTGACGGTTCGCTTTGCCTAGAGGGTTGTCTTCGTCCACCACTCCTATTTCTATTTGACTTGGGTCATCTGTTGCCATGCTATTACTGGTAATTTTCTAGTGTTGGCATGGGCATTTGTGAGTATTGGGAGATTCGTCAGCTTCCCTGCGGATTGAGTACCCTCTACTCTGCATTTCTTCTTGTGGGTATTGTGCTCTTGAGACGTGTTCGTGATCCTTGAGATGCATTCCCCGAGATTATTGCTTTTCTAGTCGATTCTTGTCGTCGTGGGTCTTTCTTGGTGAGCTGTCTGATGCATGACCAATTCCCTATGGTCATATGTTCGGTTGCTGTTGTGCCTTGATGTGACCCTGCATGCAGTTATATCTCGTGGCCCTGTGTCTTGTACAGAGTTAGAATCCTGTGAATGCTACCATTGTGTCATTTTTTCGAGTGTAGTGTCTATATGATTTTGTGTCTCTATCTTGGACCGTTATTCTGTCAGTAGCTTGTCGTACTCTTCTTTCCTGGTAGAGTAGCTTGCGACTCGATCAGATGTAATATCTGAGTGTGGACTGACTTGATTCTGTACTAGACACAGAGACTCCGAAACACGAGTGCTGAAGTACAAATAGGCTAAGAATACACTGTCACACGTACTACGAAATACCAGACACAAAACACAAGGTAGCACACCAAACTGTCGCCAGACTCAGGACAAGGCAACTAGACCTGTCGACACAACAATCCTTGAGTCTCATGACTCAGGGTCAAGATTATCATACAAAGCGGTAACAAGCCACCAATCAGCCTAATCCTAAGCCACCGAAAAATAACACATCCGTATAAAACGAAACACGGAGACCTGAGGGAATCACCAAAACCCTCAAAGCACCTGGATACGTAAGCCGAGGTAAGACAACACCTCTAGGCATCCAGAACCATCTCTCGATCTAACCAGAATAGTCGAGACACTCACAAGGTCACATATCAACCACTGGATCTCAGCGGGTTGACCAGAACCCAAAGCAGTATGGAAGACCGCTTGATAGAAAGACACTCCTGGCTACCTTCTAACATGGTCATAGCACTCATAGGATATCAAGAGACATCCACGGGACAACGGGCATACCACATGGTCAAGCCAAGACAATCGGAAGCTAAAACATCGATAAAACAACACTCCAAGGATAAGCAGCCAATCGTTTCCCTGCTAGGTAAGCCAAGCAGTCAGCAAAAGAGCCGCTCCTCCACATGGAAACCCCAAACTCTGGCGGTCATAGACTGGCCCGCTAAGGGACATTAGCGGTCATAAAGTGGGGCACCATGGGACTGTGGCCATCATAAGTAAGGCCGCTAAACGTAGTCAACCATCGAACTGATCTACCCAGTCAAACCACCCAGCGGTCTATAACAGAACTGCTACACGGATTACGCAATCTAAAAATGAACCGCCACACTAACCGCCTTAAGACATTGACCTAAGACAAATGGACCATAGCGGTCATAAAATGGGTTGCTACAACTAAGAGGCGGACAAGGGTTGGGCTGCCAAGGCCAACCGACTTAAAACCTTGACTAAGTCAAACACACCATAGCGGCCTAAGAAAGGGCCGCCAGGGAAAATTGGTGGTCAGAACTAGAGCAACCAACCCAAACTGACTTACACTAAAATTGAGAAACTATTAAGCTTGGCAGACCACTATAGGGCTGCCAGAGGCAAGAGGCGGTCCAAGTTTAGGTCGCTAGACTAAACTGACCTGAAACTAACCGACACACTATGGAGTGTGGCGGTCTATCGTGGGGCCGCCAGAGACAAGAGACGGTCTCTAGAACGACCGCCAAGGATTTGCTGGAAACCGGGTCGAAAATCGAAAAAATGCGTGGGAAAAGTCACGGAACGCCTCCGGGCCTCCGAAACAACTCCGGATCGTGCCGATCCAAACATGAAAGATGTCTGAAACATAATTACGGACACAACGGAGTCAGACACTCCGAGAAAGCAGGTCTGAGACCTGAAAATAAGGATCCAAAAGGGTCCGGGATATCACAAGCCTCCCTCGCCATGTCGTATTTTGAGTTCGAGCACTCATCCGGCTCTCAAGAGGAGGCACCCAAGTGTCCACGCTTACTTGGGGAGGCCGTCCTTCCCCTTGCTCCTAGTTGATCCTCCAATGCACCTCCCTCGACGCTCAAGATGGACGAGGAGACTAAGGCCTTCTGGAGGGGATATCTTGTAGGGTGGAAGACCACCCTCTATAAGGCCCATCGTTTTTATGACATAAAGGTGGTGTTGGAGGTCACTCCCAACATTGGGCTAAAGTTTGATGAACTCGGCCCTCCTTCCCCTCCTGGTTTGTCCAGTCAAGGCTGATGCCCATGCTCGGGCATCCATGTATCCTCTCCCTTGGGGGGTTAATAATGAAACTCCCTTTCTGCTTCTTTCTGTCACATCCGAGTGGCTGATGTGCATGTTTTTTTAACACATATCACATAGTAGGAACTTTGAGGAGAAGGACTTCGTACTAGAGTTGGTTGACCTCGCCCTTGAGGCGGATTAGTAGGCCCTAGTGTTGAATTTCTAAGCAGACGGATCACATGGGTGGTTGACTCTTGGAGAGCTGCTCGTTGGATCCTCTATCAGGCATTGATTCATCATTCCAAGTGATTGGTTGGTCATTCGTCCCTTAGGAGAAGACTAGTTGGCCTCTCATTATTGGAGGCTACTTGGCCAACTCTGGCGAGTGGCGCATTTTGCCTTTTTGACGAATGTAAACTTGGTGTTTGTCATTTTGAGGGGTTGGTTGGTTACTTCTCCCTTAAGAGTACACCAGTTGGTCCCTCGTTATTGGTGGCTACTCAGCCGACTCTAGCAAGCAGCACATTTGCTTTTCCAACAGATATAAGTCCAGAGACTTGTTGTTTCAAGGGGCTCATTTATCCTATTCTCAGATTAGGAGCAGACTAATTCGCCTTCCTCTTGGAGGTAAAAAACCTCCCGATGGAGTTTTTATAAGCAAATCACGAGGAACATTATAACATAATAGTAGACTTTTAAGTTTACAAAATTCCAAGTGCGAGAGACTTCTCGGCCATCGTGCCGTTTCAAGTGCCGAACGGATTCTTTTTGAAGTCGTGACCCTTTATACGAATGCCGGCACTCTCGGGGTGTTTTAGTTGCAGCGCTTGGCATCTGGAATATTTCATTTGTCATTTTTGGCCTTCGATCCGCGGCTTTACGTGCCTTCCAGTATAAGTCGATAGTGTGCTGAAATCCCCGGCTTTTCTTCGATTCACCTCCGGACATGGCCGATCGTGGATATCTTCTGCCCGGGGGCTCCCTTAATGGGTAGCGGGCTACCGAGTGAGTTCTCGTCCTGGCCGGGTGAGGTATGGGTTTATTCGGCCTTCCCGCCTTCCACTCGCATGTAGATGCGAGTGCCGCAGGTGCCGTGGGATCTTCGCCGTCATTTCTTTGACGCCCACAGCGGCCCGGCTCGGCCCGAGGCGAAGCGAACTCCGCAAAGGAGGCGATCGATGGAAAGGGGGAGGCTGAGGCCACCCGGAGCACCTCCGCTTTCCTCCGCTCCGCCTCCTGCTCGGTCGTCACCCACGCAGCAGCAAGCGCCTTCTCCACCGGTGATGTCACCGGAAGCTTCCCAACAGCCCCGGGCGAACAGGCAGGGGTCGACGACGGCTTGGACCCGGCCCAAGGTTCAGCCGCAGCATGGACCGGCGTAGGTGGAGGCCCTTCCCTAACTGGCGAACACAAAAGATACCTGGATGTGAGCATCCCAAGCCAAAATAGAGACAAGCCCTCTTCAGGGGCAAGGGTGCCGAAGGAAATCTTACCAGTCGGTCGGCTCGGCGCGGCCTGGCCCGCCTCGAACTCCTCGAATGACAGGATTGGAGGCGGCGCAGGGATGGTCCTCGGAGATTGGGTAGCCTCCGTCTTTCGGCGCTTGGCTTCCCACCGTCCGGCCACCTTCGCTTCACGTACTGCCTTTTTCACCGGTGATCGCGCCCGGGACCTCTTTGCGGGGGGAGGCAGGGGAGTGGTGGTCGGAGCCGCCGACGCCTCCTCGAAATATGTGGGCTTTGTGGCTTGCCGCAGGATGTTCCGATAGGTGGCCAGCTGAGTGCTGTCCGGGTGGTCTGTAATAAAAAAAGGAACAACAAGAGAAGCTAGGAGTTCGTTGGCACTAGGCACTCGATAGTAACCAGCGGAAGCGAAAGGAAAATACGGCACGTCTGCGTGATAGAACATACCATGCGGGCTGGTGTAGAGGTGAAGAGACACTGGCCAATAGGTCAGGGAGGGCACCTGGTCCCGACAGGCTGCCTCCCTGAGGAAGTTCCTGCTCAGGGAGTTTAGGCGTGTCAAGCCTTACCTTTCGCCGGAGGGAGTCCCAGGTTTAAATAGTGCGTCGGCCTTGTGAGTCCCGTAAGTGGAGTAGTTTCGGGAGGGGTTACGTCCTCGACGTGGGCTCTTTTATAGCCTTGAGGGATCGTGGCCTACCTTATCATCCTAGACTCTTGGTCATTAAAGGGCTCTCAACGGCTAAGTAGATAAATAATCATCGGTCGACCCAAGCATGGAGGGTGCCAACTCGTATCCGAGCGATCGGCATAGCCCGAGAATAGCTCGGTCGAAGAGGGCGCAGAGTGCTAGCCCTTAGCCCTAGGACGGGCGTAGCTCGGGCGTGCATCTTCCTTCTACCAAACCGACTCTCAGACTTCTAAGCCTAATGGCCGCCTAGGAAGTACTTATTTTCGAGTTATATTATTGGGCTTTCACAGTAAGTGGGCACTGCGGGGCTGTCACTTAGATGAGCTGGGCCTCGTTTGGTCTTGCTGAACCTAGTTTGGCCGCTCTTAAATGGGCTACAGAAATCCCCCTCTCCAACTGGAAAAATTGGGACAGCATATGCAAACCAACTAACAGTGGATGCCTGGGCATTCTTTCTTTAAGTGAGCTTCAGAGGGCTTTCAAGATCAAGATGCTATGGAAATCTTTGACTGCACAGAATTCCCTTTGGGCCAATTACTTCAAGGCAAAGCATCTGTGTTACCAGCATCTCTCTGAGGTTGACTTCAGAAAATGTGTTGGTAATGGCAGAATGGATTGGCTACTTGCCAAGGACCAGATTATGAAGCACAACAGGTTCTTCAATGGTCCACGGCATTTCTCCTTCTGGAAAGATTTTTGGTTCAGAGATAAGCCTCTGATGGAATTTATTCAGCCCAGCCAATGGATGCTAATTAAGGATAAAAACATTACTATCAATGACTTGGGTGACACTCTCAATCCAAATTGGAGTCTTATCCATCAAGTCCTTCCAACTGACATTGTTCAGGCTGTTGTTTTCTGCATCAACAAGACTCCACTACCCATTGACAAGCATGTTTGGAGTCTCACCTCTGATGGTGAATTTTCAATCAGCTCTTGGGGGAGGCAGTTGGCAATCACTGACCACACTTTTCCCTACTCTCTCATCTGGTCTGACTTTGTGCCCCCCCAAAGTTTCTCGATTCCTATGGAAGCTCATCCATGGCATCCTACCCACAGATATTAAAGTTCAGCAAAGTGGTATCTCCCTTTCCCACCCACACCGAGACAGAGAGAGAGAGAGAGAGAGAGAGAGCGAGAGAGAGAGAGAGAGCAAATAAGCCTAGGAGTGGGAATCGAATTCCTAAAGGTGCTCGTCGCGTTCGACGAGTACTTGGAGAGTGCTCGCTGGGCACGGGACGTACTCGGAGGCTTACTCTATGTCCCCTTTTCTTCTACATGTCTAGTTAGATCCCTGTGTTTGGGTGTCTCCGTCTGTCTTTGTGTATGTGTTTATGTGTGTGTCCCTGTGAGGGTGGTCCAAAGGCCTATTTATAGGTCACCCTGGCGATGGAGATCTGTTCCCTTACGGAGAAAGGTGAAAGTCGTGAGGGTAACGCCTCCTTGATCGTGGGTGGGATTTTTCGTTGTGCTCATGTTTAACCAAGAAGTGTGACCTCGAGACAAGGATTCTGGCGTAGTGGGTATGCCCTCATCCTTGCCGGAGAAGTGGCATGTAATGGTGGGAGCAACGTTCGGTTGCTGGAGAGTTGTCCGACGTCTGGGATGCCCGCAGTGATGCCTCTTGTGGGCTAGCGAATCCTCGATATGGCCTTATTGGGCCGTCAAGTTTTGGCTCTTCAATTGGCCTGCGTCAGTCTCAATCGGACCGGGATGAAGCGGGCCCAATACTGGTGGGTCGCAATGGGCCTAGCGGATTTTACCCTCCTCAAAGCCTATTGATCATATTTAGTGTTCATTTAATCAATAAATTATTCCTATTTCACCTTTAACTATTCATAATTATAGAATATATAAGAGGACTATCATGGTCTCTTTCACTTGATATATACCTTCACAGGTGATTTGAAACTTCTCTCATATCTCTCCTTTATGCTATTCAAACATTGGAATTCAATTAAACTCAGTAGCATCAAAAGCATAGTAAGATTGCCAATAGCTTCTTTAACATTCAAACCTCCTCCAATTTTTTTCTTTAGATCTGTAAGGACTAACCTTCACAATCCTCAACATCACACCATCATAGTCGTCAAAAAATTATCACATGATTCTTCCTATAGCAACAATTACACCACCAGAGAATGAATGTTTATTAGTGGAATCTTGAACCCTTTGGAGTGTGCCATAACAAGGAGATCTTTTAAATATGATAATTAGAACTTAGGTCTTGATCTGCTTCCAATTGATGGCCCAATGCTATGAGAAGCCCATTGGGGAAAATTGGGTTTTTAATGTACAAAAATAATATGCAAGATAAATAAAGGAGACAAGCAAATGCATCAAATAATAAATATCAAGTCTACTGCCAACAAAAATGAGAGAACAACCTAGTGCTAATAATGATGGAACTAATAGCAGATTATGCTGAACCCCTGGCGCATAGAGTACATCATGCAGTGTCAACGTCCATCCAATCTTGAGCTTGAGTTGGTACACACCAACTCGAAGGACTTCTTCACTAGAACCATTGCCCATATAAACTCTTTGCGTGCCTGCTGAGAATCGATGATAATCCACGTATCCCACTCAATCCCTTGTTATGTGCTTGGTTGCTCTTGAATCCACGATCCATTCAGGATATATTCTAGAAAGTAATACATGCGAACAAACATACACATATAGAGAGTTAGAGAGTTGGGATACCTTCTTGGGCTCAGTGCATTCACGAGCGAATTGTCCCAAATTTTCACAATTGTAGCACTTAGCTTTCAGCTTATCTCTCTTCCTACCGCGCTTGCCCCTACGGCACTTCAGTGTTTGCCCTGCCTTGGAACCAGATGCACTATGAGATCCCATCCGTTTGAAGCCCTTCCCTAGACCATTCTTGCCCTAGTGTCTGCCTCCTCTGGTGACTAGAGCAATAGCGTGCGCAGCCACCTCGCGCTCTGCCTCCAACTCCACATGACGAAAAATATCAGAAAAATTCTTAATGCTCTCATTGTGAGTCAAAATTTGCTTCATATGAGTCCAAGAATCTGGTAGGGATCTGATCACGGCCTGCACTTGTTGTTCATCTGTGAGATCATTTCCTGCTCCTTTCAAGTCGCGGATCATGCTAGCCATTATCCTATGGTGCTCAGTCATGGTCTGACGCGAGTCCTTTCGATAGGTCTCAAACTTTAAAATGAGAGCTCTCAACCTAGTGGTTGAGGTTCCACCGAAATTAAAATTTAATTGATCCCACATTTCTTTACCAGTTTGGCACTTCTCAAATTTGCCGATAAGACCGTCTTGTATGCTGCTAAGCCTGGTGAAGCGCGTGCTACGATCTTTGTTAAACCATTGCCTATAAGCTTCTTGGTCTCGGTGATGCTGGGTGGTGTTTCCCTCTTCGGGAGGAGACATGGTTGTAGTTAAGTGATCGAGCAACTCTTGCTCATTCAATAAGTACTGGATTTTCCTTTGCCACATATCATAATTGGTCCCGTCTAGCTTATCCCCTTTGGTCAAATTGATAATCACGTTTTTCATCGCCATTGGTTAATCATTGCATTGAACATACAATATAGGCCTAAGTTGACATCGTTTACACATCATCGTGAAGCATCGAGCAGATGACACTCGAACGCTTCAAATGGGTGGAGGTCAGCAAATATCCTCTCCTCCTTCCCCTCTTGGTTGTACTTAATACATTGGTGTAGCGTGTATAGTACCATCATATTTTCATGTAGCCAGGGGTGGCCAGGTAGTGCTTTGTACGAGGTGCTAGAGTTAATAACATGGAACTGCACCCTTATAGTAAAATCTGCCATAGTGAGTGTAAATTTCGCCACTAATAGCGGCAGTGGCACTTCAAACTTTTGGTTGAAGCTGGTGATATGCATATCTCTAACTTTATCGAGGCACACATTGCAATAGTACCTCTGGTAAATTCTATATGGTAGAATGTTGATGGCTGCACTGGGATCTACCTACATTCTACTCAACTCTCGGCCATTCAACTATCCTTTCATGTATACTGGTCTATTATGAATGATGGTGGGGAGTAACATGTCCTCCTAAGTGAAAGTGACATTGGCATCTGGCAACGCATCGGCCAAGCAAGTTTCATATTGGGCAGGTATCTAAAGAGCAGTGATGATCGCCTATCGGGTCCCTTCACTCAAGGATAGGATCTCCCAGATAGTGAACCTCACCTGGAGTTTTTTTAGCAACTTAATTCATTATTCTGCTCCCAGCTCAGACATTGGATAGCTTCATCTCCTTTGCCCATCTAGGCTTGGAAGAGCCTTACACTGCGGCCCCTGATGGACCTGCTTCATCGGACTCCGAGTCTACACCTTTCTACCGGGTGTCATCATCTTACTGTCCCTTGTCTCCTACCATCGGACTAGTCCTTATCTTCATCTGGAGCACCAGAAGGTTGTTGAAGTTGCAGGTGGGTGCCCTTGGTGGCAGGGTTGGCCTCCTGGCAGGCTGCTTGCCCTTGGACATCTTCAGAAATTCGAGGAAGGAAGGGACAGCATTGTTGCTTCCACTCTGAGTGTATAACCCTGAGGGAGGACATATTTGGGCTCCCTTGACCTCTAGAGGGGGTATCTTATAGGGTTTCTCTCCTCTGAAAATGATATTGTGGTTGGCGGGTGGCTGATGCCCCCATTTTTGGCCTGACCGGGTCGCATGAGTAGCGATCGCGACTTCAGCATGGCTTGCCCGGACAATGGGTGTGAAGCATATTTCCTCCTCGTCTTCCTCATTGGAGAGATTGAAAAGGGCAGATAGGGTATTGCAGGAGAGTACTATCTCCTTCTGATATGACACAATATGGGGGGTGGGCAGCAAATAGGCGATCCTTCAGGGGCCTCATCAGCCTCTTTGGTGACTTCCCCAGTTCCTGGTAGCAGTAATTCGATGCTACATCGGGTTATTGGTCTCCGGAGCTCTGGGTCGTTACAGTTGGTATCAGAGTGGAGTTGAGGAAAAGTGTAAAGAATTGAAATCGTGCAGCTATTGTCTGGAATTAGTCCAATTACATTGTCCATTGCTGGCTTAGGATGTTTTCTGTGTGATTAATGAATTTTTCTGTCCATTGTCTGTTTGCTAGTCTTTCAAAATGCCACCTCGGTGCCGGAGAGTCCCGGTTCCTCAGGAAGTGAGCAGCACTCCTCAGAATGTTCCTGCTCCAGCTCCTGTGGTCCCAGCTCAAGAGGATGCACCTGGCAGTCACGGACGAGCATTAAAGGAATTTTTATTGTTTCATCCGCCGTCATTTGAAGGCCAGACCGATCCAGATGCCGCTAGAATTTGGTTGGACGCCACCGAGTGCGTGTTTCGATCCATGGATTGCGCGGAAGATGAAAAAGTGATGCTCGGTACTTTTCAGCTATAGGGCGCAGTGTTGACCTGGTGGAATACCGAGTGGGAGGTTTCTTTCCAATCTCGCCCACTTCGCCAGATTTCGTGGACTGAGTTCGTCGCCACTTCGAACTCACTTTCAGCCCGGCTTATCTCCGCATGGATAAAATGCACCAATTTTTATAACTTGTCTAGGAAGGGATGTCGGTGCTTGAATATCGGAACAGATTCATGGAATTGGGCCGTTATGCGCCCTACACTCTTGCAAATGAGGCATTGAAGATAGAACAGTTTCTACGTGGCCTCTGTGCTGAGTTGAGGCAGCCGCTCATTGTTGCTCGGGTTACCACTATGAATGAAGTATACCAGACAGCAGCAGCATTGGAATTGGATTTGGCAAGATCTGTAGTTCCTTTTCAGGCACTGCCAGTTCAGCTGACAACTCAACTTCCTGCAGGTTATTTGCCTCCTATTCCAGGATTTCCTTCTGTCACTTCAGCAGCTAGTGGTGCAGCTTCTTCTGGCAAGTCCCAGTTTAGAGGATTCAAGAATAAGAGAAGACCTAAGAAGCGATTTGATCAGCAGACTCCGTCTTGTGCTACCCAGCAGTTAGCCCCATCTTTCCAGTAGCGACAGACTTCTGTGAAAAGCCAGTTTAAAGGTTGTGCGCGATGTGGTGGCAGCCACCCAGGCAAACCATGCTCGTTGCCAGTGGTGTGTTTTCGGTGTGACCAGCCAGGTCATGTGGTCTCCCTCACTCTCATTTCTCTCCCTCTCCCCTCTCGCGTTCTCTCTTTCTCCCCACTCTTCTCCGACAGTTGACAGAGTGAGGCGGGGGTGAGGCGGAGGTGACACGAGTGAGGAGCGATCGAGGGTGGACAAGGATCGAGGGGCGATGGCACGCGGTGGAGCTCGTTGTGAGTTTGTGAATCAGTGGGGGTTTTCGAGGGCGTTTTGCAATGGATTGACATCCACGACATGTAAACTTTGGTGGAGGTAGGGGGATGGTTCCCCAACTCATGTATTCCATTTCTCGTGGATTTGGTAGGCCATGGTGAGCTGAGAGTGGGTTTATTCCTCGCCAAGGCTGAAAAACTATGTTTTAGGGTGTGCGACGGATTCGTCGAATCAAATGCCATTTTTCTATTTATTTACGTGCATTTCGTTGTTTTGGGACCTAGGGAATGGTCCCCATTGTTTTACCCTCGATTAGGAATCGAGTGGGCATTGAAACCAGACCCCTAGTTGGGGTTCAGACGCCATTCTACCATTTTGGATCGACCAATCCCTTGGCATTGGTCGACCGAACAGCGTTCGCCACGGGGAGGGGGGGTGTTCTGGCCATTTCGGTAGACCGACTAGATAGGTCCGATCGACCGATCTGGGCCAGGCTCCCCAAGGGCATTGGACGGTCGACCATCCACCTACGGCTGGTCGACTGCCCTTATTGGTCGACCGACCCTAGGGGATTGGTCGATCGATCTGCCTTGTCTTGGTCCGTTTGGCCTCATGGATGTCTCAGACACCCCGTGGGGTCCGTGACCATGTTTCTGGGTGTCTAGAGATCCTATGTTACCACGATTAGCATGCCTGTGGGATTTAAGGGTTTGGGTGATGTTGATTTGAATAATTCATTGTCAAAGTTTGTTGATGGGAAAGAAAATCTGAACAAAATATTGGGGACTAAGGTCAACATCTAAAAGGAGGGGCTAGGCTATAATCTTGTGAACAAAAAGAAGTTTGAAAATAAAGTTTATACATCATTTGTGCACAGTTCAAACATAGCCAGCACATCAAATGGGTCTCCAAATCAATCTGATGCCAAGATAACAAAGAAACCAATTGAAAATTTGAAAAAGAAAACCAACATCCACCAAAAGCCTAAAAATGTTATTGGTACCAATATGAATGCCAAGCACAATCATGCTGCACACACACATGTATCCACAAAGAGAAGTTCATATTTTTATTGTGGTAAATCTGATCATTTGATGCATGATTGGGAGATCCGATGAGAATGTAGCTCGCAGCTATATAGTTGAAGGGCATGCAATCAATTGACCACCATTCTTTGATGGAACAAATTAATTGTATTGGAAAAATAGAATGTAAGTGTTTCTTCGTGCCCAAGATCATTAGATTTGGCGTGTGGTTAGTAGAGGTCCTTTTGTTTTACCGGAAGTAGATGGTACCTGGACTCCTGACTAGGTTAAGAAATTCACAATCAATTGGAGTGCTATGAACATCATGCAATGCGCCATCCACCCCACAGAGTACTCAAGGGTATCCACTTGCAAGTCTGTAAAGGAAATGTGGGATAGGCTTGAGCTAATCTATGAGGGGACAGCTGAGGTAAGGGCCACCAAGGCCAACATGTTGATTTTTGATTATGAAATGTTCAAAATGAAACCAGATGAATCTATATATGAGATGTACGCTAGATTAGCCTAATTAACCAATAGCTTGAAACTTCTAGGAAGAGAATGCACTAACAGTGATTTGGTTAGGAAGATCCTTAGATCTCTCACCCCAGCGTGGCACACTAAGGCCACTATTATTGAGGATTCAAAGGACTTGTCCACAATGACAGTCAACAGAATGATAGGTTCGCTCATGACATATGAGCTCAACCTGAAGAGGAACGAGGAAGTTACCAAGCAGAAGAGAACTGTGGCTCTCAAAGTTTCTGATAGCACAGACACTTCAGATGAGGATAATGAAGATAACATTCCAGACTCAAGCATAGTTGACCATGCCTTACTTACTAAACAGTTTAAAAAGTTCCTAAGGAACAGAGGTAAATTCCAAAAGAAAAAGAGAACAGATTAGGTAAGGAAGATTTCCAACCTTAAATCTGCCTCACTCAAAAATTCTGACAAGATCATTTGCTACCAATGTAGGAAACCAGGGCATATGCAAGTGGAATGCCCCGAGATGCTCAAAAAGATGGCTAAGGTCAAAGGAAAGAAACCCAAGGCCATGGTGTGCACATGGAGCAATAGTAAGGAGGAAGGTGAAAGCTCCTCTGCACTGGACGATGAGGATGACTTCTGCCTAATGGTAGATGAAGACCAGGTAAGCAATCTGCTTGAAATTTTTTCTGTTGAGGATTGGGAAGATGCGTATGCCATTTTACTTAAGAAATATGAGATGTATAAAAAGGAGAACAAACAATTGAAATAGAAACTAAATGCACTTGTTCATGATAATCTTGTTAACAAGGAGTTGTAAACCATAAGAGCTAAAAACCAAGAAGATGAACTCGAAAAGGTGGAGGTCTAGGGGGAACTCCATGGGGTAGCCTCTGTTCTAGTCGTAGGTGTATAGGCTGCCTGCCTCCAGAATCTGGGCTGCCTCCACAACCTCAACTCCAGCTCCCCTCTCACCAACTGGGCCCTCAGCTACTGTCGTATGGCCCAGATCCAACTGCTCTGCACTAGCCATAGTGACCACCGGTGGACCCAGAGGGTGCATCGGTCGCTCAGTCCATCGCACCCAGTGTTCCTCCTCCCGAGCCACACGCCTTGGGACCTGCTCATATCTGTCAAATCGTGCCATACCTGCAAGACAGGGCACGTAAAACGGTCAGAATATCCAAAAGTCAACTTGTATAACATAACAAGGCAAAGACACATGAAGTGTAAAATTCAACTACAACAACTTGGAACAAGGGGCTCACAGGCCGTACGCCCTCGTCTCCACCTCTGACGCACGACCTGTGGGGGGCATTTGCTATACCCAGACAATTTCCCAATAAAATGCCAAGGAATAGGGGTTCGGGAATTCCCCCGAACACCTTCAAGCCATGAGCCACCCGGTCGTTTCTACAACTCCTTGGACCCCACTGATGGCCCTAGCCAGTTCACCATAACGTGTGACTACACAAGCAACTAACTGGGACCAATCTTGGCTACTTACCGGTGGGCCTTTCTCGCACCCTACATGGCCGCCCGGGCCAACCTGAGGGCGCCTTGACTCTAAGCCTCACCACATGGCACCCAGTGAAAAGGCAGGGAGTCAACCACAAGATGCGTTCTTTCAACCCTTCAAGGTCAAAGGGAGACCAAATTAAGTCAACCACATGCTTTGGAGGCCCGCAGTACGCGTATACGGCTCACACACGCGTGTTTGGCATTATCCCAAACACCATGTGGGCGTGCATATTCCAGCCCTCCAACATCAAACCACGGGCCAACCCATGGTTCCAGCACACTAATTGGGTCCTATAACGACCCCCCAGCAAGACGGGGCCACCCCCGACCCTTAGACACATGGCGACGAGCCACTCATCTTTAGCTCTCGGGCCAACCCGAGGCTACCTTGCCAACCTGCCGTGCAGCATGATACGTAGTTCGAGGCATAACCCTTGTGTCTAAACTGCCTCTCCTTAGCCCCCACGGGCTCCCATCCTCAGCCCAAGGCCCACTTTGGGGCCCCTCAGCTAGCTACCCAAGCTGTTCTGCAACCTGAGGTATATCAGGTATTTACTCGAACACCTCGCGAGTGGCCTGGCAAGTATGGGGTTTTGCCAGAAAAGCCAGAAGAATTAGCGTGATTGGCCGAAAGGCCAGGGCCACATACTAGAAGAAGTAAGGCCATGGAAGAAATGTTGACAATAGTGAAAGGAAAACAAGTCACTTCTGAAGTTGTCACTACACTGACTGCTAATGTAGTGACGTTTGAAGAACAAGAAGTCATGTTGTCTGCCCCACCCGAGGGTGCTGTGGGTGAAACATCAGAAGGTGTCCCCAACACAGCAGCATTAGACCCGTTAATATTGATGTTGTTGCAAAAATATCAACAAGAAATAGAGCTGTTGAAGAAGCAACTAAATGGGAAAACGGAGCTGCCTTTGCCATTTAAACAACCCGACGTGCAGCCGGAGTCATTGAGAGGAAGTGGTATCCCGGGTGACCTTCCACCATCATGTATTCTTCCTCAGCTAGTGGAGCACAGCCAGGTTGCTACCCAGCAACGTTCGTCTCAACCGTTGCTACCACCAGTGTTGCCCCAACATCGTCCAGTGCCATTGGTGCGCCCTGCACTATAGGCTACCACACCTAGTTACTCCTTACCTGCAACCAGCGCATTTCTATCCAGAACCGGTCAACCTGACCATCATGAATAGATTAATGGTTGAAAGAATGATTGAAATGAAGCTAGATGAGTGGGGCGAAGGAGAATACACTGCATTTGATGCATAGCGGGTGCCTTACCCACCACATCATGCTGCTAAATGTCTACCTTCGGGGATCAGCAAGCCACCCAAATTTGATAAATTCAATGGGCAGGGTTCTCCTAAAGAACATATTGCATATTATATGACCGTCATGGGTGATTTAGCTACAAACAAGTCCTACTTGCTGAAATTTTTGGGTCCTCACTGACAGGACTCACATTTGAGTGGTACTCCACCCTTCTGGTCGGGTCGATCAGCGACTAGCTAGACATGCAAAAGAAGTTCAGAGAGCAGTTCCATGTAACTGAAAGGGAGGTCACGATGGCTGAACTATATTTGACCAGGCAAAGGACGGACAATACTGCTCTCGACTACATTAAAAGGTGGAGAAACCTTAGGATGAGATATAAACAGCCCCCATATCAAGAGGATGCCGTTCAGATATGTAAGCAGAATCTCAGAAAGGAGGTCCCTGAAAAGATGATTGGAATGAAGATAAGGTCTTTCGACTGCCTGAATAATGTGGTGGTCAAAATTAAAGCCTTTCTGGCAAAGCATGCCTCATCAGCAACCAGCACTTTCAATCAAAAAGCAAAGGTGGTCGATCGACGGCTAGCCCTAAAAGAAGCAAACACTATTGACTTGAAGACAATCGAGCAACAGAGAGACAAAGATAAGAAGGTAGCTACCCCTCCGCCTGCCAAGATAGAAGAAAAGAAAGAAGGTCCCTTGCTTAGAGACAAGATGAAAAAGGCCTACTCCTTCTCGAAGGATAAAACCAGGGTCCTCTTTGACTGGACCACTCAATACAACAAGATCACCCTACCTGAACCACAGAGGCCAGAAGATTTGAAGAGAGAGGATAGTCCAAGATTATGCCCTTATCACCAGATGATTGGACACCCAATTGAGGACTGCTATGTCTTCGAGGATGTGATTGAAGGCTTAATAAAGAAAGGCAAACTTCAAATGGGAGAATACAATGTTGACCCTCTACAACCTCATGAAGCCCCAATGAACAGGGTGGCTGTCAACATGACATCTTTATACCAGGCATTACTTGAAGAAATTGCAGAAGTCAGTACTCAACATACTTATGAGACGTACTTTCTGACACCTTTAAAAGAGCAACATGGATGGCAATAGGTCCCCGTAAAGAACAAAAAGAAGTCTGCACCATGCCCAACATTAGGGGCAAATATCGATGGTGTGACACCACGACCAGCTCCACCCGCTCTGGTGCCAATCTAGGTAGATCAACCTGCCATAATCAGAATACCCACTCACAATCGGAGGAGATAGACTCCACTGCCGGTGAATAAATAAATAATCCCGGAAGTCTGGAGATTACAAGACTACATAAATGAGCTAGATCAGTATGAATAGCCCAAATTGCAACTGCTATTAATGAAGACCATTGCCATGGGAACAACTTGAGTAGCTTAACCTGAAGCATGAAGAAGAAAGACAGGAGAAGTCTGAAGAAGATAGTAGCTTGATCTGGGGGGCAGGCACCACCCAAGAACGTTCAGAAAAAGAAAAGAATGGCCCGAAGCTCTAAAAGGGCTATAATATTCTCTTGCAATACTTTGTCAGCTCTCTTCAGCCTACCCGAGGAAGAAGATGAGGAAGACATATGCTTCACGCCTACTGTTGAAGCAAACCAGGCTGAGGTCCCAGCTACTGCACATGCCACTCGGTTAGGCTGAAGATGGGGACTTCTACCTCCAGCTAAACATAATATTATTTTCAGGGGGAGCAGCCCTACCAGATATCCTCTCCGGAGGTCAAGGGGATTCAGATTCCTCCTCTGCCATGGCTATACACACAAAATAATGAGGGGAATGTAGTTCCCTTTTTTGCTGAATTTCTCAAAGCAGCCAAGGGGAAGCATCCTTGCAAAGGGGCCAGTTTTGAAAGTAGGGGCAATCCCCAGCACTCTCCCTAGCTAACAAGTTGTCAAAATGAGGATGAGACCAGCCCCACTCTATGTCCCAAGGGCCAAGAAGAGGTGGAGCCAAAGCTCAATGAGGCCGGGTCGTCAGAAGTTGCAACACGAGACCCTCCTAAGCCCAGGTGGGTGGAAGAGATGAAGCTTTTTAATGTCCGAGCTAGAAGCCAGATTATGAAGCTATTGAAAAAGCTCCCGACACAATTCACTATTTGGGAGGTCCTCTCTCTAAGCGAGGAGACCCGATAGGCCATCATTATCACCTTGCAGACGCCTGTACAATACTAAAATTGCCTGGCCGAAGCACTACCAGAGGCGAATGTAACATTCACTGAGGACGATATGCTACTACCTTCTATCAGTCACAATAGGCCGCTGTACATGAGAGGGCAGCTGAATGCCCAGTAGCTGAATAGAATTCTGGTAGATCCCGATGCAGCTATTAATATACTCCCTTATCGGATTTACCAGAAATACTATTTCGATGTCCACCTTGCCAAACTCAGGGATATGTGGATCGTCGGCTTCAACTAGAAATTCGAAGTCCCACTAGGAGTGGCCAAATTCACACTCATGATGTGTGAAAAGGGATGAACTACAGATCTAGAGGGGTGTGAATAGATCTACCCTAAATTTGAAATCTACAGCAGTTAAAACGAATGTGAAAATAAAAGAAACTACAGTGAACAGAACTACTAAAAATAGTTGAAATAGCAACAAGGAGATCTGCTATGGACTAACTATCAATCATTGAGAACTCTAAAGATAGTAGATCAAAAAACTCAGTATAGTACCTAGCGGAGGTTTGATTCGAAAATCTCCTCACGCATGGGTCAGTTTTCTAGATAGACGTAATCTATCCTTCTGACTGAGCCTTTTTATATACCACTGAGTGATTTTTACAGACACAAGGGTTCAGGTTTACTGTTCATTTGAGGATGAACAGTGCTACTTTTAAATCAGGAGGATTTTCAGAAATCTAAAGACATGGAAAATAGTGAAAATTATAGGGATTCCAGAAATATGCATTTCATGATTTTTAGGTACATGGTTCAATAGTTATTTAATTTTAAACATGCTATAATTATTAACTAACTAAATGATGTCGCATATTAAATAGCGATCGTTTGATTGGTCGTAGCTTCCTGTGAATAGCGACCAAATAGTGGTCACTAATTCCTTTTCATGTATAGCGACTGTTTGATTGGTCACAGTTTCTTGTGAATAGCGACCAAACAAAGGTCGTAGTTTCTTATGAATAGTGACCAAACAATGGTCGCTAATTTCTTTTCATGCAGTAACAAGTCCGGACATTCAGAAAAAACATGCTTAATCATGCTACAAACTAAAAGCAAGGTTCATGGAAAGGAGTCTACATGTTCTAACGATCTAGCATGATGATTATCTAGTGTTTTACTTGGGAGATTGCCTACCCTTTTATGTCGCTTAAAAGATGAAGAAAGGAATAATAGGAAAGATCAGACACTAGTGATGACAACTACAGCAGCAGCAGTAGTTCGCCCAAGCGAAGGAAGAAGCCTTGCTTCTTCACGGGTTCAACGACGGCAGCAGCACCACTACAGCCCACGTATGCTTAGCATGACAACAGAGAACTGCAGCTTCAGTAGCAGCACGTTCACCACGGGAAGAAGATAAAGGAGGGAGCCATCCATTCCAATTGGCCGCCGCAGCTACAGGAAGAAGAGGAAGCAGACGAGGAAGATGATCTCCACAGATGGAGAGGGTCGACACACAAACTGCTCACGAATAGCAGTGACAGTACCAGAGGTAACAGTAGATTACGATGGCTCTGCCATCGCCCCTGGGGTTTATATTTATAGGAAAAGATAACTAAATCCTAATGGAAATATACCTTCCATCGTAGAATCTGATTGAGCTTAAAGCTTCCATGTTAACCCCTTTCTATTGCCAAATCCTCAACCCCCTTCCATGTCCCATTCAAACCCCAACTGCCCTTCATGCAAGGCTCAATCGTGAAAGGGCTTTATGTTCATAACTCAAAGACCCTACTATATATGGTATTTATACTTATACCCATTTCCTAAGGCACTCCTATGTTCTAACGTAGCCCCCTTTAAAGCCCATTAACCATGTGTTTGAGATTTATAATGGGTTCATCAATATTGAGGCTGAGTGCCGTGTGAGTTGGCCGCTGACTTCGGCCCATTCGGTTCGCGCTTGTGCTTGCTTGTGTAGGTCCGAGGTTCATTTCACATCACATGTTTAGGTGGATAGACAAATTCTCCCATGTCTTGGATAACCTTGCCAACCATGCAACCCATCTCACCACCAATTATGAAGATACTTGCCAGGCCTTCCATACCACCAACCGCTCTCTTATCAACATTCAACATCAACTACAGGATTAAGACGCCCTCCTTCATTCCATTGACTGCCGTCTTGATGAAGAGGACGCTTCTGATGATGATGGCCAAAGGAATTCTACTCCTCCTCCTTAGTGGTTGTCTTTAGGTCTTTCAGTGTCTCTTTGGTCTACTTTTTCTTGTATTCCTTTCCCCCCTTTTGATGATGCCAAAGGGGGAGAAGTATCTTATTTAGTATGATTATAATTATGCATGTGTGTCAAGTGCTTGTGTGAGTGTGTATGCATATGCATTTTCATTCATTTCTATTTGCATGGGTCAAAGTGTCAAGGAGTCAAATGTGCCCATGTAACGAGCCAAGTGTTCATGTCATGCACTTCAAATGTACTCTCTATGAATTAATGCAATGCACTTGGTTATTGGACATATCTTGGTTCTTCCTTTTCATTTCTTCTCATATTGATTTAGCAAACATGAATGAATGGATTGGTATTGGCTTGAACGAATGGATTGTAAATGGATTGAAATTGCCTTATAGATTGCTTTGATTACCAACCCTCAAATTGGTTCTGTATATCAAATGATGTTAGACAAAAGATAGGTCAGCCTGTCTGAAATCCTTCACTATGCATGAGTATAAACTTTGCCTCGTACAAGAACCATGTGGAAGCTTTCAAGGATGTAATATATTCCGTGATGTAAGGGTTGAGTATAGGTTCAAATTGGTTTCAATGACACGCCAATGAACTTATTGAAATGGAGTTTTATCATCATTAAAAAATGGGAGATTGTTGAGTTCTCCAGTTGATTTTGATGATAACAAAATCCAAAATTTGTTAATGATATTGTGCCATGTATACTTGCAAAAGAGCGAGCACAAGAAGGAGGTGAAAGTCATTTTTCGTGAAGTTCAAATGCTCGCATGTTTAAAACTCAAAATGCATTAAACAAGCTAAAATGAACCTCAAATTGATGTTACAATATGTTTAATGCAAGGTTAGTTTATGTGGATATGACTTCTGGGCTAATAAGATTGGTTTTGCAGTGAATCCAGATTTCCGGGGGGTCCACGCCACTTGCGGGAGGGGTCACAGTCCAACGCGAAGGTTATTGGAAACATTTCTCTAACCTTTTTGTATTGGATTCATCAAAAATATTATATTTATGGATACCCCTTTAATCAAAAGATATACATATATGCTTCAAAAATTTTTGATAATCAAGGAGGATAAATCTGATTTGACACAAGATCGACCCAATAATAGTGGGCCCAAACTGAGCCCGCTTCTATAGCACACCCAAGAGGTGCCTAGTGGTTGCGGCCCATCAAGATGCGACCCAATCTGACTTGACCTTAGATTTTACAACGCATAAAAGCTATGGCCCAAGCGCAGTGATCGTCGGGAGACTCTCCGACGACTGACCGTTATCCCCCAATGACGTCGGCCTCGACCCCATAACGGGCGAGCACGCCCCATGAGCGCCGTAAGACTCGCCCTGGGACCAGCCGACGCTTGGGTAATCGACCTCCAATGGAAAACTCCCGCCTCTAAAGCGGGGAAGCGTTATTCCCCCACCTATGTCTTTCCCTATCAAGGGATGAGGCTCCTCGC
The DNA here is from genome assembly GCA_024336825.1 of Amorphophallus titanum. Classification (NCBI taxonomy): domain Eukaryota; kingdom Viridiplantae; phylum Streptophyta; class Magnoliopsida; order Alismatales; family Araceae; genus Amorphophallus; species Amorphophallus titanum. The sequence continues at coordinate 256,240 of JANBPO010006369.1, forward strand.
TTTATGATAACCCCTATAAGAGGGACATCGACGTAGAAGAAGACACTGTGGTTCATTCTGCCAAAAACTACTGCACAAAGAGAGGGAAGCGACTATAGTCCGTACTCGAAGGAAGCTCCCCTCCAGCGACCTTATCACCTAGCGAACACTCACCGAGCGAGCACTAGGAGCGACGAGCACTCGTCTGGAGGATCTACTCGGCTCTTTAGCCTTTTACTATGATCTCCTTCTCTCTCACTTGATATCCTCTATTCTTCAATTAATACGTCTCTGACTTAAGCATCAGAGGGTTGTCCCCTAGGGTAACACCTAGGACTCCTTCTGACGCCCCCTGTTTCTCGGTGCTTGTAGGCCTCCACGGGCACCAGACGACTTCCCCATTCAATAAATAGAGAAGACGGAACGTGACATAGGAACCGTTTTCCTGCCACTACACTTCTGAACGCCATCTGTGGGAAGACGAGCAGAAAGCTATAGCTCCTGATGGAAGCCTCCGCAACACCAGTCACCGTGGGCGTGGTTCCCGTCAGGGACCTAACTCCCGCCGAGGTTCGCAGGAAGCATCTTTCGCCCATCACCGACAAGAGGTCACCTGCAATGCCTCGAATTTTTCAGATATTTTTTAAGTATTTTTCGTGGGTCCCAGATTGCGTTCAGCGATTTTTGCGTGTTTTACCGATCGGACCTTCGGAACGCTGTAATTGGCTTTCTCGCTTAATGTAGATGGATCTAGCAAAGGCAATCCTGAGATTTCAGGAGGAGGTGGTTGCTTCAGAGACTCCCAAGGAAAAATGTTGTTGGGTTTTTCTTACTGCTATGGTCATGGTTCTGGCATGGTGGCAGAAGGGAGAGCTCTACTTGATGGTCTCAGGTTGGCCCGGCTACATAATATCCCACTTTCTGTCATATACACAGATTCTATGGCATTGGTTGAGCTACTTAAATTCAATAGAACCCCACCTTGGTCACTCCTCCCATGGTGGATACATTTACAGGAATTCTTCAAATCACTCCATTGCCCTATTGTTCACATATATAGGGAAGCTAATCAGCTTGCGGATGCATTGGCAAATTATGCTACTTACACGGGTCACAATTCAGAGTTTCTATCCACAAGGGAGCTGCCCCTAGTGGCCAAAGGTTATGCTACGGCTGATGCCTCTTGTATTCCGAATATTCGTATTCGGCGAATATAGCTTTTGTGCTCTTTGCTTTACTTCCATTGTAATCCAGGGGCTTGCCCCTCTTGTACTCTTATTCATTTTCCTAATCAATAAAAATATCATCTAGTGGTACGATGGTGGAGTGAGAACATTCCTCTCCTCTGGAAAGGGGTGCACTCTCCCTTCGGCCCATTGGATGTTTTGTGAAAAAAAAAAGATGAACAAATTGTTCTAAAGGATGAACTCCATAATACCTCGATTTAGGGTTCCAATCTCTAGTTCTTCCTTGGACCGACACACAGGTTCCTGGGCGTACTGCGTCATAACAACTACTTTAGAAGCTCCTAACTCCCTGGATGCTTGACCTCCTAGAACAAAATTTGGAAGAACGTTAGTTAACACTAAAGTAAACAAAAAGTTCTAAAGAACTAACTTGAATTATCAACTCCTTACTGTCGAACAACGCGAGGCAAAACAAGGGTTCACGCAGGTCACGATTAGGGTCCTTTTATAGGGTTTGGAGTTTGGGTTGAGGATTTGATCGAATGAGAGTCCTAATTGGGTGTAGGATCGATCCCCAAGAGTCCTAAACATACTTATAGGTCTACACACTTCGATCCATGAGGATTTGGAAGCCAAAGATCTAATCTTTCTACGTTTCTTCATCTCACGGAATTCTGGAGAGCTTAGCAATCAAGGGAAGACCATTTGAAGGAGCTTAGCGGTCTCGCAATAGACTGCAAGGCTGCGGTGAATCCGAAAAATTTGGATTTTCTTCCACTATCTACTGTAGCGGCACTAGTGGCCTTCTTGACACGGTGGTGTGTTCTTGACATTTCTGACAAGCTTTAGCAAACTTGCAGCAATAATTGAACATAGTGGGCCAATAATAGCCTAATTACTTTATTTCCATTTTCATCTTCGGACCGGCCTGATGTGCCCCGACTGACCTGGCATGAATTTTCCGCATCACCCGCCAAGCTTCCTTCGTGGACAAGCAACGGAGCAAGACTTTCTTTTAGGCATCCACCATTATTCGGAATGACGTCCCATTCCTCATTTCATAAGAATCCTTGATTTTGATTAATTTCATTCTTTGTTCCTTTTCCTTCGGGAGCTGTCGATGCTTGAACCCGTGCAGGAGGTGCTCCCGCCAATCAGGCTATTGGACTTCTTCTACAGCCATGACTTCATCTTCTTCTCCCTTTGCTAGGATTTCTATCATGCTAGGAACTTGTTGTCTATTGATGACAGTTACATTCAGGCCCTGATCTGGTGGAACTGCCAAGGAACTAGTCAGCTTTGGAAGGGCATCTGCCTGAGCATTCTGTCCTCAATTAACATGCTTCATTTGGATAAGGTAAAACTTTGCCATCAGGCACAGCACCAGTTGGTGATAGGGAAGGAGCTCTGGCTTTCGGACATCAAATTCTCCTCCAACTGATTTTACGACCAGCATGGAGTCCCCGAACGCCTCAAGCATTTGGATCCCAATGGAGAGGGCAATTTTTAACCCAATAATTAAGGCCTCATACTCAGCCTCGTTATTTGCACATGGCTTGTTTATTGAGTAGGAGGTGTATATGACCTCCCCCTCAGGGGACTTTAGGACTATGCCCGCACCAGCTCTGACTCTAGCTGCTCCGGTCGCTGGAGTGTCAATTCTGGAGGCACCATTAAAGTACAACTTCTAGAGGGTATGCTGCACTTGGTATGCTTCCACAGTATCATCTTCAAGGAGTTCTGCCTCTAGTGGGTAGTCTTCAGGCACTGGGTGAGCGGCAAAGAAATCTGCGATAGCCTAGCCTTTGACAGCTTTCTGTGGCACGTAGAAGATATCAAACTCCATAAGAATTACTGCCCATTTGCCTAAGCAGCCTTTGAGTGCCGGTTGGGATAGAACATATTTCAACAGATCTGCTTTGGATATCAGCTTGATCTCATGCAACAACATGTAATGTCGGAGCTTCTTGGCTGCGAAAACTAGAGCTAAGCAGATCTTCTCAATGTAGGTGTATTTTTCTTCATTCCTCACCAACCTTGTGATTAGGATAAAACTGATAATTAAGTCCTAATTAACTATTTAAATTTGGGAGGTTTGTCTAATTAGATTTAGTTAGAGTCAATTGAAACTCAATTAAGTTTCATTGAATAATTTAGGACAGGAACATACTGCTAATTGCACTATGAAGGGTGACTAAGGTAAAACTCCAAATTAAGTCCTAATTAGCTATTTAAATTTAAGACTTTTGCCTAATTATCTCAATTCAACATAATTTGAAGCTCAATTATGCGTCATTGCATTTTCATTGCAATTACAACCATTTATTTTTTACTGTCTTAATACAGCATCATGTCTAGACGTAAACAATGTCAGGAGCAACAAGGGCAGGAGGATCCAAGATGGGCGAACCTCTCCTTAGTTGATGCTGAGAGAAAAAAAGTAAAATTTAATTATTGTGGTAAGGAGATACATGACAAAATTACTAAAGGAAAGTAACATTTGGCAGGGATAAGAAGAGAGGTCAAATAATGTGACAGATGTCCATGAGACATCCGAGAAGAAATGTGTCAATATCTGTTGGGCAAGAAAGAAAGGATACAACAAAGGGCTGAAAACCAAGCTAAAATTGCTAAGGAGATTTCGGGCAAAAAGGGGAGGAGGGATGATGATGATGAGGAAGACACTAAGGATTAAGATCCAAGGTGACTGAAGCAATAGAGCGTGAATAAGTAGATCGAAGGAATGGAAAAGCACCGATAGGTTCAGGGAAATACTCCAGTACAATTGGTGTCGCACAAGTTGCACGACGTCCTGACATTGGTGCAGCCCGACAGAGAGGAGGCCCCATGGTCGTTTATCGAGGTCACCGGAAAAGAGACTTCATGCCGAAGTAGAGGTTGACCTTTATTGATTTTATAAATAAGACGTATAGAATTTACTTAAGTAGTTATGTCAATCTATTACTTTATCTTTGTAGATGAACTACTATAGAATGAGGACTGGGACGTATTCTGACTCCCAATTATAATACGCTGTGGGAAGAGTGAGCCCAGATATACTTTATCTTTGTGCTTTCTTAACCTCAATATGTATTAGTACATCATGGAGAATTGATTTTTATTTAGAACTTTTATTTGTTTATGGTTGGTGGAACAACTGATTGGTAGATCATGGTGAATAATAGAGATTTGGGCAGTAATGCATTGGCTTTCATTGTAATTAGGGTGCTGAGTCAAACCACATCAGCAAGCCAATGTGAAAGAAATTGGAGCATGTTCAGTCTTATACAGTGTTGGGTGGGGGTTGGCATCGGGGAGGTAGGGGGGAAGGGGTGGGTGGGCGAGTGGTGGTCCTTGGTGGGAGCCATGGCTGGTACCTCCTCTTCAAGATGGGTCGACAGGTTCGCTGTATTCTGTTCAGAGGGGTTCCCATCAATGAATAGAGCTCTCTGGCAGCTTGGGGGAGGGCACACTTCTCCTGACTCCAGTGGGTCAGGAATGAATTAGTCTTCGCCCCTATACTGTTGTGTTGATGGTGTTCGGGTCTTGTTGGGTTCCTTCATGGGGGGGCGGTGGAGCTCACTCTCAACCAGTCGCCAAAGTCATATTCTATCATTTCGATTAGCTCCTGTCGCAACTGTGGGGAGTAGGACTATTTTATGTGCCTTTTCAGATCTTCCAGCTCTTTGCAATTTTCGGTGTCATGGTCTAGACAGCCACAGTAGTGGCAGAACCAATGGAGCCTCTCATAGGACACTTGAAATGATCTAATGGAATCTCCCGGGAGCCTGACTTGAATTGTTGCCTGGAGGGGTCTGTTTATCTTGACTGAGACTTTGATCCTAGCAAACCATCCCCATGAGGAGATTTCTCTTGGGATTGGGTCATGAGGTTCCCCCAGCTGGCTCGCTAACCTCTTGCTAGTGGAAGGAGTGAGGAGTTCCTCTGTTAAATCGTATATCCAGACCCAGAGGTCAGCATTGGTGAGAGAGTACTGGGTGAGCGACAGGTATGCTTCCCCTCTTTGAATTAACATGAGGTCTTTTTTGAAGAACTAAGGTGATCTTCTGCATATAATGTCCACTTCTTTGGGGTCGGAGAACCTGACGAGGTAGTAGTCCCATTTTTGCAAGTTCCTACTTCTTCCCAGCAATCTTCTGCAGCTTCTAGTCAGAAACCGAGGAGCCGGATCACGCATATCACTCGTGCAGAAGCAATTGCATCCAATCTTGTAGAAGGTACGATTTTGATTTTTGGTCGTCCTACTCATGCCTTATTCGATTCAGGTGTCACTCATTCATTTATTTCTGATGATTTTCTTGCTCATCTTGAGGAGTCGGTGACCGAGTCGCCTTGTGATCTGCTCGTTGAGTTGCCCTCCGAAGATTTCATGTCCACTCCATTTTGCCTGGAAGATTCCCCTGTTGTCGTCAGTGACCGATAGTTGCCAGTGAAGTTGTATGCGCTACAGTTGGCCGAGTACGATGCTATCCTAGGCATGGACTGGTTAGAGCGATATCATGCCGTGGTTGATTGCAGATCCAAGTTCTGCCTGCTCTCTGAGACAGCGGATAGTTAGTCGGCATTGTCACTACTGCAGCCACTCCCAAATTTTGTTGATGTTGATACCAGTTGGAAAAGCTTCGTAGCTGACCCAGGATGACATCTGAATTTTTTCAAATTCTCCGATCGCCAGATCCGGTCGGGGGCTGGCCGCAAGTAGGGCCCTAGGTTTCTGGTTCAGTCTGCAGGAGTACCTTAGCAACAGGAAGAAGTGGCTTCCACTAGCATTCCTAAACTCAAAATCAAGCGTGGCTAGAATTTTCAGAATCGTCGTCAAGTCCTCTTCGAGACGGCACCTACGGGAACCTCGATGGAGGTCGGAGCAGACTAGGGCAGCCAGATGAGTGAGCAAGTGTCAGCTCAATCCAAGAGTGGACAGAGCAGAGCGCCTGGGGGAGAAAATTTGGAAATCACTCCTCCGGATGTCGATCGGGGTGCTACTTTTTTCTGATGATGGTCAACAGGTGGAAGAAGCTCTCGGACAAGTGGCGCCTCCAGAAGCCAAGGGGTGTGGCCATGGTGGCTCCTGGAACTCGCCTCAAGTTGCTGGTCTGGCCTAATTTGCGCAATCGGGGGAGAATGGCTCTCTCGGACAGCTCTGATGTTGAAAGATGGCGAGACCACCGCTGTTGCAAAGATGACTTGATGTTCTTTCCAACGGTATATAGACGCCTCCAGTAGCTCTAGGATAACAGAGTGGCACCCTCTGCAAGCTGATGGTTTTCTACTACCTGTGAACTAGATGGGAAGAGTGGAGATAGGTGATGGGGGATGGGGTAGATGGGAGGGGAAATGAGGTGGTTGTGGTGTGGGGGTGACCCCTGGCTGTGAAGGGGTCTTGGAGGGAGTGTTCTAAGGTGTTGGAGGGAGAGAATGGGGTCTGGAAGGTGGTGATTGCAGTGGGTGAGAGAGGAGTTATGAGTTTTGGGTTGGGAGGGAGAGGGGAGAGAGATCTCTCTCCCTTGATTTGAATGGGTGGTTAATAGGAATTAAGGCTAGTCTAGGGAAGGGGAAAGGGTGCTTGGGGGGGGGTGTTCTACCTTGGGAGAGTGAGAGATTGCTTGGGAAAGAGGGAGAGTTGCTTGGGGAAGAGGGAGGAGTGCTTGGGGAAGAGGATGAGGTGCTTGGGAGTGGTGGGAGTAATGGTGGTATTGAATGTTGTTGGGAAGGTGAAGGGGTGGTCCTAGGTGGTGACTGATGTGGAAAGTGAGGTGGCTGAGGAGGGTTGAGGTGGAGTCTGAACTTAAATTCAAACAAAATAATAAAATCTGTGATGCATGCACTCAAGGTAAACAAACTAGGAAATCATTCAAGAGTAGAACTGAAAGCTTAGTATCTACACCACTTGAACCAATCCATATGGACTTGTTTAAGTGATAAAAGATATGGCTATGTCTTAGTAGATAATTTCTCTAGGTTCACATGGGTGTTCTATCTTGCAAATAAAAATGATACTTTTGATAAGTTTTAGGCACTCTACATGAAGGTGAAGCAAGATGATGAGTTTAAAATCTCCAACATACTTTCAGATCATGGTGGTGAATTCGATAATGCTGATTTTGATTGTTTGTGTAGGGCTGAAGGCATAAATCACAAGTTTTCATCACGAAAAACCCTTGAACAAAATAGGGTGGTGGAGAGGAGAAACAGAACTCTCATTGAGATGGCTCGTACAATGCTTGATGAAAGGCAACACCCTAGGAGGTATTGGGCAGAGGTAGTCAACACAGCTTGCTATATCATCGACTGCTCAATGGTAAGGCCATTTACTAAGAACACTCCTCAAAGGTAAAAAGCCATCCCTCTCTCACATGAAAGTTTTGGATCTAAATGCTTTGTTCACAATAATGACAAAAGAGAGTTAGATAAATTTGAGCCCAAGAGTGACAAAGGAATTTTTCTTGGATATTCTGATAGATCGAGGGCTTATAGAGTCTATAATCTCAATACTCTATGTGTGGAAGAGTCACCCCACATCACATTTGATGAAACTAATTATGATAAACCTTGCAGGAAGGATGATGATGGGGAGTTCCTAGACTCCAAGCAAAAAGATGATCTTCCACAAGTGGAGACAAATAAAAATGGTGACCAAGGAGAGTGAAGCAATGCAAGGGTCACAGCTGTTGATGGAGGTAATAATGTTACTGATATTAGAGTGCTTAAAGACCATCCATTAGAAAACATCATTGGTAGCCTACATGATCCACCTAGAACTAGGTCACATTTCAGAATTGTGGATGAACAAGAACAACTTGCACTTGTCTCCCAAACTGAACTGAAAAATATAGAAGAGGCATTAAAAGATGAAAACTGGATAAATTTCATGCCAGATGAATAAAACCAGTTTGAAAGAAATAATGTTTGGCATCTTGTTCCTAGGCCCACAACAAAATCTGTCATAGGCACCAATTCAGTATTTAGGAACAAACTTAGTGAAGATGGTAAAATAATCAAAAATAAAGCTAGATTGGTGGCTCAGGGTTACATGGGTTGAGAAACAATGGCTCTTTATGAATTGATTGGATGGTATTTGGAGTGAACAGATTAAGTAGAAGATTGATTTCAACTGAATTGGATGTTAGGGGTGAACTTAGTCTGTATGCATTGAATTGTTTGAATCCCCTGTACATATTGCTAGAAATTAAGGCATAAATGTGTAGTTTTGAATGTGTGCTTTGTGTGCATCAACCTTGGTTGTTAATGTGCATTGATATTGTCTACTCTTGCTCAGAGCTGTGCTTCATGTACTTAGGCTTGCCCTTCAATGTGCATCGACCTGTGCAAGGCTGATTCACAATGTGCATCGACCTACTTTGGTGTTTTTCAAATGTGCTAAACATGCTCAGACCTTAGCACTCATATGCATAGACCTCTACGTTACATTTTCCTCTATATGCATAAACTTTCCTTTAATGCATTTCATGGTGGGTAGATTGTGGTTCCTGTATACAATACATGGGACTTTTGAATTAAAGGGTTGCTTGGGCAATGGCTCTTAAATCTTGATATAAGGCATACTCATATGGCCTTGGACTGAACGTGAATTCTTGATCTGAACTTAGTATTCAAGAAAGTTTGATTGGATTTAATTTAGAAATGGCTTCTCCATCTATGAAGCAATTCTTGGTTTGTGAAGGCCCTTGGTGCAAGCTAGAAGATTTATGCGAAGGACATATTACAAGAACATAGTACTTGTTCTGACTAAAGTCTGAACTTGGAAGGTTCCACTTTTCCAACAATTCTTTGTAGTCAATGGTAAGCTTCCACTCTTGTTTACAATTCCTTGAATCTGTGGTAAGTATCAATGGTTGAATGAATTTCCATGTGCCTAGATTGGGGCTGATTCATTAATCATGCTTTCAATTGATTTCATTTGCTAGTTGAGAACTTAATGGTTTGAAAGTGTTTTTCATGCATACGCCTCATGGGGTGTTAAAGCCTTCAAAGTGTTTCATGCATATTCCTTAGGAGGTTCTTGAGATGAAAATGTGTTCAAAGCATTTATGTGCCTCATGCTAATGTTTTCATAATTATACTTCATGGTTTTGATGCATACAACTCATGCATTTCATAATTGGGCTTGATTTCATTGCATTGGGTAGTTTTCCTGGTCCCCTCTGCAAGTGTTGACCCCTGGGGTTGACACCTGGGTCCCTGGGGGCTTAATTTCTGGCTAGACAGAACTCCCTGCACTAGGAGTCGACACCAGGTGTCGACATCTGGGTTTTGGGTATGTTTGATTCGAACTTCCTTCCAGGGCACTACCCCTCAAAGAGATAGTCTGTTGCGTCAGGACTTTGTGTCTTTGATTTTTAAGACCCTTAGGCACGCATATGACCGGGCTCATGACGTCCCGCGGGACTTCGCCATTCTTGCCATGCCTTTGATTCATAATCTTGCATTGATTCATTTTTTTTTCATTTCATAACAGCCCTTATTGGCTAGATTTAGCATGAAAGCTCACTTTTTAAGGGCCAAGACTACCCCTATTTGAGACTTCTCTCGTACTGGGGAGCGCCGAAGTTTGTCATCTCATCCATCCATCCATTGTCCCTGCACTCAGCCGAGCACAGAAGAGAAAAGACTTTCGTGCATACCCATGGTATGGCCAAAGTAGCAATGGCATGCTCGAGAGGAGATCGGCTATAGCTTGTCGTGAAGTGTGTGAAAAACCCATGCTAAAAGGTGATCCTCAATGATCGGGGAAAGATCTAGACTCTCAGCGCGGAGCTATCATAGTCCTAGGGTGCTGCAAAAGTGAACCCCATTTGACTAAACTTAACATAACTAAGGCCTAAAGCCACTCAACCATGTTTTAAGGAACTAGTATTATGACCATGTGCACGAATAAATAAGAGTGACAATAATGATAGCGTGTTCTTGTACAATATAAAGGATACCTTGCATATCCACAGCGTGAAAGTAGCGTCTAGAAGCTAAAGCTTGATCATCGAGCTTTGAGGAGCATGAATAGCTTTATTTTCCTTGCTTGACAGGACAAAGATGAAAGGAGAGCAAAGGATTGGATTCCTCGACACAGAGGAGCGGCAGACATCAAACTGGATGAAGAAGGATAAAAAGGAAGAGAGACGAGGGATAGAACTCCCTCATTAAGGCACAGAGACCCTGATAACAAGGAATCAAATATAGAAGAGACCAGATCAGCTGACATCAAGGCAGGCTAAAGCCTCGAAAACTGTAAGAGAAAGGAAAAGAATCCCAAATGGGTGAGGAGTAAGTAGAAAAAGGAGAAGCAGCATCATCCGACATGGTCGGAGAAAAGAAATGAGAATCACCCGACAGGGTCGGGGAAGAAGAATAAGAAACACCCAATAGGGTCGGGGAAAGAAAATGATAGACACCCGACAGGGTCGGGGACAGAAAATAGGAGAAATCGAGGGATACCAGAGGAGAAGGATCAGAAGAAGTCTCGAAAGTGGGATGAAAGGATGACATAGGCTGAGGCCTAGAATCATGAGAAAATGGAGGATAGATAGTTATTTAGAAATTATCTCTAGGTTAACTTCCATCAATTCCATAGGAAATAATTAATTATTTATTTTCTCAGGTACCTCATTCTCAAAATGGCTACAAACTGTGCTAATTGGGAAGCAATGTAACAAACTGTTGCTGGTCTCACCCAAGCCCTCCAAACCGTGGCACAAGTTGGCGCATGGGCTAGTGCCAGTGATTTACTTCGTAACTTCCAGAGGATGAACTCTCCACAGTTCTCTAGATCAGCTAATCCCGATGAAGCGGAGAATTGGACTGATGAAATGGAGAAGATATTTAATGTTATGCAATGCTCGGACCAAGAATAAGTCCTATTAGCCACATTCCAACTCAACAAAGATGCCCGCGTATGGTGGAAGGCTACTTTGGCCCATCTTCAAAATGGACAAATCACTTGGGAAGAATTCCTTGAACTCTTTCGTGCTAAATATTTCTATGAGCATGTCAAGGAGAGAAAAGTGACGGAATTCACCTCTCTTTGCCAAGGCATGATGTCCGTGGCTGAGTACGAGCTAAAATTCTCAAGGTTGGTGCCATATGCTCTGCACCTCATCAACACGGAGATCTTGAAGGTGAACCGATTTATGGATGGGTTAGGGCCCATCTTCATTCAACAACTTGGGCCTCAAAATATCTGTACATATATGGAGATGGTCCATAGAGCTCATCTCTGTGAAAGGACCCTTGAGAAAGTCAAAAAATTTTAAAGCAAGGGACAAGAGTCTAGCCAGAAGTCGGATCGGTGAGGAAAGAAAGAACAAGGATTTAGCATCACAAGCTCCTAGAAGTCCCGTGATGATAAGAAGAGATCCCGTAACGGGAACGGCAGCAATAGTAGCCACCACAAAAATAAGAAAGTAAAGGAGGAAGAGAACCAAGTCATGACGGCTTGCTCATTTTGTGAGAAATTTGGGCACTCAACCAAGGAATGCTAGAAGCCTCTCGGTGCTTGTTTACGTTGTGGAAGTCGAGAGCACCGCATGCCAGAATGCCCCCGTATGAAAGAACAATCCTCCAAAAATGATGGCGGGCGTCGGCGGCAGGTTCATCTTAATGTCGTTCTGGAAGACGAAGCACCCAAAGATGATGGGTTAATGGAAAGTACCACTCAAATTTATTCCCATCCTGCTTTTTATACTTTTTGATACTGGTACTTTTCATTCTATTTCTTCTTCATTCCGAACGCGACTGCTAGGTCTTTCTGAATTCTATATTATTCTTAACCCGAAACCCTCAACACTTGCATCACCTACCAAGCTTCTGCTAAAGACAAGCAACGAAGTAAGACTTTATTTTGAGCATCTGCCATTATTTAGTACACGGTTCCATTTCTCATCTCATAAGAATCCTTGACCCTGAGGAGCTTCATTCTCTTTTCTTTCTCTTTCAGGAGCTGCTGGTGCTAGAACCACCGTAGGAGATGCTCCCGCCAATCGGGCTGTTGGATTTCCTCCACAGTTGTCGCTTCATTTTCTTCTTCATTAGTCAGGACCTCTGTCACACTGGGGGCCTGACGTCAATTAATCACTATTATATTCAGGCTTGTGTCTAGCGGGATTGCCAAAGAACTGGCCAACTTTGTGAGAGCATCTGCCTAAGCATTCTATCCTCGGTTGATGTTCTTGACTTTGATGAAATAAAATCTCGCCATCAGGCGGAGTGCTAATTGGTAGTAAGGGAGGAGTTCTTGCTTCCGTACATCAAACTCTCCTTCTAACTCTTTTATAACTAGCATGGAATCCCCGAATGCTTCCAGCATCTGAATTTCCATAGACAGGGCAATCTGTAACCCGATTATCAGGGCTTCATATTCTGCCTCGTTATTTATGTAATATTTGTTTATTGAGCAGGAGGTATATATGACCTCTCCCTTAGGGGATTTCAGGACTATTCTCACCCCGGCCCTGACTCTAGCAGCTTCAATTGCTAGGGTGTCTATTCTGGACGTGCCATCAAAATACAACTAACATAAGGTGGGTTGCGCTTGGTCGGCTTCCAGGGTCTCATCTTCAGGGAGTTCTATCTCTAGTGGACATTCTTCAGGTACTAGATGCGCAGCAAAGAAGTCTGTGATAGCCTGGCCTTTGACAGCTTTCTGCAGCACATAGGAGATATCAAACTCCATGAGAATCATTGCCCACTTGCCTAAGTGGCCTTTGAGAGCCGATTGTGACAGGATGTATTTCAGTAGATCCGCCTTAGATATTAGCTTTATTTCATGCGACTGCATATAGTGTCAGAGTTTCTTGACTGCAAAGACCAGCACCAAGCACACTTTCTCAATGAAAGTGTATTTCTCCTTAGTTCTGACTAGTCTTCGATTGAGGTAGTAGAGGGCTTGTTTCTTCCATTCTTCATTATTCTGGGCCAACATTGCCCCTAGGGAGTAGTGTGTGGCTGCTATATACAGAATCAGCAGCTGACCTTTCACCGGTGCCCCTAGCACTGGAGGGGTTTTCAAATAATCTTTCAGCTTGTCAAGCGGATGGAGGCAGATGGCTGCCCGTGTGCCCGGTCATATTCCAGAGGAAGAGAAGGTTAAGGTGCTCATCTCCAATGCCACTCCTACCTTTTGCAACATCCTTGCCATGAATGACATCGCCAACATGCACCAACTATATAATCGGGCCAGGTTTATCCAAACCCAGTTGAAGGACTCCCCCATACATGCCATGTTCGAAGCACAAAAGCCCATACATAATAGAAAATCTCAGGGGCCTGTTATCGAAGGAGTCCAGATGAACGAACAGGTGCAAGCCGTCAGTTTCCCATTCCCTAAACAATCCTCTCCACCTCATTTCCAACAGCCTCCCCATAATACTCAGCCCGCCACACCACAAACTGTTTAGCCACCTTTCCCCGTTAACCAACAGCCATAACAACCACTGCAATACCATAATGTTCCACCTCCTAATGGCTACGCACCCAAGCACCTAGGTCCAAAGAGGGCTCAGTATCCTCCCTTGCCTGAAACTCTCCCGGATATCTTCTCAGCCCTGATGTCCATTGGCGCCTTGTAGCTTCCTTTAGAACGGCCTAATTGGAACCCGACCGTTGATCAATCAAGATACTACATATTTCATCAACAACCAGGGCACATAATAGAGAGTTGCTTCCAGTTTAGGGATTTTATATGTGATTTGCACGAAGGGCAGCACATCGACTAGGCCAAAATGCACAGAGTCATCACCGAGATCAAGGAAAAGAGAAGACAGGCACTGAGACAACAGAAGCAAGCACCGCAGCCATAGCAGCCGCAGTAGCTGTTGCCTATGCAGGATCTGAGGATCCACCAAAATCTGATGCCAAATCATCCGCCCGCTCTAAATCCTCAGCCACCGGCGCCGGCTCAAGTCAATATTATCCATCACCCGGCCCCCAATGTCGGGTGGTGTTATGATGATGAGTTGTCTATCTAACGGCTTTTGGACCTCCACCACACCTATCGCCACACCCTTTCTCCCTTATCTTCACCCTATGCCTCTCTTATCCTACTGCCAACCTTTCAACCCGCCACTACAATGACGACCGCACCCACTGTCCCACCAAAACCCCTCATTCTACCTCCCGCATTGCCCATCGTTTCACCAATCCCTACACCAGCACCCGTCACACCCACCATTATTACCCCTTCGCCTAACCCTTCACCCGTCATTCTCCCGACAGGGCCCGTCAAGCCCGCTTCCACCTTTGTCACCCCCATTTCACCTGTAACCCCCATTTCTACACCCTTTGTTAAAGCTAGATTGGTGGCTTAGGGTTATTGCCAAGAGTTTGATGTAGATTTTGAAGAGTCTTTTGCCCCTGTTGCCAGATTAGAAGCTATTAGAATTTCACTTTCTTTTGCTTGTTCACATAAAATCAAATTGCAACAACTGGATGTGAATAGTACCTTTTTAAATGGGCTAATAAAAGAAAAGGTTTATGTGGAACAGTCCCCTGATTTTGAATGTTCCCATCATAAAGATTATGTACATAAGTTGGATAGGGCTCTTTATGGCTTGAAGCAAGCACCTCGAGCCTAGTATGATAGGTTAAGCTCATTCCTCACCGAATAAGGCAAACACTCTTCACTAAAAGGTATGGTAAGGATATCTTGTTAGTTCAGATCTATATTGATGATATTGTGTTTGGTTCTACAAAATCTAAAATGTGTGAGGATTTTATTGATCTTATGACCAGTGAGTTTGAGATGAGCTAAATGGGTGAGCTTCAATTCTTCCTTGGCTTGCAGGTCAATCAAAATGATGAAGGATGCTTTATAAGTCAAGCCAAATATATCAAGGAGCTGCTGAAAAGGTTTGACATGACAAACTATACGACAATTGCAACTCCTATGGGAACAACCGCATTACTAGATGCAGATGAAAAAGGTAAATTGGTGGATGTAAAGAACTATCGAGGTATGATTGGTTAATTACTCTACTTAAATGCATCTATACTAGATACCCAGTTTAGTGTTTGCCTTTGTGCTTGATTTAAGGCCTGTCCTCGAGAACCTCACTTGACTATCGTCAAGCGTATCTTTAGATACCTTGCTAGGACTCAAGAATTGAGATTATGGTATCCGTCATCTTATGATCTATCTCTCATTTCTTATTCAGATGCAGATTATGCTGGATGCAAGCTGGATCGCAAGAGCACAGTGGATATTGCCAATTTCTGGGCGGGTGTTTAGTCTCTTAAGTCTCCAAGAAACAACACTTGGTTGCCCTCTCTACTGTAGAGGCAGAATATGTCCCTACAGGGAGTTGTAGCACTCAAGTGTTGTGGATTAAATACCAACTACAAGATTACTTAGTGGATCTTGGATGTGTCCTGATGTTGTGTGATAACACAAGTGAAATCAACCTTGCTAAAAATCCAGTCTTGCACTCTAGGACAAAGCACATTGATATATGACATCACTTTATTAGAGATGAAGTTCTCAAGAAAAACATAGGATTACTCTTTATTGAATCAGAAAATCAGATTGCTGATATTTTCACCAATCCCACCGAGTTGGATCACTTTTGGACCGGCCGATCCGATCCCGATACCCGAGTTTACCTTCCTTGCCCAAGACTATTGTCTCTAATAGGGATGTGTTATTTGTGAGCTATTTTTGGAAGACCCTATGGCATATTATGGGCACAAAGCTCAAGTTCTCCATAGCTTATCACCCCTAGATTGATGGGCAGACTGAGGTAGTTAATAAAAGTTTCGGTGATCTTTTGTGATGTCTAGTTGGAGAGCATGAGCGTGGTTGGGATCTGATCTTACCTTTAGTAGAGTTTGCGTATAATAATTCGGCCAATATATCTATAGTTACTGGCTATAGATCTAGGAGACCCATAGATCTTGTCCCCATGCCCATTCAGACTTGTGTTTCAGAGTCAGTCGAGTTGCTAGCTGAGCATATTAGGAGTCTGCATGGTATCGTCCGTTGTCACATTAAGATCAGCAATGAGAGTTACAAGAAATTGGCAGATGCACACTTTCGGGCACAGGAGTTCCAGTAGGGTGACTACGTGATGATTAGGGTCAGACCCGAACGGTTTTCGTCGGGAACCGTGAAGAAGCTACAAGCTCGGGGAGCAAGTCCGTTCAAGGTGTTGAAGTGTGTTGGGCCCAATGCGTGTGTTGTAGATCTACCACCAGACTATGGTATTAGTTCCATATTCAATGTCTTAGATTTGGTGGCCTATCGGGACCTGACGGTGATTCCTAGTGATCCTTTCGAGTCTTATTCATTCCCTGTGAGTGACCTCACCCTTGACTGCCCACCAATAGTCTCTGTTACAACACGACATGAGCAGATTGACCAGATACTGGATGAGCAGGTTGTTACCTCATGGAGCGGAGCTTTTCAGCACTATCTGGATCGTTGGAGAGGGTGGCTACCTACCGAGGACGTGTGGATCATACGCGAGGAGCTATAGCAGATCGACCTCAACCTCATGGAGCGCTACTAGTGGCTAGGACCCTTACTTGACGTTGTCAAGTTCCTCCGCGGCAAGGAGGATTGGTGAGGACACCTGAGTGCGTTTCCGGTTCGACCTGACCTGCGTTTACCGCCGACGGAGGCCTCTAGTAGCGACACCAGCATCTCTTTGACTTGATGATGATGCATTAGTGGACTGATGTACTTTTTATTGATTAGTTAGTCATTTGAGTAGTTGAGAGGCCCATTAAAGTCTTATTTTATTTTCTCTGTATTTTTGGGTGCGATTTTTGCACTATTTTTGGTCCTAGGGTTATTGATCAATTAATTAAGGTCCTCCCTCTCAACATATATGGTGATTGTTGTCTTTGATATGTACATCCACTTGTGCTATTTATTTACATTATGTTTGGTATGGGGTTAAACCGGGGTTATCCCGGTTTCAACCCCATTCTTCGTTTGGTATGACAAAAGTTGACGGGGATATACTTGGTTAAAAAGAATAAGGATAACCCCAAATACGGGGTGTTTATGTGGGCTGGGGAATTCCCTTCTGTTCTTTCCCTCGCGACAGGGACCCACACTCGCCTTTTAGAGAAGGCTGAGATGGGTCGTGTTGGCATGCGGGGATTCTAGGGGTATTGAAAGGAGGGTGAAAATAACGATAGGAACACACAGGAAGGTACGGTGTATGGTTAATCATTCTGGAAGACTGGGACAAACATGACTAGATGGAATGCGGGCGTGCCAGTTGATTTCTCGACGATCACCAGCGGAACCAAGTGTTTGACTGGGGATGTGCCGCCAGGGCACGGCACGTGAGCACTAAATGTTATGCGTCACATGGCAAGAAGGAGGTTCCGCTGGTACGAGTGTAGACGATTGTGAGGGCTCATGTACTGGATATCTTCCCCACCGACCGCAAGTGATCGGTGTTTATTTTACATCAGGCAGAGTCTGAACAACTTTGTTTCTATTGTCGAAGAAAGAGTCAGGGACCCTGGGAGCCACGACATCGGGAGGGCTTCGTCCGTGCAACAACGACAGGGCAATAGTAACACAACAGAGATAGCTGGGGGCAGAGAGACTGATTTCGACAAGGAGGGGGATCTGCTCCCTGACTCGATTATATGACTTATATGCCATGAAAGGCATTCATATTGGGGCATGAAAGCTCGATTATGAGTGCTTGCAAGCTATGGGACAATTCCGTCATTCGTGACGGTCCCTGGGTCATTGCATTATTGTGTGGGTAGTTCTGCATTCGTACATAGTGTTCGTCAAAAGACCTGTGACTTAGCAGAATGTCGCCCGAGGGCATCATAGTGTATTCCCGACATGAAATAGTGTCAAGGTCGGGGTAGTACAGGTGCTGTGGGCACCATTGTGTTGGAGCAGTTGGGCATCACCAAGATCAAGGCGACCGAATGGCACAGGCACCACCTATGACTAGAGTGGCCGGGCGCTATTGAAGCAGAGGTAGCCGAGTGTTGTTGATGCTAGAGCGGTCGAGTGGAATGAGCATCGCGATTATTGGAGCGACCAAGAGCCATTGAGCTCAGAGTTGCTGGGCAGACAAACTAACATGGAATGGGGGCTACCTAGGAGTTTTTAAACCCCTAGGGGCGTCAAAAACGATAGGAGGGTGTGTGAATGATAGTGTAATGAAGAAAAACGTGGGAAAAATAAAGAAGAATGAAGCATGCAATGGATGAAGTGACGGTGGGGCTATCAAAATAAAGACTTAAACAACAAACTACTCCCTAAACCGGAGGCCTGAGTGGACGTAGAAGGCCCCCCTCCCTGACTGTAGGTCGCTCTAGAACTCGACAGGGCTTCGCCATCGACCTTGAATCTCCCCCCTTTCAAAGCATGGACTAAGGGTCCTATTTATAGAGCCCATAAACCCAGCCTCAAAATTATGATTTTAAGTGAAAATTAGGATGAGATAATAACATAAAACTCGTAGATAAATGAGCTCCCTTCCACAAGGATCGAATGGAATCCCATTTGGTTCAGAAACCTTAGAGAAAATAGTGGAACAAGTCAATGGTTTAACCACGAGTTGAGAGAGATGAACCCTAAATTCTTCAGAAATCGGGCCATTGAGCGGTCGATCGATAGGCCGCCCAGCCTATTGCACGGTCCAATGGGAGACCGCTCAAGCCTGTCAGTGGAAATTAAATAAGTAAGAAGTATTATCAAAATATCCATCAACTGACCGACTATTTCACCATTGCACTCTTAAGGATTGAACAGTCTAATGAAGACCACTCAATTAATAGGGCGGCTCTGGTCCAACCGTGTAGACCTTGTCGATGATAAATCCACAGAAATTAAATAAATAACTAATTATCTGAAAAACCAACGTCCTTAGGACTCTGGGAATTGGACGGCCATATTCCACTCGTTCAATTGACTTAAACGGCAGTATGTGGACCGTACAATGGTATGTCAGTGAAACGTCAGAAAATCAACTAAATACCCAATAAATAGATGAATGGCTCATGATCAACTGTCGATTGCCTGAACGGCCTGGCGATTGACCGTGCAAAGTCTGGACACTTGAAATTCATAAAGTGTGATAAATTAGGCAAAATCAAGGCCCATTGAGCACTGAATTGAAGCAGACCCAGTCAGGGAGGGAGGTACCCATAAAATAGGCCCAAAGGCATGCTTGAAAATAGCCCAATGAGTAATGGACAACTCGAGACATCAACAAATGAAAGTAAGAGAAATGACTTAACTTATCGGCAAAAATGGGTGTCAACAGATGTCCCTCCTTAACGTCCTTTTTGCAGGGGAGTGAGTGGAGGTGAAGCGAAAGGAGCCTATTGGTCCACGTGGAAAATAATATTCTGATGATATAAACTTTCCAGAAATCAGCCACGTGTGTTGAAATTTACGTGCCAAAGCTTTTGTGAATGCCGGCACGTGATTCGTCTAGGTTCATCACGAGCTCAGAATGATTTTTAGAGTTGCATCGCAAATCTCCCTTAAGTATCCACTTTACCTTTAAGCAGTCATTATTTATCCTTATGAAACCATCATTCACACTTGTGCTTTAGAAACTATCGCTACTTTGAATATGTTGAAGAATTAAATAACGCTAGATTGAGGCATAAGCCTTCAGGTCGATGCAGAATGTAATGACACATCTCTTGAAGACTGATGAGTCGGAACAGTGGCTTACTGCTTCGACCTGTCCTGGTGATAGCATGTTTCAAAAGCACCTACCCTTCTGGTGCTTCGACCTGATAGCATGAGACTTTATTTGATTTACTCTGCTGCATCGACGTACCACATTTTTGCTTCGACGTAATGGCATTCGATTTCTGATGTCGGGCAGATGTGTCGATGTAGTAGCTTGATGCATTGATGTTCTAGTGAAGGCATGACACAAGAAGGCTTCTGTACTCATATTTGTGTCAAGACACCGTCAGATCTGCTTCGACCTCTTGATGGCAACTTGTTCTTGATGCATCAGTGCAGCTCTTTGTTATGTCGATGCAGCTCCCTAAAACTCACTTCTGTGGTTGTGACTACATCGAGGCAGTGATGATCCTACTTCAACACTCCATTGACAATCAGTACTCCTGTGTTCTTCTCTTAACTTCTGGAAGTTCCACGTTGATTCAAGGTGAATTTACTCTATCATTTCTCAGATCTTCCTCACTTTTTTGATATAGCTTCAGCATCTAGTGCACCTACAATTAAAACTATTCTTAGTTGCTAATGAACCATATTGTATTGGTATCATCAAAATACACAGAATTCAACATTCTCCCCCTTTTTGATGATAGCAACAATATGAGTTATTAAGTCTTATTAGTTCACAAAAAGAAAATTCATCTTTCTTGAGGAATAGTTGAACAATCAGAGATTTGAAAGGAATAGACTGAAATATAGATGGAAGATTTATTTGAGATACCAAAACGACAAGCATGATACCAATTAGGATAAAAATAGATAGATAAGACTTTCATGATGAGAGGAAAGTTTACTTGTAAAGCCAAAAGCAACAAACATGATGTGATATACTAATATACCAACTATCTCTCCCAACTTAATCTCCCCCTGACTCCAACAGCATTTTGAGTCGATGCCCCTTCTATAATTTCTCTACATTTGCCCTAGCCATCTATTTTTCACCTTAAACCATCTATTTGTTGCCCTTAGTCAGCTATTTGTTAGCCGTAGCCAGCTATTTGTCACCCTAAGGAGCCGTCGCCTTAGCTTGTTTGCCTCTGCCTGAAAGTCATTGCCTTTAATCTATTTGTCACCCTTGGGTGCATATTATATATCGTAGATGCATCATTTTTCACCCTTAAGGCATTATGATTTCTTCAGCTGGCGAAAGACTTCTAGCTTCCCTGTGTTGACTCTGAGGTCAGAATACGTTGACTTCAGGTTCTGACTGTGTTGACCCAAAGTTATTGACTATGTTGACTTTGACTTTGATTGAAGTCCTCATGACTTGAGTCAACTAAGAGTTGAACTTTTCTTGGCCTCTTTGACTGACATTGACTTTGACTAAAGTCAGCTTTGACTCTGCTTCTTGCTTCAACTGGCATATTAACTGATGGGCTTGACCCTTGACTAACCCGTACGTGATGCTGCTTCAAAGCTTTTAGCTTGGCTAGCTATTTTTCACCCTTCTAGATGTATGTTTCACCCTTACGTACCTATTTGTCACCGTTAGGTACCTATTTATCACCCTTAAAGGTGTATTTTTCACCCTTCGTCTGGCCTTTCTCAGCGATAACAAGCTGCTTCATTTACTTAGCTACTTCGACTCCATGAGCTGATGGAGTTGAGTCCCCTTCATAAAATCTTTTAAACTGGAGTCTTTGTAGCTGTTATTGCTTTGCTTGAAGGTCTTCTAGTGCGTCGAAGTAGCACTACCATCCATTGAAGTAGCTGTGACTTGTTGTTGTTTCTTCTTTCTATGAAGGCCTGAGGTCGGAGCAACGTGACCTGAGGTCAGAGCAGTGAAGCTGAGGTCAGTGCAGCAAACATGGTGAGGTCGTAGCATCAGAGAACTACTTAGGATTTTCTTCTTTCTATGAAGACTTAAGGTCAGAGCAGCTAGACTATAAGGTCGATGCAGCCTTCTTAAACTATGTTTGTCTTGTTCATACTTGGCCAGTTGTATCATGCCCCAAACTGATAGCAGCAGAACGAGTCGTTTGCTCGGAACGTGGCAGTTAAACAGTTGTGACTAATCAAGAGCAGTCGCATAAGACCAAATATTTTGAAGCAATAGTAAAATTTTATTTCAAATATAAGTCTCTTACATTTTCAAATTCCAAAACTTGAAGACTCCACTACAAGGATAAGTCCAAGGTTAAGGACCCATGCCTATGAGCTAGGAAGAAATTTCAAACCTCTATGAGAATTGGGTAGAGATCGGGATAAGATAGTTATATAGAAATTATCTTAGGGTTAATCTCCCCGATTCTAAGGGAAATGACTCAGTGTTCATTTCCTTGGGTACCATAATTTCTCATGGCTCATCGTGTGAACTGGGACAAGATGCAACAAACTATTGTAGGTCTTACCTAGGTCTTGCAAACTATAGCCCAAAACACCACAAGGGCTGGCGTGGGTAGCTTACACGGTAATTTTCAGAGCTTAAATCCCCCACGGTTCTCTGGATCTTCTAACCCAGATGAAGTAGAGAACTGGATTGATGAGATGAACTGCATATTTGACATCCTGCAATGCACCGATCAGGAGAAAGTTCATCTTGCCATATTCTAGCTAAACAAAGATGCCCGTACCTGGCGGAAGTCTATTCCGGCACCGCCTGTAGACGCACCACATACTTGGAATGGATTTGTTACTCTCTTCCGAGAGAAATACTTCTCCGAGCATGTCAAGGAATGAAAGGCTATGGAATTCGCTTCTCTATGGCAAGGCATGATGTCAGTAGTGGAATATGAACTTCAATTCCCTCATCTACCCCGTTATGCCTCGCATCTGGTGACCATAGATATCTTAAAAGCAAACCGCTCTATGGATGGGCTGCGACCCCTCTTCATCAAGCAACTTGGCCCACAAAATATTCAGACCTCTGTAGAGATGGTCCAACGGGCACACTTATGTGAAAGAACCTTGGAGAAGGTCGAGAAACTTTGAGACAGGAAAGAGGAGTCGAGCCGGAAGCATGATAGGCGAGAAGAAAGAGAAATGAACAATGATGAGTCCCATCACAACAAGTGGTTCCACAATGAGAACAGTAATGGTAAATGAAACGGTAATGGAAGCAGTAAAAGAGCCAAGGAGGATGAAGAAAGACAGGTCATGGCGACTTGCTCATTTTGTGAAAAGTTTGGGCACTCGGATGACGAGTGTTGGAAGCGTCTCGGTGCTTGTCTCAAATGTGGAAGTTTGGAACATCGCTTGCCACTGTGCCCTCTCATAAAGGAGCAATCTTCAGGGGATAACAATGGACTTGGGAGGCGAGGCTGACTAAATGCCATCTTAGATGGGAAAGGTAAGACGATTAAAGGTATCACCTTGACTTGTTTACATATTAGCATTGCCTTAATTATCAGTCTGACTAATTAAAACACACTCTCCTGGTCTTGCGATTTAGGTCCAAGGGATCATACCCCCTTTTGCTGCATTGTGTGTCATATCACGTACACTCATTCGATGACAGGTGAAACACACGTTCCCAGATATTCACGTACACGCACAGAATTGAATTAAGCTCGTCGGTAATGAAGTTGATAGAAATCATGAACCCCGGGGAGGGATTTATTGTTGTCACACTGGGCATGAACCTAAGCTATTATCACAAGATTGTCATAATCCCCTTTTCTTTCCCACTAAGCGATCTTGGGATCTGGGATGACTATGGCCCAGAGGGCCTCCTCACGATCGGGGAAGAAAGAAGAGAGAAATATAGCTATTAATGAAAGAAAAGGGCCAATGAAAACATAGATGGAAGAAAATGCACTCTCAGGAGGTAGACGAACTAAAACCAGACATAAAGAGGGGAATCAACTCTTTTTATTCCAATAGAAGTGAAACAAGAGATATAATCGATGAACCGGGGAGATGACAGAGCAATAGAAGAACCCCTAGCTACCTTACCTTCTATTTCTACTTCGCGATCTTGATGCGGGACGACTATGAGACTCGATATGTGGACATGATCCTATAACCTAGACAAAATGATGTGACTCACTAGACGACACGACCAACAACTATACGATTAAGTCATCACCTAACGTGGCTCTCGATGGGACAAAGATGCCCTAAAACAAGAAGCACTCGCTCACGGTCTTCCCCGGCGAGGGAAATGAGTCGATCTGTACGGTTGGGAAACTGGCGTTGAGTCTTGTGTGCTCGGCTCACTCTCGTGCTCGGAACGAGTCACGGGATGGGTCTCACACTTACAACTCACAACGGTGATCAACTACAGCAATCTAGGTACCTAACATGCTCACAAGCAGCGACATCAAGAGCCTATACTAGAAAAGCGAGCAACTAAAGTGGGGGTGCGGGTGTACCTCCACGCGTCGGGCGTGGGAAAGACGATCCTAGCCGAACCCATACTCCCGGTACAACAATGAGTAAAATTACATGGGTGATGATTTTTGCCCTCTCCACGTAGGGAGGTAAAGGGCTACACACGGGATCTGAGAGTAACGCGTTCGGGTTGACGGGCAGCACTCGGGGCCGCTTTGATGGAGGTACGTGCTAGTGCTCGCAGGGCCCACGTCCTGGTTGACAGACCGGGGACGCGGAAGGCTACTACTGCGTCGGAGACTCCAGGCTGGGCGGTCCCGGGGGGCGAGAGTGTGCTGGTTGGCCTTGCAGAAGGCCAACTGGGCTGGTTGTACCACTGAAGTTCCCCATAGATAGTTGAAATCCTAGTCAGCACAAAGGCAAATCAAAACTGGAACTAGGATCCTACCTCTTTTTTTTTGGTAACGGGGAATCTAGCGGAGTGGTATAGGGAGCTGAGCGATTATTGGGCCACCTGAGTTCGAGTCTTACCCTACGTATCTTGCCACCTATTTTTGTACCGCCGTCATAAAACTCGGGCTCACATCCCTAGGATCCTACCTCACTGAGTGAATTTGTGAATTTTTCAAAAAATCATCTAACTCATACAAGGAAACTCTAAATTGAACGTAAACATCCACTTGTTTGATAATCTCTGCCAAGTTGTTTGTGAGCACATTGTTTGATTTCATCATAATGTTGCATTCTGGTAAAGTGTTTAGTGTGCCTAGTTACACTTTTTAAACCCATGAGGATGATCGCTTTGAGACATCATATGCCTCTTATGTCCGTCACTCTCATCGGGACTTCTATGAGGAGTCTCACCCTATTTATACATCCTATGGTCATATCCACGCTTTGGACCGTGATCAAATCTGTGAGTCCTGACATGAAGTTCAAGCCACTGCTAGGGGAGCTTCCCCCTCCACTAGTGTCCCCTATGCCTTGGATGTCCTAGCCTCTCACATCGATTCCTTCAGTCCTCAACAACTTGAAGCCATCTAAGCTATCACTAAGAGGGGATCTACTTCTCCTTCTCCCCAAGGTCATCCATGCTCCATAGGTAGTTCTCATACTTTTCCCTTTAAGAACCACGTGGGGCAACCACCACCCACATTTAAGTATCCCTCGCGGCCCCAAAATTTGGCTGTCCCTCGTATCCTGATTCGACCGAGTGATCCCATGGGCAAACCTCACTCCCTTTCTTCTTCACGGCCTACATGTCAAGCTATCCCTCCAAGGTCTCAAACCCGACTCTCTACTTCACAAGCCACAACCCCTCCAACAAGCTATCATTGATAAAATTGATCAAATGGAGGAACAAATAAAGAGAGTCACAAGTCTGCGACTGCCTCCTCCTCCTCCTCCTCCTCCTCAAGTCAATCCCCTTCACACTTTCATGGATAACATTACTAAAATGGAGAGGGATTGGAAGGAGAGAAGAGATGAGCATGGAATTGAGAATATGAGTGAGCAAGAAGTTCTTCCAAGTATTAATGATCAAGTGGACGTCGTCCACCCGCCACCCATTCATCACACTCATTCACATGGTTCTCCGCCCGCATTCACATTCCTAATAAGCTTTCTCACCCCTATAGTTTTGTGTTATTTTTAATCTGTTAGTTGCATCACATGCATCATTTACTGTCCATGTTATGTGTCTCTCCTTGAGAGCCCCGGTTTGTGAATTTCTTCACATTTATTCATTACCATATCATTCCCCACCCTTGGCATCAAAAGGGGTTTAAAATGGCACCAGCCAGGTGCATATTGTTTATATTTTCATTATCTTTTTTTAAGAATTGGTACTACACCACTGTCGTTCTGATTCCGTGATTGTTTTCTTTATTTGTTCTTTTGCAAGGGTAACCGATTAGAAAGTCCTCTTCTTTGACCTATCGAAAGAAGAGGAAGAAGGAGTCCAAAACCTCCCATGCATCAAGGTGAAGGTGATCCCTTATTTTTGGGCCTCTAGCCCCTGGCGATCACATCACTTACTATGTTTGTGCTTTTCAGCTTCTTTGTTCACATAAGAATCGCGGAGAGTCAAATCTCGCAATCATTGTACTTTAATTCCTATTCTCGCCCGCCCAGAGGGTCATTCCCTGTGGCGATTTCCCCTCCCCAAATTTGATGTATGTACTCTAATTTTATTTTCTATACTCTTTCCTATATCTTACGCCACAACACCGAGTGAGTGAGTCCTTTGGTCCCCTCAAACCCCTCTGCGTGACGTCATTCACATCTTGGTGATCACGGTGGGACCGCTTGTTGCTTTCCTTGGTTACCCATCCCTTTGGCACCCACGTGTGCCCCGTCCATTTGGCACCCATGAGTGCCCCGTCCATTCGGCACCCAAGTGTGCCCCGTCTATTCGGCACCCACAAGTGCCCCATCCATTCGGCACCCACGTGTGCCCCATCCATTTGGCACCCACGTGTGCCTCGTCCATTCGGCACCCACGAGTGCCCCGTCCATTTGGCACCCACGTGTTCCCCTCCACTTGGCACCCATGTGTGCCCCTCCTTATTGTGCCCACGTGCGCTACACTTGTTCTATCCTTCGTGCACCACGTCCACTCCCTATAGTTCCTCTTTAGTCCCCTCGAGAGGTTTGTGCTATTATGGAAAGAAGAATGATACTATGTTATTTTAACTACTTGGTGTGGCATATATCTATTATCTTTGCTTTATTTGTTTGTTCTATATATATCTATGCACTATTACATTTCATGCATATCCCCATTCTTTTCATTTTTCTAAGGATCACTTTCTCTCGGTGAAGGAAGGACTCTCCGTTGGGAATTCCTCTCGACGGACTAGGTCACCTACCACTCAATGAGAACTAAGTCTGAACAGGTTCTATAACCTGGATCTCACACGATTCTCATCAAACATCTATTGAGCGAAGAACAAGGAATTAAAACAAGGCAAGCACCAATTTCAATCGCACAGTAGACACAAGCTTTTAAGGTGGTTTGATCTCAAACTAGAGATCTACATCCACCCCACACTCCAATAGGAATGTGACTTTCTCCACTGACACACAGCTTAATCTGCTGGGCTTCACAGCTTGCCAACACTGCTGACTAACAGCTTGTGCTGGGGACTTACAGCTTAACCCGACCAGAGAACACTTCTCTGCACACTGATGAGTTACAGCTTAACCTCTGCTAACGAACAGCTTGAAGAACAAGTTCAGAAAAATAGAGAAACGAAACAAGAAAACACAGAAATCCCAAATGGGAAATGTAGCCCAACACTTGAGCAATCCTAGATCCGGTTCTGAACCAGGAGACTGAGTGACCCTTCTCTCTCACTAGCTCTCTAACACTCTACTTTCAAAATATCTCTTCTCTTCTCCTCTTTTTCTTCCCTCTTTGCTCTTTTCTCTTTTTCTTCTCTAGATTGCACAGATCTGCTTCTACTCTTCTGGAAATTATCCACGATGATTCACCATCATCTTCTCCAAAAGGAGAAGTCTTCCTTTTTATAGCAGCCACAGAAGGGTGTGTGTCTTCCACGAATTACCGCCCTAGAACCTCGGCACGTGGTAGTATCCTGGCACAGCATCTAACCTTGGATCACGTGCCACCCTTATCTTCCACAAAACATTATCTGTCAACACAGAAATAATCATCAGTTTAGTTGAAAATGTACTAGATATAAGAAATATGCACGGAGTATATTTAGACATGAAGACTGACTACTACAGCATGTGCACGGACTTGCTGTAGCTAAGGCAGTCATAGCACAGACTTGCTCAGACTTACACTGACTTAGCTACAGTGTATGTTCTGACTTCAATAAACAGTGAGCAAAAGATGCACGTGGTTGGTCTAGCTAACATGCATGGACTAACTCCAATGTGCTCGGACCTTCTAAGGACATACAATGTCTTTGCTACAGTGTATGCTCCGACTCTGGCATGCAACGAGCAAAAAGTGCATGGATGTTATTATGTGCTCGGACCTGCTTAGCTCCAATATGCTCGGACCTTAAAAGGGCATACTCTGTTTCTGCTACAGTGTATGCTCCGACTTTGATAAACGACGAGTAAAACATGCACGAGTGTTGAGATAGGAATATAAGAAGGGCTTAATACATATGTACAATAATAGGAATGGATATGTATATATATATATAATATTGGTTCTTAGGGGTTCTTTTAGAAAGAGCCCAACCCTTTATATATACATCCTACGTAGGAAGGCTTTCACCCTTGATGCCAAGCACTTCCAAGGGAGAAAAAGCCCACCCCATTTACTCTTTCCTCCCCTCCTCTCCCTCTTGCTCTCTCTCTCTCTCTCCCTTGTCGGTCTCTCTCTCTCCCTCTCAAAGGAGAAAGGCTTAAGGAAGAAGAAGGGGGTTTTGAGCATCGATGGTTCGTGCACGGAGGAAAGGACGGGTGGATACTGTCACTGTGTGAGGATCCATGTGGATCGACTCTAGAGGCTGTACATCTGTGCAGCTCTATGTTCTTCGAGATCTGCATCGGGTACTGCGGGCAACGTCATTCCATGCAAGGTAATGTTCTACAACCTATTTTGGGGTTGGGAGTTTTATTGCATCGATTAGAGGACGGTTCTAAGATTATAAGAGGGCCTGGGTTCGGGGTTGAAAATTTTTTATTATCCACTGCGTTTTCCGATCCAAGATGACCGAATCATTTCAGTCGTGGCCCTCCCAGCAGTTCAGGTAGAGCTTACAAGATTGGGAGGTCATGGCTCCCTTCTTGATTCAAGACTGAGGTTTCTCCGGCATTGAGGTTGTAATCCTCTCGAGAGTGGAGGTTGTGCCCTTGACCGCGTGCTCTTAGCTGTGGCTTCCGTTAGTGAGGACAGGCCTTCACGACAGAGGTGTCATGAGTTTTCTTGGTAGCGTAGCCGTAGTTTGTCGTTGGTTCAGTAGTTCCAACCATGAGGTTGAGCTTTTCCCCGTTGAGAGTAGGAGTATCTTAGAGAGCCATGTTTCCCCCGACTCTTGTCGTTATTGCTCTTGTGACTGCTGTTACTCTAGTTGTTAACTGTTGTCACTTCTATTATTGTTGTTATTTATCACCGTTGTTGTGATGGGAATCCATGGGACCCCTACTGAGCCAATGAGATGAGACTCACCTCCTTCCTTTTTAGGAGCGACGTTTCCACTCAGAGTTTGGTGGTCCCATGCGGCTTCTGGAGTGTTTAGTTGCTAGCATGCTCGAGCCGGGGTATGCCCTAAAGCTGTGTAGTTTTCTTTTCTTTTAGACTATAGATTTTAGACATTATGCTCTAAACTGTAAACTATTTATATTGTATTAAATGTAATCTAATTTTTACACATTAAGTTTTGCTCATTGATCTATTTTATTTTATAAAAGAACTCTTGAAATTCTTCAAAAGCTTCATTTTTATGACACAAGTAGAAAACTCAAGTGAATCTAGAAAAATCATCAACAAGCACAAAACCATATCTTTTTCCAAATAAGCTAACTGATCTAGTGGGTCCAAATAGATCCATGTGGATTAGCTCATATGGTTTAGAAGATAGATTTTCAGTTCTAGATTTAAATGATTTTCTGGTTTGTTTACATTGGGTGCATGCCTCACAAATTTTATTGTCATTTTTGAATGAAATTTCAGGAAGCCCTTTTACCATGCTATGCTTATTCAGTTTATGAAGCACACTATAACTGTCATGACCTAATCTATGATGCCACAGATAAGTTAGGTCATCTTTATTAGCACTAAGACAGGGATTAGAGTGTGCTGCATCATCTAAGTCTACCATATAGATGTTATTAACTCTCTTGCCAATAAATTTCACTGATTTAGAATTGGGTTCGTAGATGGTGCATGCAAGAGAATCAAAGATAACTTTATGGCCTCAGTCATAGAGTTGACTTATGCTAAGAAGGTTATAAGCTAAACCTTCAACTAACAAAACTTCTTTAATTAAACAAGAAGAGCACTTACCAACCTTTCCTGAGCCAATGATTTTTCCCTTAGTATTACCTCCGAATGTAACATGACCAGCATCTTTCTTTACCAACATGTAGAATTTTACTTTATCTCCGGTCATGTGTCTGGAACAGCCACTATCCAGATACCACTTGTTATGATTGGCTGTCAGGCATACCTACAAAGGAATTAAGTAGAATGATTTGGAACCCAGAGCTTCTTAGGTCCCATAAAGACATTTATCTCATACAGATAGAAACAAGATGCTTTGGTATCCACATTTTTTTTTGGTGTCTTTTCAAGCATGGTGGATTTCTTGTTATTCAACTTAGTCTGCTTTTTCTTGCCACTTTTAATTTTTTAGGATTGGTTATGAAATGTAGCACTATTCTTCTTAGGATCACCTTGGAATCTCTTTTGCCAATGATCAATCCAGTGGTCATTGGAGGTAGTGTAGAATCTGGACTTATTGGTCATGGAGTGGACAAAATCATAATAATTCTGGTTTCTGTTCCTGGGATTAGTCCAGCGGGCATTAGAAAAGGTGTGTGCATTATAGATCCTTGAATGATCAGACCTGAAATGGCCAAAGCTATAATGGTTCTGTTTTTTGAAATTTCTAGCCATGGGTTGTACTTCGGAATTCCAAGGATGAGGCTGATGCGTCTGAGTGGAGTAAGAGTTTTTGAAAAACTGCATAGGCCTCATGTGAAGGATACCTTGACATTTCCTACTCGAATTATGATGATAGGAATCGTGGGCAGGAACATTCTGAAAGTTGCCTTGACCTGAGGTGCCTTTGTCTAGACCTGGGTTCACAAAAGACCTCAACCCAGTAGTACTGTGGTTAGGTGCAGGTTTGGAGTTGCCTCTACCTATCTGTTGAGGCTGGGTTGTTTTGGCCTTGGGTCTTCCTTGGACTCTGGCCTTAGCAGTTTGATTCCTAACCTGCCCTTTGGTCTGAGGAGTGGTAATATGTGAGCATGATCCCTTAGACACCTCTACCTTTCCTTTCCCTTTGTCCTTGGCACTGGACTTGGTTTTCTCAGTAGATTTCAGATTTTCACCAGAAGTCATTCTTATCAAAGGTTGTGATGTACCCTTTTCAGCCACAAATGAAATAGTTTTAACATCAAACCTTTTCTTATTAGTTGGGTTGTAACCCAAACCTTCCTTCCTGAAATTCATTTTAGTTCCCAAGATAGCATTTAGATTTTCAGTTCCTTGTGTCATGCTTTCAAGGGATGTTTGTTTGTCCTGATTTTCTTTTTCTAATTTTTCAATTGTCCTCTTTAGTTCATCATTCACACCATTGACAGCTTCATATTTTTCAGTGGCTATTTTGGTTTCTTCTTGGAATTCATGTATTCTAGTTTTGAGTTCATCAATGGTGTTGTTCAAATTCTCAACTTCAGCTTTCAAGTCAACTAAGATGATTTTACTACTTTCAGCTTCATCAAGAGAATTCTTCAGATTGAGATTTTCAACTTCCAGACATGCAAGTTTGTCATTCACAGATGTATCATGAACTAAAGAATGAATTTTTCTTTTCAAATGTCTATTTTCTCTATGCATGTCCTCATATTTTTTAAGAATTTCAGCATATACATCTTCCCATTCATGTTAAGTAAAATTTTCGAATGGAGAGGTTACCTCATCATCTTTTTCTTTATCCTCATCGCCCTTGGCCATCAAACATATCTTTTCTTCTTTCTCACTATCAGAGGAGTTGCTCTGACTTTCTTCTTCTTCATCACTCCAGGTACCGACCATTGCCTTTCCTTTCTTGTTCCTTGACCTGGACTTCTCTTTCTGCAGCTCGGGGCAATCGGCCTTAAGATGTCCTGCTTTCCTACAGTTGTAACAAACAATGTTATCAGTTCTCTTAGCAGGTTCAGCCTTATATTTGGATTGAAATTTTCCAGAAAAATATTTACTTCTCAGTCGTTTCCCTTCTTTTCTCAAGAATTTCTTGAACTTCCTAGTGATCATTGTAAATTCATCATGATCTTCCTCAGAACTAGTGCAGCTGTACTCACTAGATGACCCTTTACTGGAATTGGCTTTAAGAGCTAAGGGTTTCTTTCTCTTCTCAGACTCCTCTAGGTGAGGAGGATGGAGTGGCCCATGCCTCCTCTGGGCCTACCTATTGTTACTGCTGCTAGCATGGGCCAGCTCAACTTGGGTCACACGCTGGTGGCTGAGGGCCCTGTCGGAGAGGGGACGAGCAGAGTCGAGACTGTAGAGCTGGCCCGGATTTCAGAGGCAGGTGGGATTTATACTTACGACCGCACTGGAGGCTACACAACTAACTTCCCACTGGACCGTCACCTGTTTGAGTTCATCAGGAGCTACGTCCCATATGGCATGGAGGAGGGAGACCCCCGAGTTGTTGGAGAGCACTGTCGACTAGAGTGGGTGATTTTGGTGGGCAGGGACAGCCTGCATGGGGTCGCTCTCTGTGACTTCCCGAGTTTTTCCATAGACTACTGGAGGAAGTGTCAGTTCCCCAGCACTGAGTGCCTGGGTTTCTTTAGCAAGGTGGACCAATTCAGGGTCCGAGTCAGAGCAATGGGTCCCACTTCTTGGGACTTGCATGGCCATCACTGAATAGAGACAGAGGGTACTACGAGGTTGGTGCTAGAGCCGTCAGGGTTGTAGTATGCTGGAGAGGGCTATGACGACCACAGCCTTCTTGATGGAATTCTACAGCAGACAGTTGTCAACTGGTATGGCCGCAGGGTAGTGATCCCCTCGCACAGGTACCATCAGGGAGCCACCGAGTGGCTGATGAGGATCGTACATCACTACCGGGTGCTACTGGACATGACCGACATCAGATATGCCTTGACTGCAGCATTGTATGGGTACTCATGCTACACGGGGCTGCTGTAGGCACTGGCAGAGCGTTTCAACTATCGATGGAACACGGTGGTGACGGTTGAGGGAGAGACTTCACTGGACTTGTGGTCTCTATTTAGGATTTCTGGGCTGCCGATCAGGGACGAGGGGTATGAGGAGGTAGTGCTGGATGACCTCCACGACAGCCACATAGATGGGCAGGGATGATACTGAGTTTCTCATAGCTATCGGTAACTGCTGAAGACCTGGTGAGACTTAGCCCTAGCTGGGAGAGAGTGAGTTGCGCAGACTCCCAGGGTGCCGCTGAACATGTAGGTCTGCCACTTCTACAACGGGCCCTTCTATTTTTATCAAGAGTTTATGAGAGACCAAACTCCTTAGGAGGAGTACACCAAGGTAGAGCTCTAGTTCTGGATGTACTCAAGGTACATCTACGCACCACGGGAGGGGTGGAACCCCCACGGGCTGTTGGACGTAACGCACCTAGCAGCCTACTTGGCGTATTGGCAGGCGACCTTCGTAGTCCCACACGGGGAGGATGGTTTGCTGAGAGTCAAGTTGTTGTGCCTTACGTGCCTGCTGGCAGAGGGACGGAGATTGGCTTTAGCTCCTGCGGTATTAGCCAATATGTATCAGGGACTGGGAGTGCTGGCGGTGCATCTAGCGCCACGCGAGAGGAGTTTGCTTCTGTCGACCCACTACCTCAGTGTGTGGGCTGGGCTGTTGTTTCCTGGGTTAGTGACTCAGGGGGCAGAGGCAAACTAGGCGGGTGCCCCTACTGCTCAGTTTCACCAGCCAGCTAGAAGGGGATGCTATTGCACAGCTGGAGGGGGCTAGGAGAGCCCTATCTTAACTGCCCGGCAAGGGTGAGGAGGGGCTACCCTTTGACGGCACGACGAGAGACTCTCGCCTAATCCTGGCGCCGTCTAGTGGTGGGGCGACCTGTGCCCTCCCTTACCAACGGGAGCCAGACGCGGCGTTGTATACCGAGTGGGTGATGCGCACCCGACTGGCGATACTGGCGCTGCACCGATCCTTGACGAGCTTCTTGGAGCCATATTACCCACAAAGGTTCGCCCAGAACTTCAGGTACGATCAGGGGATTCTGTCGAACCAGGAGTTCCCCTTAGTGAGCTGACAGTATAGGGACCGGGATACCCACTTGTTGGCAGCTACATGGTGGGGCTTTTATTGCCACCAGGAGCCGGAGCGACTGTCGATGTCAAGGCTGGGGCACCGAGGAAGGTTCGACGTCCATTATGCAAAGTGGTGGTTCGAGCACAGCCACTTGTACAGGCAGAAGGCCTCGGTGATCAGGAAGGCCGAGGAAGGTCACCTTATGAGGGAGGATCTACCTCTTATTCCACTAGACGATGAGTACCTGAGGACCCGTTTCTCCCAGATTCGCCAAGAGGTGGAGCGGCTAGCACAACAGTGGCCTCGGAGCAGCCAGGGTTCGTTGTCCGCGGGTCGAGGCAACAGTGGGTCGCTTAAGCCCCTAAGGCAGGTGCAAGCGGCGCCGGAGGGAGCTAGAGCTGGGGCGTCTCGATCGAAGGCACTGAAGACTTGGTGGGACCAATTCCTAGCCGACTGTGGCTTCAGAAAGAAGGGCTCGTTGGACCTGGTGCTCCCTGAAGGGAGCTTTATCGACACGATGGTCGACGACTGGAGGTGCCACATCAGCTAGGCAATAGGGTCGGCTGGGCCCGTGGAGTTCGTGTCCCATATCGAGTGCATTTACACTCTGAGGGACATTAGGGAGGCTATCGCGAAGGCTACCCGAGTGCTGGGGTTGAAGCCAGAGTAGCTGGTTCCCCTGCCGTCGACCCCTTTTGCGGCCTTAGGTGAGACCTTTTCCTTAGTACGTTGTCTCAGCTTTGCTATTTCTGGAGGTATATGACTGAGACATTGTGCGTCACTATCTTTATTGATAGGCTCTACGGTGGAGGGAAATCACCCTTCCACGGAAACAACATCTGGGAGCAAAGACGGGGACCCTTCAGCTTAGGCGAAAGCGCCCTCGGGTGGATGCTGGGGTAGCGGGAGCTGGCAAGTCCTCTGAGGGACCCAAGGTTGGCAAGCACATCAAGGTAGAGCCGACTCTGAGTGATGTGACACGACCTAGGGGAGATGGGTGAAGAGCCCAAATGGACGCCCAAGTCATGAATCCAAGGACAGCAAGCAGTACGAGGTGAAGGATGAGCCCGAAGGCTTCCTCAATGCTAGCAAGGCCGCTTTCCAGATCGGCCTAACTGATCCTTCCGGCGATGTCTTTTCATATACCTCCTTGTTGTCAAGGACTCACACTATGGGGGGGTTGACTAAAGGCACCTCGGACCTAGACTCACAAGCAACGCATGGACTGGTGATTTCACTCGAGTAAATTCACTTGCGTAGTGCGCACTCGGGTCCGTAGACGGATCGGCGATAGTGGAGAGGGTCCGAACTGGGACCTCGCTGTTCTGGGATTTGGCTAGCTTGAGGCTAAACCCCTGAGCATCTAGGATGCCAAATGTTCGCGGGTGGCCAGCATGCTGAGGGCGTGGGACGTAGGGGATCTCTCACAACTCACCTCGCTATGGCACTCAATTCGATAAGAATTCAGGACTGGGCACTCGCCTCACCATCGATGGGAAACTTAGATGCAATAATAGTCAAGCAAAGAAATGAAACCAGCAGAGGATGGGGACCCGAATCTCACCTGGTCGGTGTGAAGACACCGACCCTGGCTAGAGACGAGGATGAGCAAGGAAGCATGGGCTTACCCGCACGCCGCGCCGATGACGGTTCAACCTGAAATTAGAAAGTTGCACCACTACGCCTGTCGCAGGAGGGGGATCTTAGGGTCGAGGTGAATTAATTTTATAACCAAAACTACCTCCACGTAGGGAGGGGCTGTAAGCCAGCCAGGCAAGGTGGGGAACGAAGGTGGTCGGAAGCCGACCAATCTCACATGGTGCAAGCTGGTCTGCTATCCTTACTGTCTACCTCCAGTGACTTTTCAGGGACAGAACTCCTTGCTGGAACGTCCAATGGGGACGGGGCTGGAGTCGTTGGAAAGCTTGTTGCCTTAGCGAGCGTCAGGAGGAAACACTACCTCGTTCTGATCTTGGATGCTCTGGTAATGATAGATTCTATGGGGCTGCGTCGAGATTATCTGCTGCAGGCCAAAGAGTGCTTGCTCATGATCGTAATCCTGGCTGGAGGATCGGATCATGGCGGGACCAGTGCCGATGTGCTCGTGGGAGGGTCCTCTTTTAGTAGCAGTTTATGGAGTTCTGAAAGGAGTCAGAGTAGAGGATGGCGAGTAGAACAGCGGGACCTAGTCCAACTTGGTTTTGGCGAGTACGGTCGACACAGACTGGGGAAGATGGCCAGTACAGGACGCTCTGGTGGGTGAATGGCTTCCCACTTCCTAGGACGTGAAGGGGACTGGCTGAGGGTGGCATCCTCCGAAGGGCACGCCAAAATCTTCACATGATCAGTCGAGGTTGTGTCGACAAGCAGGCTTAGGGTTACAGTCAGAGGCTGGGTGTGTAGTACCCTCAACCACAGGGGTCTGAGAAAATTACTACCATGAACTCGCCAAAGTCCCGATGAAGGTGAGATTAGCGCCGTTGCAACCGTTAGTGAGTGCTCTTCGAGTAGAATCCAACGAGGCCCCCAGGAGAGGTCAGAGCAGAGGATGAGGTAGAGAGAAGTGGAGGGTGGTCTGAAGTTAACTCTGCTAGACTAACCTACGCGCTCTAGGGAGAGAGGCTGGAACGGGGAGCTCTGGAGTCCAAATGGCACCCTTCTCTATGGTGCTGGCAAAGGAATTTGAGGAGAATGCCTCAGCCAAAAATCACATCCGAACTCGCACAGGAGTGGCCGTGGTCTCTTCTTCCCTTGGGCTTAGGTTCTCTGCCAGATCAGCTTTGCACAGTCAGGGGAGAATGGCTCCTCTGTGCACCAGGGATGTTGGATGATGGCGAGACCACCTTGCCTGTGAATCCGCTTTGAAGTGATTTTCAACAATGTATGATACACCACCAGAAGATGCACGATGAAGACATGGCAGTCTCTGAATCTCAGACCTTTACTACTGTCTGTGAACTGGCATGAGTAGGGTGGAGATAGGTGATGGGAGATGGGGTAGATGGGAGGGGAAATGGGGTGGATGGGTGTGGGGGCGGCCCCTAGGTCGTCGGGAACGACGCGTACACTCGACCGGGTCGGAACCGCTATGCTTGAACCGTCTTTGGAAGAATTTAGAATTTAGACCGAGAAAGAAATTAGAAAGAAATCTTAGAGTGGTGGAGAGAGATTATGCAAAATAGAACAACATTAATGTAATTTAAACATGGAGAAACATTAACTGAAGACTTTATAAAAATTCCAATAAAGAAAGTGCAACAAAAATACAAAGAAAATAAAACAAACTAAATCCTAAGCTAAGAATGGAAAGGGAGAGAGCTGGCTAGCCTAAGGCCTAACTATGGCTATGCTACGTTGCTATGGATGATCTCCCGATCTCTAACCCTTCACCTCCTATTTATAGGCTTCCACACCCCTGTTAATCCTTCAAGCACAAGGAAAGCATCTCGTGGATGCTTTGCCATCCCTTGCCAACCTGCCAACCTGCCCACTTTCTGCCCAATTTTGGCCTTGTCCGCATGTGAATTGGCCTTGGAATGGAAGCCTGCCGCGTGGAGCATCGTCGCCCGTGCCCGCGTGGGTCGCATGGAGGCTGGCCCGCGCTGCTGACTCTCTCTCTTCTGTCGCGGGCGCACCGGGGCGCACAGGGGCGCTTCTCTCCTTCTCTTCTTCCTGCTTTGGTGGCCGGTGCACCGCGCCGGCTTCGCTGCTGCTTCGACCGCGGCGCACCGGAGGGGGGCGCGGGCACACCGATTGGGAAGCCCCCCCCCTCCTCACATCAGCAAGCTGTGTTGCTCAACAGATGTAGGCAAGCTGTATGGCCCAGCAGTTTAAGCTGTGTATCAGTAGGAAGCCTCACTCTGGTTTGAGTGAGGGATGGACGTAGGTCTGTGGGCAGCAGACTGAATCATCTAAAATCCCTTGTCCATCGTTGTCTGATTGTCCATTCTGTTCCGCTAGATGTATGCTTAGGTTTGCTTATGAAAGTCTGATCTTGTGTCTAGTGAGAGATTGGTTTGAACACCGTGCATTTGATTTCGGTCGTGAGAGAGTCAAGTTGATTAGCTGAACTGAGTCATCTCTTTAGCCTATATAGAGTTGATCAGAAGCTCAGATTATCTGTTTATCCATTTGTCGTTTGAATAGAGCATCTAAGTCATTCAAGGCACATGTGTGCTTTTGTTCTGCATCATAGACTAGCTATCAATTTTATTTGGGTAAAGTTTTTTTTTTAGAGGGATTCATTCACCCCCCCTCTGAATCCGAGCCTTGCACCTCAACACCACCATCTCTAGGGAAGAAAGCTCACGATTTCATTCCCCAGGCCCCACACCGGTACTCCGACGACAACCGAAATAGCCATTACAGCACCAACTTAGCACACTCAAGCTGTCACGCGAGAAGTAAAGTGGAATACAAACATAAAATCCTACGCCAGCTGCCGACTGTACTAAACCTTTTGGACTCTGATCACTATAATTTCTTGAATTGCATGTACATCCATAACCATCGCTCTGATACCACCTGTAACGACCAAAGATATGGATATCGAGAATAACTCAATACCATTCAAATCCTGGTCCATCGCCCATGAGCCGGAGACCTCGGAAGGGCTGAAGTGTGGGTGGAGTACATAGAAATAAGAAACAAAGTAGGAACAACAATAATAACAATAATTAAAGTATAGTCTACATGTTAAAGGGACATACCTAATGTCGAGTGAGCACTCAACCCGGCGTGCTGATAACTACACACCTCTGTGCTGCACTCTCGAACCTCGAGGAAGAACTGTCACACCTAAAAAGTAGGGGGTGAGCCTCCTATCACTGGCTCAGTAGGGGTCCTGTGGAACCCCAACCGAAAACACGGTGGTAAAGCAACGCAAGCAAGAATAGCAATAGCCGCAAGTGGGAGTGGCAACGACAACTACAACAACAGAAGGAGTAACTGTAACTGAAACACAGTGGCAGGCAAAACCTCAGCTCTATTGCTACTCCTACTATACCAGAAACACACCCCAATCTCATAGTCGGGGGACCACCAGACTGACGATAAAACCCTGGCTACGTAGCCAGAAGAAATGCCACGACAACTCTGTCGTAGATGCTTGTCCTCACAGACAAAGGCCCCGCCCAAGACCACGTGGTCTAGGGACATGGTCACGACCTAGCTATCGTGAACTCTATATCACCCAAAAAAACCACAGTAAGCCCACCGGGAATCCTAGACCACGATGTCAGAAGGACACTCAGAAACCACTTGAAGAAACATGGAGGAACTCGCCTCGTGGGCGAGGCGAAGTACTGCCCACAAGGAACAAGGTCAGAAGCATCCACTGACGACTTAATCCATGCCTCAGGTGTCTCCCTCACCCCAGGAGGAAACTGAGACATCAAACCAGTAACCACTAAACACAAAACAAGGACTAGTTGGGGTCACGCTCGTCAGCACGGGTTTGGAGCCCCCAGCCACATATGCACACACAGACCATGCATCCTAGGTGGCGCCCTCTAGCTGGTTTTCCCCCTAGCCCAGACTCAACTGTAAGATGAGGGGCCCTATGGTAACCATCCTAAAAACTGTCTCTCTCGGGTGTAGCTCTCCACCTACTTCCAGGTGGGTCGGCACACGCATGCCCATGTAGCTGCAGTAGCTCTCCAACTGCTCTACTGCTAGGTGTCTCAGCATGTGAGTGCCTAAGCAAGCCATAACCAGTGGGGGCCACTAAGCATCAGACTCTCAACGGAAACCATCGAGAACACCGATAGGCTACACACAAGCCCATCATAATTAGCTCTGAAAATGGGTGGCACGATGCCACCAGAGTCTAGGCAGTCCACTAGACCCATTAACTACAATGGCCCTTGAGTCACAAGACTCAAGTCAAGGCCGTTGCATAGGACAGCTCCTTGGCATCAATCTGGCCTATCCCTAGGTCAAGAACCATGATAATATAATGATTAGGGTGGCTCATGACCGCCAACTCTAATCCCTTGTAAAGAGAAGCTAAGAAACCCTCCAGCCCCAAGCTGTGTAATTAGACTCGCAGTCCATAGGCCATACACATGGCCCACATGGAAACTACTTTTTGGAAAACCCACGACATGCGAGAATGGCCCTCCACACTGACACCGACTCGAGGCAACTCGATTTAGCGTAACATGAAAGCTCAGAACACTGGAGGGTAACTAGGACTCTTAAAACCCACAGACACGCTAATCGACATAAAATGGTACCATCGAACACCCAAAAACATGGTCACAGTACCCACGGGGTGTTCGAGACATCCACGGGGCCAATGGTCGACCATTGGGTCACATCGGATCGACCGAGGGCTGAAACGGGTGAATCTGGTGCAGTTCGATCGACCAGCCCAATTGGGTCGGTCGACCAATACACCCTACACCGGTCGGTCGACCGGAGCAGTCCAGTCAGTCGACCGACACAGCGAATGGCATCAACGTAGTGCGGGCTATGTCACCCTCTGTAGTGGTGGTCGATCGACCATCCCCCAGGGGTTGGTCGATCGAAATACGCTAAGTGCTCCATTTTGTTGCAGGCTGGATGAAAAATAAAAAATGAAAAAAGTGAAAAAAAAGAAAAGTGAAAAAAAGAAGAGAAGAAGGAAAAAGAAAAAAAATAAAAAAAATAAAAGAAAAAGAAAAAGAAAGGAAAAGAAAAAGAAAAATGCCAATCATGGCGTGATTAGTGTGCTTGCTTGCCTCACGTGCATGTATGCCTGTAATATACTATTAATACACTTCCTTCAAATTTCTAAGGCCGCGTACTCCCTTACTAAATAACGCTGTCCTGATTCAGGATATGTGTGCGTCACGACACACACTAAGGAATGAAAAGTCAATTCTCGACGAGTGCATACGGTTAGGGGAAGAGTCGTAGCCATGATGCTAGCATAACTCACGGGATGCACCCTAGACGAAACTCCTACACTTCATACACAATATGAGCAATAGTCCTTAGTTATAGGGATGTCATAAATTCTCCCTAACACTTCATGGATGCTCAAATCTCTACACTTGCATAAAGGGTGACCGTGAGAAAAAAGTTACTTGCCCCCTTCTTAAAAAAAAAGAAAAAAAAAGAAATGATGATAATGATAAGTGGAATGTGAATCTAAGTAGCCGAAAATTCCCATTGAGACATATGAGGAAACTCACGCGAAAAAGGTGCATCAAACTCCACAATTAAAAAAAGGATAAATTCTAGTAGTCGGAAATCCCCATTGAGACATATGAGGAGACTCGTGTCGAACGGTAAAATCTGCCATAAAATCATAACAAAGGATGGCTCCTAGTAGTTAGGAATCCCCATTAAGATATATGAGGAGACTCACGTCAAATGGTGAAATTTAGCATGAAATCATAATAAGGGATGAATCTAAGTAGCTAGGAATCCCCATTGAGATACATGAGGAAACTCGCGTCGAACAGTGAAGTCCAGAATTAAGAATAAATAAGGGGATTGTGCAAAACTACCAAAAAATCGAGAACCCTGAATGTATGTGTAGGCGATAAAGTATCTCTCTAGTATTACTCAGAATGTCTACACGTCCCTATGTTTAGGGTTCACTGCCCATATAATTACACTTTCACACTATGGAGGAATAGTCCTGGGTGTAAATTGTGGTTTATGCTATGCATATGTTCTACGCGGCGTCCCCTTTACGTATGCACATCTCCCTTGATTGTGCTTCGTGAGCCGCACTTTGTCCGTGGATCGCGGGCACTGTCCTTATCCCATCCCTGATATAGGGGACTATGTCACATATATCTACGCTATGCTTGCGGACGATGAATCATCTTCTTCTTCCTCTTGGTCGCTTTCCTGGCCGGCTATCTAGGGAAAGTTAAGAGGTCAAACACTGAAACCCTCGGTGTAACTTCTTCGCAGGGGGACGGGCCATAACGTCCCGACTCCGCATCTTCAATGTATTCCGAGTCAACTGGCTATCCTCAGTTTCTTCTTTCATCATTTACTGCTTCAAGGAGATGTTGTGTTCCCAGTAGAGTATTTCCAAGGCCACGGAGATATCCTCGCACGGCCTGAGTAATGTCATCTTGCACATTGGCTGGGCAGACCATAGGAGTTGGCACCCTAACCGGTGTCAGTGGCTTGTAGGCAAGGTGTCACCGCTGGGACCTCCTGCTGACTCTTCCAACATTCAAATAAATATTGGCCTGCAAGCCATAAGCCTGGAAGGCTGGCCTCTGAGACACTAGGGCAGGCACTTCAGGCTCTTCTTCTCCTTCACTTCTTCTTCTTCTTTCGAACCTTCCCATCATGACGGGTTCTGGTTGGACTGGGGCTCGGGCCCGTTGCTTGGGCACCCATACTTTCTTGAATCTGGTTGGCCTTAGGGGTGGCCCCTCCTTTGGTGCGGACCTAGTGCTGCCCGCTCACTCCCGGGCCAATGCCTGGAACTGGTTGTGGACTGGGACGATCGGTATCACCTGTCGGGCACGATCGTGTCCTGGCAGCCATTGAGATACACTCAGACTCCTCTGATCATTATGGATTTACTCAAGCCGGAGAACCGACTCTAACTGTCCTGGCAGCCTTCTTAGCTACCCTCCTAGCAGTCGGGGTATGCTTCCTTCTTGTATCAATATGGTGGACGAAGCAGCCCACCACCTTTGCTCCCTTCTTGATCGCTACTCTTGCAGCGACGGCAGGTTCGGCCTTCTGGACGTCCAAGAGGTTGACAAACATAACCCCCAAGAAGTTGGGGAACCCAACCATAGGGGGGAAGTCTCCAAACTTGATCAGCATGGTGAGATAGCTGTGCTCGACGTGGCTTGCCACCACAAGTGGTCCGAACGTGACCGTGATCGAGCTTGTTCAGAATTTACTTCCTCTCCCCCTACAATTGAAACTGGGGATGTTAGAGTTTTAAAAGGAGGCCACAAAGCTCCAAATCTTGGCGAAAAGATGAAAGGTGGTCCAGGTCCCACCAGGCATGCCAACTTGTTAGATGCACTAAAATTATGGTAAAATATCATGGTATCTTTTATAAATTTTATCGTGCTAGGGCGTGCCAGTCACGTATGTGAAGAATAACAGGGCAAACCCTAAGTGGTTCCCACGAAAGGGAGGGCGAGAAGCCTACACTCCCACCTCCAATCTTTCTTCCCCTTCTATCCTAAACCCTAGCTTTTGTTCCGCATCAGTTTTGGTACCAGAGCCAGGTGCGACTTCTCCTATGAAGTCAAGGTTCGATCTGCGTCGCCGCCGCCGCCATTCAGTGTCACTGCCATCGCTGTTGTCAGCCCTTCCTCCCTCCATTGTTCCGCCATCATCTTCTTCTTCCACCCTTTGTCCTCCTTTAGTTAAAAAATAAAATAAAATAGAGGAGCCATCTTCTTCCTCCTCCCTCTCCCTCCTTCCTCTACCAGCCAACACTGCCCTGTTCCTCCTCCAACGCATCGGAACAGGGGGACGCCGCATGGGTCGGGCCTCTTCCAAACAAAGTGTGGGCCAATTCATGGCGAGTGGGCCGTGTCAGGGGGCACCATTTCAAGATAATAGGCCGGGTACTGCTAGATGGGTGTCCAAAGGGAGAGATTGACCCATGGGTTGGATTCGGGTGCCCAACACTTACCCAAATCCAGTTCCAATGGGAATAGTGGGTCCAACAGAACCGGGAGGCTTCGTCTTCTCAACCCGACAACGTTTTCATTGCCCGGGTTAAACCAGCGGACAATGACCAGCCTGGCGGGTGGGGCCAGTGGGCGGCGCCGCTGACTGCCACCATGGCTCCCGAAGGCCCTCCCGG
Organism: Amorphophallus titanum; assembly: GCA_024336825.1. Taxonomy (NCBI): domain Eukaryota; kingdom Viridiplantae; phylum Streptophyta; class Magnoliopsida; order Alismatales; family Araceae; genus Amorphophallus; species Amorphophallus titanum. Next base: position 300,159 of record JANBPO010006369.1, read on the forward strand.
ACTCCCCCAACCACCCCAGCGGCCGAAGGACAACCCCATCCCTACTCAAGAATCATCCCTCCAGGCTCTCCATAGGGCCGGTAGCGTGTCAGTGGACCTCCAAGGAGTCAGATGGAGCGGGATAGAAAGGGGATCACAGGTGTGTCCCAACAGAAAGCACAGGAGCATCACCGCAACAGTGGCAGCCAGACCGGCAAAGAGGCGACGAAGGCAGTATGGCTTCCGTCTGGAGGCTCTACAGAACTGTTTCCCTCTGTTGTAAGGGGTACCTCCACCATCCAGCAGAACTGTTTCACCCCGTTCTCACCCATCAACTCGCAAGTGCATCATAGAACTACGGGTCCTTTTCCGGAGCACACGGGCAGGGATCTTAGGACGCTATTCCTTCCGGCCCAGGGGGACCTTGCACCTCTCTTCAAGGAACCGGCCCAGAATGATGAACCTACGCCAGCTTTCTTAGAGGAGGACCACGCATGTGAGACAGTAGAAGCAACCCAAGGGTTGGGATCGGGTCAGCAGGATGACAAGATTATAAAAGGAATTAGAGCACGTTCAACCTTATACACTAAAAGGTTCGCAATCAGTTAAAGCTGAACAGCCAGAAAAATTGGTCTAATGCTACTACAACATGAGCTCGATAATAAAGAACATGAAGCTGACACAACAGTTGAGGGACAAACGAGTCGCAAACGATACAACTGGCCAAATTGATGTGGACACATTATTTGATGATGACAATCCTTTACAGCCTTGGGTTGAGGTACGAGCACAAGTTGATGAGCCCGTTTTTTATCATGATGGCAAAACATGGGCAGAGGGTATACTGAATGGAGATGAGCCATGGGATCCAAAATTCAAAAAATCAACAAAGAGGCCAAGAGTGACTCATGAGCATCAGAGCGAGGAAAAGTCTTTGTTTGTTGACGACACTAAACAACAACCTGAGATTGAGCCAAGTAGATACTCAGAATCAGATAGCAGGCCAATCACTCCTACAATATGGTCAAGCCACCTCCATCCTTAAGAACTACATCAATGCATGAGATAACTGAGAAGACTAGTGTTGCTGCTATAGAGGATGCGATAATTGAGCAGATGAGGCAAGTTTATGTGAGACACATGTCACGGGGAAAAAGACTCCTTTCAAAGATGAACGAGATCATCACACCAAAAGAAAAAAAACAGAGTCAAAGGGTAGAAGGTGATTGGTTTCCTATGGTTCTGATAATGATGATGATGTGCCAAGTGATGATCCCAGTGCAACTACAGGTGCTACCACTAGTAATGACATGTATGCATCTACTTCCTTCTTCCACGCTGACACGAACAGATACAGTCATAAAAAAGGAGGATATGATTCACAGAGTCGATATGGACTTCTAACAAGTTATGGAGATGGCCAGCACAAAGTAGACATATATGAGTGGGGTCATCAACCAGGATTCCAATTTCATTTAGTTCCAGCCAGTAATAGTTATGGGTCAGCATCCTCTTCTAATCCTCGAGGTTCTGCTTCTTATACTGATTCTGGATTCTAATCAAGCCAAGAACCTTATACTCCAAGAGGGATCCAAAGAGGAATGCACGACTTGATTGCATCATTGTTTGGTTACAATGAATATACAAAATATATACAGTCTTTTTATAGATATTAACAACAGAAGCCATACGATGAGGGAGAATGTTCTTCCAGCTATTATCCATATTAGTGCATCATTATTTGGGTAGGGATCATTTCATTTCTGTAACATTATTGTGTTTGTAATGTTTATTGTACTGTTTGTCCTGCCCCTCCTCCGTGTAAGGTGTCCACTGCACCTGCAAAATAGGAAATCGCATCAGCATAAACATATAGAATAGCATTTAATTAAAGAGTCCAATGTCAGCATCATACCGAGGTGTACAGTAGGGAGTCTCGATCGTCCTGCAGCTCCCAGACCTGTCTCCAGAGTGTCGCGATCTCCGGAGGTGCGGTCCACCTCCGGGCAATCGGCAGGAGCCCTGGGTGGGTCTCCTCGCCTCTGCCTAGCGCATGTAGTCGTATGTAGGCCTAAACCTACATCATAGCATCGTGTCAGCATCTAGGAAACATATAAAAGTTGCAAAATTAAGTCTAAGGTAGGAGTCATACCTGGAGTAGGGGGGAGAAGCCCCCAAGCATGGTCCAACGGGCCATCGAACTCAGCGTGTCTAAGAGAAAGATGAGGATTGCCGCTCCCCATGCGTAGTCACCTATGTGGTCGAGGTCCTCGAGGAGGGGAAGGAAGTGACAGCTCATCACGTCCGCCCGTGTAGAGAACAGTAGTCACCCAAACAACAGCATCAGGAACCTCCGGAGTACTCTATCCGCCTCTGCTCCGGCCTCCGCTGCAACTCTAGGCCTCCCCAGGTCCGCTAGTCACTGGAGGTGCTGCTCCGAATGCTCTCTAGTAGCTATCCCCACTTGTCGCAACCCAAGGCTGTCCTGAAGACTTGCCTGGGGTAGGAGGATCGACTGCTGCTCAGGGCACCACAGCTGTAAGCCCAGCAGCTCCTGAGCCATCTCTCGATAGTCAAGATAAGTGGTCCCACTAACTGGTAGCCCGTGAACTCATAGGCCAGTGAGCCTGACCACATTCTCCAGCGTAGGGACCACGTGTCCCCATGGAAAAAGGAATGTCAGACTCACTGGATCCCAGCGATCGTGCAGGGCGTAGAGCAGAGCTATGTCGAACTGACACACCTCGATACTCAAGAATGGGGCGAACCCCATGGCAGCCAACTGCTCTCGTTGGAAGTCTGGTAGTGCCAAATATACTATCTGAACCTGCAGCCATGAGATGCGGGTCCTACGCTTTCCCTGCATTCATTCATTCATTTTTAGGCATTTAACGCACGACCCTATATGGGCCGCTCAAGTTTTCAGCGTCTTTGTCCTTGAACAGACCGATATGGCCCGTACATCATTTGTGCGGTGAGACTCTCACTGCCCTTCTGAATTTCACCCTCTTCACCTTCCAAGTTGGTACGGCCACCCCTGGGCCGCATGTGGTATGTTGTCTCAAACCTTTCTGTCTGGGCAAGATTTGGTGATCCCGTCATCTCCACGGGTCAACGTCCATATTCTACCCTGGCTTAGACCTCACGTCTATACTAGGTTGGTAAATTTTGACATGACGTCAGGCTGACATCCTCATTTGTACATTCTACCATTGTTTCAAACCTTCCATCTGAGTAAGATTTGTTGATTCTGACATTTTGTCGAATTAACATCAATATTTAGTCGTAGGTCTGGGCCTCTCATTTGTCTACCATCTAGTTTACCTTCACCCTAAACCTTCTATCAGGGTAGGGCCCGTTGACTTTGACATGTCGGTGGGTCAACATTGAAACCCATTTTATATGCTGCCCTTAGCTTAGGCCTTATGCCTCTGCCAAGTTTATTGGCTCCGACAGGACATCGAGTCAACACCTATCTTATATTCTGCCATTGGTTTAGGCCTCACGCCTCTATCAAGTTCTTTGACTTCGACAGGACGTCGAGTCGACACCCACTCTATATTCTGCCCTTGGTTTAGGCCTCACATCTCTACCAAGTTCGTTGGCTTCGACAAGATGTCGAGTCAACGCCTATCTTATATTCTATCCTTGGCTTAGGCCTCACACCTCTGCCAAGTTCGTTGGCTCCGACATGACATTGGGTCAGCATCCATATCCTATATTCTTCCCTTGGCCTAGGCCTCACGCCTTTGCCAAGTTGGTTGACTTTGCCAAGTCTGTCAAGTCAACAATGTATTCTACCCTGGCCCAGACCCTGTTTCTCTCCCAAATTGGTCAATTTCGACATAATGTTGGATTGATAATAATGCACTATTTTTGATCCTCATCCTAGACATACCGTCTAAGCATGGTTTGTTGACTCTGACATCCCATCGGGTTAACGTTCATATTCTACCTTTGGTCCAGACCTTTCATCCGACCAGAGAACAAAAAGGCCCTTTTTACCTTTGGTTCGGACCTTCCATCCAACTAGAGAACAAAAATATCCTTTTCTACCTCTGGCTCGAACCTTTCATCCAATCAGACAACAAAAAGACCCGCCTTCTACCTCTGGCTCAGACCTTTCGTCCAGCCAGTCAACAAAAAGACCCTTTCACCTTTGGCTCGAATATTCTATCTAACCATACAACAAAAAGATCTTTTTACCTTTGGCTCAGACCTTTTGTCAAGCCAGATAACAAAAAGGCCCCTCCACCTTTGGCTCGGACCTTTCGTCTGGTTAGGAAATATAAGACCCTTTTTACGTTGGCTAGGGGTGGTCCGAGGAGGCCCTTGTGTTTCGGGCTTTCGTGCTTTGCTAAGATCGAGTCGTCGTGAGTCAGTTGGAGTGCGGTGGGCTTTCCCCGCACGACGTGGGTTTCTTCGAGAAGTGATTTTTGAGTGGGCCATGTGCGTGGCCTTGGACTGTGAGTCCAGTTAACCAGCCTGGGGATAGAGGTTTCCCCTGTGTCCCCTGGATAAGGATCAACTCGACGGCTTGTGAGCTGTCTTGAGAATCGTGTCACCGTGGTTTCAGACCTAGGGATTAGACTAGATTAACGATGTTGTGCCGTCACGTGCAATGGTCTTGACCCGAGTCTCGTGACTTAAGGACCGTTGGGTTTAGTAGGTCTATTGGGCTGTCCAGAGTCTGGTGGCCGTGAGTCACCTATTATTTCGCATTACTCGAGATGAGTGCGTGCATGATTTTTAGTGTCCACGTTTAGTGAGCCCCCACTAGTCATAGCTTTCCTGCGCACGCATGTGCGGACCCACCTGGGAGTGGTGGAGAGCGTGACCCGAGTGAGACGATTTTTAGGTTGGTTACTGTAGGGCCCCTTGTCTTTACAGCCTGAGTCTGGCTGGGGAGAAAATCAGCTAGAGGACTCGACCTAGAGCAAATGGTCTGTGCGTGCACACATAGTTGGGGGCAGAGGACACGCGCTGACGAGCGCGACCCCAGCTAGTGATTATTCTGTGGTTACTTGTATGGTGTCTCAGTCTCCACCTGGGACATCGTAGGGAGACACATGAGGCTACAGACTAAGTCATCAGTGGACGCATCCGGCCTTACTTCTAGTGGACAGGTACTCTCGTCACGTGACGTGAGTTGTCATGACTCGAGGTTCCATTCCTCGTCTGCGAGACGAGATTTTTGCGCGTAATTTTTGGTTGTTTTCCCGAAGTCGAGGTCTAGGATTTCCAGTGAGCGTCATCGAGGGTTTTCTTAGCCAGCGTGGAGTCCACGATAGTAAGGTCGTGACCGTATTTCTGGATTGTGTGGTTTCGGTGTGGACCTTCGTGTGTGAGCACATGCCTCCATGACAGAGGTGTTGTGGCATTTCCTACTAGCGTGGCTAGGGCGGTTCGTAGTCTGGTGGTCCCCCGACTGTGGGATCGGGGTATCGATTTCCTTTCTAGTAGGAGTAGATGTAGAGTCGTAGTTTCACTAGCTGTCGTGTTTCGGGGATTCGTGTACAGCCGTGTTTCTACCGTTGTTATTGTAGCTACTCCTGCTGTTGTTCTCCTAGGTCAAGCCAAGACCTACTGGTGCAATGTTGAGAATCTCCTAGCAAGGAGACGAGAGGAGCCCATAAACACATGAGAAGAAATGAAGGAGAAACTGTGGGAGAAGTATCGGCCACCCTCCTACTGTTGACACCCATTTTTTGCCGATAAGTCGGATCATCCGTCTTACTCCCATTTATTGATGCCTCGAGTTGTCCGTTGTTTGTCTGGTTATTTTCTGACAACGTTTGGGCCTATTTTGTGAAAGGCATCCCTCCCTGGCTGGATCCTTTTCAACTCAGGGCTTAATGGGCCTTGGAATTGTAATTTCTTCCCATTTTATTATAAATTTTAGCGCCCAACCCTTGTGCGGCCCGTGACTAGCCGCTCATGCATTTATTATTTATTTTTGCCATTTTCTGAATTATCACCGACAAGCATATGTGCGGCCTCGTTATGGTCGCATATATACAATGTGCGGTGTATATAAAGCCGCATGTCCCTCAGAGTCCAACGCCGAATTCTTCGGCCAGTTTAAGGGATAAATCAGGGGCTTTTGCTAATTATCACCGACAGAGTTGGACGGCCCCAATGTGACCATATCAAAGTGATGTGTGGTCTATCGTGAGACTGCACATCCTTTCAAAACTGGGATAATTAAGGGCCTTTTCTCTCCCATTTCTGGTTTTTCTCTCTAAACTTCCCCCGATGATTCCTCCGTGGATTCTTCACCATTTTTGATGCTATTTTTTTCGGAGTTGAGATAATTCAATTATCTCTGACTTTTATGTTATTATCTTGGCCTGAAAATGCCTAATTATCCGCAATTTCGAGCTAAGACTCTGGGGGCTCTATAAATTGACCCTAGAGGCTCAGCTTGAAAGGAGGAGAGATCAGGGATCGACGGCGAAGCTCTGTCAAATTGTCAAGCCATCCTAGCATAGGGGGGAGGCCTTCTACGTCCCTACAGGCCTCTGTTTCAAGGGAGTAGTCCATTCGTCGCGTCGTCCGTCGTCAGTCCCGTTAGTCCATTTGTCGTTGCATGCACGATTTCTCATCATCGTCACTTGCTTCTTTTCATCCTCATTATCATTTTTACACACCCACCCATGTTTTGGTGCCCCTAGGAGTTTAAAAACCTCCAGGTGAACCCCCATTCACGTTAGTTAGTTTATGTTCTGTCATTTCTAGCATATACTACACCACGTGGATCTAATCTAGGTTTTCGTTTGTTGGTCGCACGTTGTCTTGCAGGTCAGCAGCCATCCATCCGAAACACCTGGGGTATTACATTGTTGGTCCCGTAGAGCCGTGGGACATTTTTCTCAGATTTATCCTCGGGGGCAGTGTAAAAAGTAAGATAAAGACAAAGCATCCAATTCCAAGGCACAAGTAAATGTGTTGACCACGAGTGTTGTTTCAACTGAAGGGGTTGTATCCCTTAACCTTGAAATTCATATGGTTTATGAACCTAATGAATGGCACGTAGATACGGGAACCAATGTAGATATTTGTGCTGATCGGTCTGCATTCCTCTCCTATCAGGTTGTAGGAGGTATGTCTGTCACTAGAGGGAACTCCACTGCAGTCAGGGTGTTTAAGGGTGGGACGAGTTGATCTGAAATTCTTTTCAGGGAAGGTTCTATCACTACACAAGATGCACCACGTTCCCGGGGTTCGACGAAATTTGATTAGTGACTCGTGTCTAGTGCAAATTTATCTTTTAATTGTAATAAAGTTGTGATATTACATTTGGGATCCTTTATTGGAAAGGGTTATCCTCGTGATGGACTGTTTAAATTGAATGTTGAATGTGATTCATTGAATGAAGTAGTTGATTATGCTAATTATGTTTCATATAATGTTGAATCTTGTGTTGCGTGACATGGTAGATTGTGTTCAAAATTTGAAGAGGATGGTGAAACTTGACATGATGCCTATGCATGATATAGACACTAGAAATAAGTGTGAAATTTGTGTTTAATATAAACAACCGAGATAACCTTTTAAATCAGTAGGTAGAACTTTTGATACATTAGAATTAACACATATTGATTATTGTAAGTTTAACGGCATGTTAACGGAGATCATAGAAACTATTCCATTATATTTATTGATGATCGTTATCGTCGTTGTTCTGTTTATCTGTTGAAAATTAAAGATGAAGCCCTAGATAGGATTATTTTTTTTAAATATGGGGCTAAAAATCAAACAAACAAAATCATAGTTAAGGTTTGATAGGGGTGGAGTGTACGTATGTCTGAAATTTATTTCAACTTTTTTGCTAACAGTCTGGCATTATTCATGAGGTAATTGGTCTATATAGTCCTCAATTCAACAGTGTAGCAGAACGTAAAAGCATGACGTTCATAGATATGATAAATGACATGTTGGGAAGTTAATGACTACTTAATTTCATGTCGGGGGAGGCTCTACATACTACATGTCACATTCTAGATAGAATGCCCCATAAGTCTAAGGATAAAAGTCCATATGAACTGTGGATGGGTCGAAAGGTAAACCAGGTCCGACGCTTCCCTCGCGTGGGACGTACCCGAGCTTGCTTAGAGTCCCAGTCGGTGTCGAGTCTCGTGGGTCCGTCCCGCATCAACCTTAGTCGAATTCGGCTGATAACGCTCCTCTAGGCCCTTTAACGATGGTCTTTTAGTGGTCAAATCTTCTGAGATTTACAGAGTTCCACATCCTGGGTATCTCTTGCTCCTCAGCGTCGTCAGCCTCTATGCTCCTTTACCCAGCGACTCCGCTACCCGGCATGGGCCTTCCCAGTTGGGTGCTAGTTTTCCCATGGTAGCCCTAGGGTCCGCTACGCTTGCTCGCCGTAATACTAGATCTTCGGGGAGGAAGTGTCGCTCTTTAACACGAGGGTTGTAGTACTGGGCCAGCTTCTACTGATAAGACACGAGCCTTACTTGGGTGTGCGTTCTGTCTTGCTCGAGCAGATCCAGGTTTTCTCGCATTGCCTGGTTGTTCCTGGCTTCATTGAAGTGTGCTACTCGTAATGTTGGGTTGGAGATTTCTACTGGAATGACTGCCTTTGCCCCGTACTCGAGATGGAAGGGTGTTTCGCCCGTGGCAGTTCTGACAGTTGTCTGGTGTGCCCATAGGATGCTCGGGATGGAATCTACCCAGGAGTCTCCTGCCTGTTCCAGTCGGGTCTTGATCCCGTGGAGGAGTGTCTTGTTTGCATTTTCCACCAATCCGTTGGCTTGGGGATGACCCACTGAAATATAGTGGTTCCATTTCTTGGAAGGCCGTGCTTGCAAATTGCCCGCCGTTGTCAGTTGTGAGAACCTGTGGGATTCTAAACCAGCATATGACGTTCCGCAGCACGAATTTCCAAATTGCCTCACTTGTAATTTTCCCCAAGGGTTCTGTCTCAACCCATTTGGTGAAATAGTCGATGGCAACGATGAGGAATTTCTTCCTCCCTTGAGCTTCAGGGAAAGGACCCAGTATGTCTATCCCCCACCGAGCAAATGGTCGACGCTCCATCAGGGTGTGTAGCTGCGTAGCTGGTTGGTGGTGCAAGTTGGTAAATTTCTGGCATTGGGGGCACTTCCAAACGTATTCGAGGCAGTCTTGCTATAGGGTGGGTCACCAATACCCCTGCCTGATTAAGGTTCGCACGAGCGCTAGTCCTCCCACATGGCTTCTGCAAAGTCCCTCGTGGACCTCTTGTATGGCTTGCCTGGCTTTCATGGGGAATAAGCACCTTAGAAGCGGGGTCGAGAGGGACTGATGATACATGCGGCCATCAATCACTGTGAAATGCACCGCTCGTGCTCGCGTGCGGCGAGCCTCGGCGCGGCCACTAGGGAGTTGTTGTCGCAGTAGGAAATCCAAAAGGGGGTCCATCCAAGATGGTTCGTAGTCGATGGCATTAACCTAGGGTGCAGTCTCGTCTATGCTTGACGCTGATAGTGCCTCGATCAGAATGGATCTCGAGTTGGAGACTGTTGTCGCCGACGCCAAATGAGAGAGGGCATCTGCTCGGACGTTCTCTTCCCTAGGGATGTGAACCATCTGAAAGTGGGAGAACTCTCCTATTACAGCCTTGGCTTTCTCCATGTACTTGATCATAGATGTCTCACGTGCTTCAAATTCTCCCTTGACCTGGTTGGCGACGACTATGGAGTCGCTATATACTCGGACGTTGGTTGCCCCCAAATGCTTTGCCATTCGAAGCCCTGAGAGGAGAGCTTCATATTCGGCCACGTTATTGGTAGTCGGGAAATTGAAGCGTAGTGCGTACTGTAGCACCACCCCTTCTGGTGAAAGTAGGACCAACCCCGCTCCACTACCTATCGCATAGGACGATCCGTTGACGTATAGCTCCCATGTTGGGCTCGAGGACCACTTAGGCTTGTCCTCGGTGGGTAGGGTGCATTCTGCCACAAAGTCGGCAAGGGCCTGTGCTTTGATCACGGATATCAGGCGGTATTTGACATCAAACTCGCCCAGCTCTATGGCCCACTTGATCAACCTTCCGGAGGCATTAGGATTTTGGAGAATCTGGCGTAGAGGTTGGTCGGTGAGGACGGTGATTGGGTGAGTGAGGAAGTACGGTCGTAGCTTGCGGGCAGTAGTTATGAGGGCCAGGGCAAACTTCTCGACCTGTGAATACTGGGACTCCGGTCCCTGCAGCGCTCAGCTTACATAGTAGACGGGTTTCATGAGCCCTGCTTCTTCTCGAGCGAGCACAGCGCTCATCGTGCTTGGCGTTACTGACAGGTATAAGAGTAGCTGCTCTCCCTTCTGTGGCTTAGAAAGCACAGGGGAGTAGCTAGGTAGTGCTTCAACTCCTCGAACGCCTGCTCACATTCCTGGTCCCATTCGACTTGTCCCCTTTTCTCCGACGTTTTGTTGGCTTGCTTGATGAGCCGGAAGAAGGGGAGACACCTTTCTGCTGCTCGGGACAGGAAGCAGGTCAAGGTGGCGATACATCCGGTGAGGGATTATACATCCCTCACCTTCGTTGGCCGCTTCATCTCTAGGATGGCTCGAATTTGATCAGGATTTGCCTCTATTCCCCTGTGTATAACAAGAAAGTCGAGGAACTTACCTGATCTTACTCCGAACGTGCACTTGCTGGGGTTGAGCTTCATAATATACTTCCGAAGTGTAGTGAATGTCTCCGCCAAGTCTTCCAGAAGCTCGGGTGTCCGGAGACTCTTGACGAGCATATTGTCGATGTAAACCTCCATATTTCGGCCGATCTATGCATCGAACATGTGATTGACGAGGCGTTGGTAAGTAGCTCCCGCATTTTTCAACCCTAACGGCATGCGCGTGTAGCAATATAAGCCGTGGTTGGTCACGAACGCGGTCTTATCTTGGTCGGACCCGTACATGCTGATTTGGTGATACCTAGAATAGGCATCCAAGAAGCTCAACATTTCATGCCTGACCGTCGCGTCGACTTGTTGGTTGATTCGTGGCATGAAAAAGTTATCTTTCGGTGTATCCTTGTTGAGATCAGTATATTCTATGCACATCCTCCACTTCCCATTGCTCTTAGGGACGAGAACTACATTCGCCACCCTGTCCGGATAGCAGGTGCGGCGAAGTAGCCCTGAGCGCAGCTTCTCGCTCACTTGTTCCCAGATGATGGCTTGTCGATTGCTCGGGGTTGAAGCGTCTCCGGTGCTGGTGAATCGGGCGGCAGCTCGGGTCCAACCTTAGTTAGTGTGTAATGATCTCTGGTGGAATCCCGGGGTGTTCGTCGCAAAAACATCCTGGTTGGCTGTGAGGAAGTTCGTGTATGTTACCTTATCCTGTTTGGACAGCATAGCTCCGATCCTTATAGGGTGTTTGGTTGTTATTTTTTCTCTCTTTTTTCTCTAAATTTAAAAAAAAAAGAGTAAGAGACTCTCTAATCCCGTTTGGTGTTCTTTTCCTAAATTTTAGGGAGGGGGTTAACTCTTCATTAAACTTTCCCAAATAAAAAATAACTCTTTTCTTATTTTTCTTCAAAAGAGCTCTCTTTCTCATAACCACATTTCTCTCACACACACATACATTTTCATTTCAAAATTTTCAAGGGATGTAGTTTTTCAGCGGGCCTTTGATGTTCTGCCTTAATTTGTTGACAAGTAAGGTAATGTGACACATAGTCTACTATCTCACTCTTCATATTGGGTCACCAATAATTTCTTTTGAGGTCTTGATACATCTTGGTAGCACCAAGGTGAATGGTGTACTTAGATTTATAAGCTTCTTCTAGGATCAATTTCTTAGTATCAGCATGATCCGGTATACAAATCCGTCCCCTGAATAGTAATCTTCCATCATTTTTAATAGAGAAATCCGGTCGTTGCTCCATATTGGCCATGATTTCTAACAATACAGGGTCATTATCTTATAGCTTGATTAGATCTTCTATTAGTGTGGGTTGTGTCCGGCAATCATCCTTGCCGTTCCCATTTCGGGATCTCTTCTTATTATCCCGAGGGTTGTAGGTGATGCTAAACTTTTCCTCTTTTCTTTCACGTCGTTCAAACTTTCGGCTCGACTCCTCCCCTCTGCCCTTGAGTTTATCGACCTTCTCCAAGGTCCGTTCACATAAGTGTGCCCGTTGGACCATCTCTGGGTAGGTCTGAATATTTTGTGGGCCAAGTTGCTGGATGAAAATGGGTCGTAGCCTGTCCACGAAGTGATTTGCCTTCAGAAGATCCGTGCTCACTAAATGCTGAGCATAGGGTGCTAGACGAGAGAATTGTAACTCATACTCTACCACCGTCATCATGACTTGACGCAGCGACGTGAATATTGCCGCCTTCCTCTCCTTGACATGTTCGGAGAAGTACTTTACTCGGAAAAGAGTAAGAAATCCATTCCAAGTATGTGGTGCATCTGCAGGCGGTGTCGAAATAGACTTCCACCAAGTACGGACACCTTGGTTTAGTTGGAACATGGCGAGATGAACCTTCTCTTAGTCGGCACATTGCATGACCTTGAATATTCGGTTCATTTCATCTATCTAATTTTCTGCCTCGTCTGGGTTAAAAGAACCCGAAAATTGCGGAGGGTTTAAACTCCGGAAGTTGCGGTGCAGATCACCAGCACCTACCCTCACGCCGGCTTGGGCCATATTTTGCAAGGCCTGGGTGAGTCCCGCAATGGTTTGTTGCATTCCATCCCAATCAACACGGTGAGCCATTATAAGAGTACGGTACTTGAGAAGAGTAATAGATTTATTAATTCTAATGGAATTGGTGGGATTAATCTTAGAGATAATTTCTAATTACTATCTCATCCCAGGTTCTACCCAATTTAGTGGCGGATACGGCCCCTGCTGCTGAAACTGCTGTTGTGGGTACTGCTGCTGCTGCTGAGGAAATTGGGGTGGCTGACGCGGCCGCTGCGGATAGTCACGCGCCATGTGTCCTGGCTGATAACATCTGAAACAGATCATCGGTGCCGTACACTGCCTGCCTGGATGCGACTCGCCACACTGGGGACACCCCGCACGAGAACCACCGATTGACCCCTGTCGCTGAAGAGGTGCCGATTGCTGAACACTACCCGAAGAAGTCTGCCGCTACTCTCGGCCCTCCTTCTTTTTCTTCTGAAAACTCTTCCTAAAGAACTTCTTCACCTTGGCGCTGAAAGATGCAGAACCTACCGCTGATGCCGCCGGAGTCGAAGCTCCTGAACTACCAGAAGGAAGCTGGAACGTGCTCTACTGCTGGGTAGTCGTCTGCTGGCTACGGCCTGACAGGAACTGCCCCTGGCTAATCAGTCCCTGAGTCCTCTGCATATCCAGCTCCAAAGACATCACTACACGAGAAGCCATCTCCAAATCAGTGGCAGCGTTCGCGATCAAATGGTGCCTCAGCTCCTGCCTCAAACCTTGAACAAACTGCTCAGTCTTCACCCTCTCATGCTCCATGATATGAGGTGCATAACGACCCAACTCAATAAATCAGGCCCTGTACTACAACACAGACATGTCGCCCTGTACCATATCCAAGAACTAATGGATCCTCTGTGTGGCAATATACTCTAGGCAGTAAGCACGCTCGAAAGTACTGACGAAGTCACTCCACGAGATCTGCTCAAGGGGGCGAGACTGAAAAGACGTCTTCCACTCTGAAGACCACCACGCTCGAGCCGTGCCCTGCAACTAGTTGCAGGCCAACATTACCTTGTCCTCTGCAGTACACCGCATGGAACTGAACACCCGCTCCATCTCGTCAAGCCATCTCCGAGCTAAATCAGGGTCTGACTGGCCGCCATAGTAAGGTGGATGGAACTGCATGAAATCCCTCACTGCTCAGCCTGGCCCACCCCTGGTCGACGAGCCCTCGCCAGCCTCTCCGTCGAACTACTGAGACATAAGCTGGTACATGCCACAGAAGAAATCCTCGGCCCCCGGAATCATCGCAGTATCCGCTGCCTCGGTGGCCGCTGGTGGCACTCTACTCTGCTCCTGCTGAACCTTCTGTTGGATCTCCTGCTGAACCTCCTAAACCTCTGTCGATTGTCCCTGCTGAGAGCGAGTCCTCCGCCTCGGCGCCATGCTCGGATTATTATGGTAATGTTGTTTGTGTGATTGTGGTTTTCTACTCTCCTGTCCTTGTTGTTTCTCTGGTTCTACTTTCTCCCCCGTTTCTCTTTTCCCTCTATTTTTCTCGACCCGGGGCACACGATCGTGCTGAGTTGACTGAGGTAGAGACGCGATGGAATGGGCTAGAACGTGATGAAATGATGAATGAGGTGGACGTTAGCATGATTCATGGGTGGATCCTACGCTAACGTGGCTCGACTGTTTTGTCATTTGTAGTTGTCTTGGAAGTCTGTTCCTTTGCGTGGGCCCAGTGACTTGTCACCTGCAGTGTCGACAGCCCTGTGAAGTAGTCCACTTTGTGCTTCACATTTTTAAGTGGAGTAGGTGATTCTACTATTTCCTTGTTATATCTGATTGTCTAAATTCGTCGATTGTTCGGTGTTATTACTCGACGGCTATCTTTTATGCCGTTTGTGCTTTTTAAGAATTCCTTAGTGTTATTCCTATTGGCATTTCCCTTTTGGTCGGGATTTGCTAGTATTCGATTCTTCTGTCAATTGCTCAGGTTGCTGTTGACCGTTCGAATTGTGGCAATGGCCGTACATATTATTGCGATATGTTGGTCATCCCAGCTTAAATCTGGTCAGCTCCTGACGTGTTCCGCTTCTATTGAAGTTGAAGTGCTCGATTGGATCAATTTGGCTGAGAAGCTGTTCGAGCGAACTTGGCTCTTCCCTTCTTGGTGAGCTTTTGTTGCTAAGCTCGATGCTTCCTATGTCGTTCGGTGGATCTCTTGGTGAGATTGGCCTTGGAATTGCTGTTTCAGTGTCACCTTATCCTGTGTCTGCTCAAGTGTGGACAATTTAATTTGAGCCTGATCATTTCCTTGTTTTACGGTTACATGGCTTTGGACGAAAATTTTTGTGTCGAGAGCTGTTGCGTGCTGTATTTTCGTTATGCCGTGTCCAACGGCCGATGTGATGTAAAGCTCAATTATCATTTGCAGGACGCAAAGGTAGGCTGAGATTAGTGTTTTTCCTTGGGATTTATGCTAAAGCTGGTTCTCCTCTCTATTGCACATAGGCTTTTTCTGTTCGGTTGCTCGCTGGATCAGTGCTCGAGGCGTATTACATTACGATTTTCTGGGATTGCAATGATGCCTAGTGTGTACTGAGATGCAAAGGCCGAGGTTCTTTCTGATGCCTTTATGCATTGTTGAGTGCGCAGCGGAAGTGTATGGGCTGATGACCCACAAGCTGAAGATTCTTTTGGATTTGAGTTTCATCACTCCAAAACACAAAGAAATGCCTTGCAATGAGTTCATCTACAAGATGAGAGGATTCTCTAGCCCTTCCCTAAGTTTTCTTAGTTGATGTTTATGTGAGCTTATGATGCGGGACGGATAGCGAACCTGGGACTCCAGCTCACGGACGTCCCTAGGCAAGGGAAACGTGGGACCTGCACGGTTGAGGAATCGGTAATGAGTCGGGTAGTCAACTCCCTCTAGTGCTCAGATCGAGGCACGGGATGAGTCTCGCTCTCTCTCGCAGTGGTAAATAAAATATTTAATGAGCTAGGACCTATCACATGCTAGCAGCGGCATATGAAAATATACGAATTGAGCAAATGTGATAAAGAGAGAGAGGAGTTTACCTCCATGCTCCAGGCATGGGGAAGGTGACCCCGGCCAAGACTGTAACTCCCGGTATAATAATTTAACAATAATTTACAACAACACAATTCACTGCCCACTCCACGCAGGGAGGTAAAGTGCTACCAGTGGGGCCCAGGAGGACCGATCTTGGGTTGACGGGCGGCTTCTTGAGCAGCTCCGACGATTCTGGTGCACTGCTGCTCAGGCAGCAACTTGCTGTCCATGAACTGGTTCTGTTGTTTCAGACCTACACGACCCGAGGAGAACGCCCGCTAAGATCCACTCCGACGTCGGATCGACGCGAGACCAGTGCCGTTGGAAAGCTATTTTAGAGATGTTCGAAACCAAGCTATTAATGGAATGTTATCTACCTATGTAGTGGATGTGTTGGAAATTATAACAAGCTAGCTCCTGAACTCAGATCTGACTAGACAGATTTAGATCTGCCTAATGATGTATGAGGAACAAACCATGGATATGGGAGCTGGGATTTTTATGGGAGATGGAGGGGGAAGTAGGGAACACTAGGACAGTTTATATGGAATTTTCTGAGGTGGTTTGACAGGGGAAATAGATTTTATGGTGTAGGTGGGTCGGATCTAGACTACACAGGACAGAATAAAATCCCACCTGAGATCTAATTTTTCAAGGGAGTAAATGGACTCTAAAAATCGTGAAACAATTTGTGGGATGGTGGTTTGATGGACAGAATACCCAGTCCAAATTTAAGATGGATCTGAAATTGGTAAGGTGGTCGAGCTACGGAAGAACTAGGATGCTAACATGTAGATCTGCACAGAAGGCAGATTGCTAGGGGTAGAAAGATGGAATTGGGAAAAATAGATAACGTTGGATTACTGACCTAAATTAGGGACATTGGCTCTAATGAAGATGGGGAAGAGGTCAAGACTATCCAAGCCCTATGGAGGATCAACAAGCTACAACAGCCTGCAGAGAGCATTGAAGAAGACAAGGAGCAATGAAAATCTTATGTAATTGCTCTTAGGGGATTGAGACCCAAAGTGACTCATTGATGTAATAATGCTTTCTTTTGATGAAATAAAAGATTTTTCCTTAATTGAGCCAAAAAAATATTTCAGAATGATCAAATCTTCCAAATCACTTAGCTTCTGTCTCTCTGTTCTGAGCCCCGACTAGCCTCAAGCCGTCAATTGCTTGAACAATGCCTTCAGTCACGTCGTCAATTGTTAAATCTATTTTCTTAAAAGTAAAATAAAAACCATGATTGACGCCCTCTCCCTCTGGCATTGATTAATTAGCGCCCCAAAATAAGGCATTGATTCGTTACAAATTTCCTGTTGGATATTTCAATAATTTCCTCAAATAACGCCTTAACAAATGTCGTGCCTTAACAAACTGACACCTCCTACGCCGGTCGTCAATCCAAAACTAGTAATGATTATTTCCATTGCATCAATCAAAATCCCATTAATATTCTGACAACCATTTCAATTCCCCATGCAGGAAGATAAATAATGTCTTAGTTTCTATCGTCAAATAATTTAAAGGTGACTTAATCTCAGCCGTCAATTCATTAAGAGACGACGCCGCTGGTGGCGTCAATTAGTTTCGAACGTTAACTGCCTCACCTTCCCTCTTTTCTTCCCTTTCCTTACTTATTCCCTCATTCTCTCATTTCTCTTTCTCTCCTCTCTGCGATGAACCCTAACCACATCGCTTTTCATTTCTCCCCATTCTCATCTCTCTCCTATCCTCATCTCTCATTTTCTCACCTCTATTCCATGGCGGGCCCTAGCAAGCGACAACGGGTCATGGCCCTCGACGTCGTCGACCTCGGCGAGGATCAACCCACCGAGGAGGAAGTCCCTCTAGCGGCAGCCGAAGAAGCTCCACCGGTGGATCACGGCGGTAATGGGGAAGAAGCAACCGAAGAGGCTAGGACCGAAGGGGAAGAAGAGGAAGATGAAGGAGATGGGGATGATGAAGATGATGAAGACGATGACGAAGAAGAAGAGGAAGAAGCCCCTCCTCCTAGACAACCTCTCCGGGGAGGATTCATCATGCCCGAACGAAGCAAGGTAGGTTTCTACCACTATCCATTTCATTTTTTTTATTTATCCATATTTTTTAATGAAATTTCATACATTTTCGTAGCATCGGGGTGAATAGTATACTTTGATCAGTGAGCTTCTTCTAGAATCTTATTTTTCAATTCTGGGCAATCTAGTACGCAAGTCTTTTCATGAAACAATAGCCTTCCATCAAATGTTAGCTTGAAATCGGGTTGCTCATTTATCTTGCCTTTAATCTCCACTTTTATTGGGTCATCATCTTGTAACTCCTTGATCTCGGAGAATAAGTGAGGATGTAAGCTCATGTGAGATAAAGTAACACATCCTTTCTCCACATCTAAATTGAGATTCAATTTAGAAAATTATTCTACCATCTTCCATTCTTGAATCATACAACTGGCCAATAATGCTCTCAACTTTCGACTAAGGGGCATCAGCTACAGGGTTACCCTTTCCTGGATGATATTGTATAGAGAAGTCGACGTCCTTGAGATATTCTAGCCAGCACCTTTACCTCATGTTCAATTCCTTTTGAGAAAATCGGTACTTTAAACTTTTGTGATCAGAATATACTGTGAATTATTCTCCATAAAGATAGTGCCTCCAAATCTTTAAAGTAAATACTACCGCGGTCAATTCTAGATCGTGCACCAGGTAGTTTTCTTCATGCTTCTTGAGTTGCCGGGAAGAATATGCAATCACCTTCCCTTGTTGCATCAACACACATGCAAGTTTGACGCCTGATGCATCGGTATATACCTCAAATTTCTCCCCTTTAATTGGCAAAGCTAATACCGGGACAGTGGTCAAACGGTCTTTCAGAGTTTGGAAGCTTTCTGCACAATCTTCGACCCATGCATATGGATTCTCCTTCCTTGTCAATCTTGTAAGTGGAACAACAATTTTGGAGAAATCCTTGAAAAATCATTGGTAGTAACCAGCTAGACCCATAAAACTACGGATCTCAGTAGCATTTATGGGTCTTTCCCAATTCTTTACCACCTCTACCTTTGTCGGATCAATGGAAATCCCCTTCTTTGAAATCACATGTCCCAAGAATGATACTTCCTCAAGCCAGGAATCACATTTACTGAATTTTACAAATAATTGATTGTCCCTCAATAATTGTAGTGCAATCCTCAAATGCTCTTTGTGGCCCCACTCCACCTTCCCAAGGAGCATTAAACCCCATTCCTCCATTCCGAGGGAATCCCACCTCCCAACCACCAAATCTACTCTATTCTAAGAAGATCTTTGATCCTCCCCACACAATCTCCCTCTTCCCAACCCAATCTTCTCCCTTCCCCACACAATCTTCCCACTTTACAGAGAATAATTCACTGTGTACTCAGATCATAAAAGCCTCAAGTACTTATTCTCCCAAAAGGAGCTGAACATGCAACAAAGATGTTGGCTCAAATATCTCAAGGATTTCGACTTCATTATACAGTACCATCTTGGTAAGGATAATTTTGTAGCTGATGCCCTTAGTCGAAAGTCGAGAACAATATTGGCCAACTATATGATACAAGAATGGAAGTTGCTGGAGAAATTCTCTGAGCTTGATATCAGTACAGATGAGAAGAACATGTGTATTATTCTATCTAATTCGCCTACATCCAGATTTGCTACCTGAAATCAAGAAGCTGCAGGAAGAAGATCCCACACTAGTGGAGATAAAAAGCAAGCTGGACGAGAGACTTGATTTTAAGCTGGCACCTGATGGCAGACTGCAATTTCATGAACGGACATGTGTGCCTGACAGTCCCGAATTGAAGAAGAATATTCTTGAAGAAGCTTGTCAATCGAGGTACATGATCCACCCTAGAGTCACTAAGATGTACCAAGATTTGAAAAGAACTTTCTGGTGGCCTAACATGAAAAGGGAGGTAGCGGACTTCGTATCTCGCTGCCAAACATGTCAACAAGTGAAGGCGGAACATCAAAAATCCACCGGAAAGCTACATCCGCTAGATATTTCCAAGTGGAAGTGGGAAGACATTGGCATAGACTTTATCATGGGTTTGCCCAAGTCTAGGGGCGGATATGATGGAGTATGGGTAATTATCGACTGGCTAACTAAATCGGCCCATTTCTTACCTATCAAAAGCTAATGGTCAGTCGATGTACTTGTTGTCCTGTATATTAAGGAGGTGGTTAGATTGCATGGAGTCCCGGTGTCGATTGTATCCGACCGAGACCCACGCTTTACCTCTCATTTCTAGAAAAGTCTACAACACTCTCTGGGGATGAAACTCAACTACAGCACCCCTTTCCATCCCTAGACAGATGGATAGATGGAACAAACAAATCAGGTTGTGTAAGATATGTTGAGAGCATGCATTATAGACTTCGGCGGAAGCTGGCATGACCACTTACCACTAGCCAAATTTACATATAACAACAGCTATCAAACCAGTATACAGATGGCACCTTTTGAGGTACTGTATGGTAGGAGTTGCCGATCTCCTATATGCTAGGATGAAGTTAGTGAAAGATAAATTCTAGGCCCAGACATGGTAAGAGAATCCACCGAGAAGATACACCTCATTAGAGAAAGGTTAAAGATAGCACGGTGGCCTCCTGGGTATCGTGGCGTGCTCCTGGCACCTCTGACATGACTTAGCATACTTGCAGCAGTCGTCAAACATCGTCAGCCAATAATAGCCAAGCTTCTTTATTTCAATTTCCATTTTCGGCCCCGCTTGGTGTGCACCGGCTGCTCCAATGTGAACCTCCTTCATAACTCTCCAAGCCTCTTCAATGGATAGGTATCAGAGGAGTAGCTTTCACTTAGCATCCACCACAATTCAAAACAGTATCCCATTTCGTAGTTCATAGGAGTCCTTTGTTCTGATCAGTCTAATCTTCTCTTCTATTTGCTTGGGCAGTTCTCGGTACTTGAACCGTTGCATAAGAAGGTCTCTCCAGTCAGGCAGACTGACAGCTTCTGCTGTGGCGACCTCCCATTCCTCTTCTTCTTCCAGTCCTTCTTCTACTATGGTAGGCACTTGGCATTGGTTGATCACTCGAATGTCGAGTGACCCATCAGGTGGGACTGCCGGCGAGCTTGCCAACTTCGCAAGGGCGTCGGCTTGAGCATTCTCTCCTCTGGCGATGTGGCCTCAAGGAGGAAGAACCACCCCATGAGCCCCTTCATCTTAGTATGGTAAGGGAGTAGCTTCGGCTTCCGAACATCGAACTGTCCCTGGACTTGCTTGACGACCAACAATGAATCACCAAATACTTGTAGCATTTTAATCTCCATTTGTAGGGCAATCTGGAGGCCGATAATTAGGGCTTCATACTCTGCTTCATTATTTGTGCAGGGTTTGTTGATGCAGCAAGAAGTGTGCTCCACTTCTCCATCTGGAGATTTAAGGACGATGCTAGCTCTGGCCTGTATCTTGGTACGCCCACAGGATGCTATCTCTATTCTGGAAGTCCCATCAAAATACAGCTGCCAGACAGCCTGTTGGACTTGGTTTGCTTCTAGTACTTCATCAGTTTCGTGGCTACCGGGGATTCATCGGGCACGGGGTGTGCCGCGAAGAAGTCCGCGATGGCTTGCCCTTTAATGGCCTTCTGCGGCACGTAAGTGACGTCAAACTCCATCAATAGTATGGCCCACTTGCCAAGGCGCCCCTTCAGGACCGGTTGGGAGAGAATGTGCTTGATGGGATCAGTCCTAGGGATCAGGCTCACTTCATGGGACAGTATATAGTGTCTCAATTTCTTTACTATGAAGACCAAGGTCAGACAGACATTTTCGATAGGAGTGTATTTGGCTTCTGCCCCCACTAAACTACGACTGACATAGTAGAGAGTGTTGTTTCTGGCCTCTTTTGAGAAGTCTGTCTCTATCAGTAATTGGTGACTAGGGCAATGGATGCCAATTGAATTAGCCACCATTAGAATGGACGCTATTTCTTTCGTGCCTATTACTATTCACAGAATGGGCGACCACCATAGTGGACGCGAATTCTGTAATTGGTGGCGACCTGAGTCGACGCCAATTTCCCAAATTCACGCATGTCTTGGTTTCATACGGGATTAATCACTATGTCATCCTTTATTAAAGTTCAGTCCTTGAAATCTCTATTATATGAATCTACCTTATTATCCTACAATGGCTTATTTCTTGGAATTCTATTGGCTATAAGCTATAGCGGATGTTGAAATATTTACATGACTCAATGCTTGGTAATTATAGGGCCCGATTTGGCCCTGGGAGGAGCGCCCGAAACTACTTGTGCCCATGGGAGCCATATTGACCACGGTGTGACATTGCACCAAAGTGCATGACTTGCTTGATTGTGACATTTCACGAATCTCTATAGTGCTTGACTTGACTTGACATGACGTGACTTGCATGGCCCGAAAGGGGTATTTACTTGCTTGAACTTAGAAATAGTCAATTCTCATGACATGACTTGATGTCCTTGTTAACTTGACATGATTATCTTGAAATCTTGCTAGCTCGTCTATATTACTTCTTGCTAGTCCACTCTTGAGGTTATATCACGTTCATGCATAGCTATACTTGCACTTCATGTAACATATAATTTACTTAAAGCAACCATATGTGTCACGCAAGCCCACTATTGCACCGGTCAGCATCAAGGTGAAGCCAAGGATAAGAGACCCCAAGGGGTGGAACATGATATTAAAATTGGGTTATCAGCTAGGCATGGGTCTCGGTGCCCAATTGCAGGGGCGGACCAAGCCCATCCCAAAGGGAAGAAAAATGAATAGAAGAGGCCTCAGATACCGAGAGTCATCGTTATCAGTTTTGGGAGGCTCGGGGCCGCTAACCTGGGACTACCGTCAGCATTTCATGAAGGGGCCGTTACTGCCCGGCACTCTGAAGACATCACCCAACCAGAACAAGAAAGAAGGTGCTGCCTGTATAGTGTCCGGACCACCTTTGCCACCAAAGGGGCCAGTTGATGATGTCGATGACTATTTTGAAGCTTTCTCCAAGTTGTTTTATGAAAGGGAAGATCTGAGAAAACTCGAGGTGCGGGTTATAAAGCATTCACGCGGGAAGCCAGCCCAGCGTCTGTGGGAAGAGGGGAGCCTGTCTCCCTCTATCTCTATCTCTCTCTCTCTCTCTGCCCCCTCTGCGTCTCTGTCTCCCTCTATCTCAGACAGAAGGGAGAGACGGAGGGGGGGGGGAGAGAGAGAGAAAGAGGATGGGAGATAGAGATTGAGAGAGATAGAGAAAGAGGGTGTGGGAGGTGGAGAGAGAGAGATTGAGAGAGAGGGTGAGAGACAGAGAGAAAGAAAGTGTGAGAGTGTGAGAGTGTGGGAGACAGAGAGAGAGAGAACACGGGAGGAGACAGACAGATAGAGACGGAGAGAGAGGATGAGAGACAGATAGAGAAGCGAGTCCGAAGAAGAGGGGGAGACAGAGGGAGTCCGAAGGAGAGGGGAAGATAGAGAGAGTGTCCAAGGGAGAGGGGGAGAGCTCAGAGAGAACTCGAGGGAGAGGGAGAGCTCAGAGAGATTGATAGAGAGGGTGAGACAAAGAGACAATCTGTGGGAGAGGGGGAGATAGAGAGAGAGTTTGGGGGAGAGGGAGAGACAGAGCTGACCAGCAGTCGGCGGGGAAGGAGCTCTAGCAGCTATCAACTTCAGGGAGAACTCCCGCTTCAACGGAAGCTCGATGCCTTGATCTGCCTGTCCACTTTGAGATCCGACGTCAGCGAACTCGATTGCACACCTCTCGCTTGCGATTGAGGCAGCAAGCCGGCAGAGGGCCACCTAGGGGTCCGGCGAGTGCGTGCAGAGATGTAGGGGAGAGTGAGAGTGTCGGGGGTGTGAGGGAGAGCGTCTGGGTGGGGACGAGGGCTCGACCGTGGGGGCTTTTAAGTCCACCCCGGTTCACCAGTTTGTGCACCGGTTCACGAATCGGTTGACATTTTCGCACTCGCTGAATCACGCCCCCGCCCAAAGAAAACGAGAAAGGGGAACTGAGGTGTTCCATTTCTCGCGGACACACCGAGATTGAGATCTTGCCGAGATCTCGCGAGATGGCATTCCATGTTCAGTAGCACAGTTGGATCTTGGACCTAAGCCACTAAAGATGTCTTGCATGAGAGCTGCTGAGTGTTTGATTACCGACTTATGGATTTCAGATAAGTGGTCTTGTATAGTTAGTTATTCGGACTCAATGGAACTCTTGCGAAGGCAATTAGTTTGACAACAATGGAGCATTCACTCTCAGTATGATATAAGAGAGAGAATGTCCTGCGGAACTGTACTAAAAATCTCTGGCCAAGGTATAGGGGTTCATTATGAAAAATGAGTTTTTCTAATGAACCTTTTTGGACCTTGTGTTGTTTCTGCGTCTTCCTTCATCTTCGTGTTAGTTTATACCTCGTGTTGTTTCTACATCTTCGTGTTGTTTTTCCGTTTAAAATACCTCATGTCATTTTTGTGTCTTATACACTTTTGCGTTGTTTTCTGGTATCACACCTCGTGTCATCTTTGTACTTTAATACCACATGCACATCTCATTAACGAGAAAGCCTACCTTGTGTCGCTTTTCAAAAACCATTTCTCGAGCAAGTTTGTCATTCCTCAAGCAAGCTTTTTTGAAAAAGCATACCCCGTGTTGTTTCGTTGAAGGCTTACCTCGTGAAGGCTTACCTCGTGCATGTTTTGGAAACCTCGTGCAGGTATTACTTGGTGGGTTTTATTATTCGTGCTGTTTTGCTAAAGTGTCTTCATGCAGCTTTTTAGCCAGAACCTTACCTAGTGTAGATCATTGTAGTACCTCGTGTACATTCAGGCTAAACATCTTATGCCTCGTGCACACTTTCCATACCTTATGCACATTTCTGGGGTTAGCAATGGTGGAGCACATTTCTACCTCGTGCATCTTTTTCTCTTATATCCACCTCGTGCATGTTTACACTGATAAACCTCGTGCACATTCCTTGGGCTGCATACCTCATGTAGGCTCTGTCTGTACGTATGCTTCACGCAGCCTTTTCTCTTCCTCGTACAAGAATATTTTGATGAAACCTAAACTTATGATTGTTCTTCTGTTATTATAGGTGTGTCTTTGAAGAAGATGAGGTTGGCACGTGATCCAATGATAAAGGGCATGCCAGAGACGTGACACATGGAGAACCAGCCTCTAGGAGAATGACACATGGAGAAACATTCTGGATGGGAAGGTGTGGGAGACACACGCCAGGGTTGCTGCTACTGCTGATATAAAAAGGAGTCTTCTCATTTGTTAGAAGCGCAGAAGCACAGATAGAAGACTTTGAGAAGAAGCAGGAGTTGGGCGACGCCCGTTCGATCTAGAAGTGAAAGAGAGAAACATAGAGTGAAAGAAGAAGAGGAAAAGAAGAAGAGAAGAGAGTCTGTGAGGTGTATGAAAGAATTGCTGAGAGAGAGTGTTTTCATCTCAGTCTCGTGGTTAAAAACCAGAGCTGAGTCTGCTCATCTGTTTGAGCTACATCATCATGTTGAGATTTTCTCATTTTTCCTTTGCTTTCCTTCTGTTTTCTGTTTTGTTCTGTGAAACTATCTTCCAAGCTGTTAGTCCGCAGTTGTAGAGGAGGAGTCCCCTGGTCGGGTTAAGCTGTAGTCCCCAGCCGTTGCAGAGAATGTGGTTCTCTGGACAGCAAGCTGTAAAGCTCAGTGGGTGAGGAAGATTCCTCAAACAGTAAGCTGTGAGGCTCAGCGGTTGTAGGCTAAGCTGTAAGGCCCAACAGACTCAAGTTATGTTGCGCAGCAGTAAGCCATACTCAGGTTTGAGAGTAGGGTGGACGTAGATCTCGAGTCTGAGATCGAACCACCTAAAAATTTGCTGTCCAGTGTGGTTGTTCTTTGTGTGTGGTTTGCTCATCTTGTATCAGTATTTCACTTATCATTCTGCAGCCAGTGATTGTTACATTCTGCATCTACTTTACCACTTAAAAGTCAAAAGGAGGGTGACCGATCTATTCACCCCCACTCTAGATCGCCCTTTAGCTGTTCAACACTCAGCACGTGTCCGGCGCCCCCAACCACGTGTGCACACACAGACCACGCGCTCTAGGTCAGATCCTCCAGTTGATTTTTCCCCCAGCCCAGACTCATGCTACACAGACGAGAGGCCCTATGGTAACCAACCTAAAAACTGTCACACCGGGTGTAGCTCTCCACCTACTCTCTGGTAGGCCAACACACACTTGCCCAGGAAGCTACGACTAGTGGGGGGTCATTAAATGTGAACACGAAAAGTCACGTACGCACCCATTGCGAGTAACACGGAGTACCAGGTGGCTTGGGGCCACCAGACTCAGGATGATCCACTAGACCAACTAAACCCAACGGTCTTTGAGTCATGAGACTCGGGTCAAGATCGTGGCACCGGGACGGGTCCATGCCGTCAATCTGGGCTAGCCCTAGGTCAGAAACCACTGTAGAATAATTTAAAAGGGGGCTTGCGGCCGCCGAGTTCGGTCCTCTTTAAGGAGGGAAATATCAGAAAGCCCCCAGTCCTAGGCTGGGTCATAAGACTCACAGTTCATAGGCCATACGCATGGCCCTCACGGAAACCGCTTCCTTTAGAAGCTAGGGAATAGCCCTCCGCACTCATACCGATACACGGTGACTCAATCCAACGAATGCACTGGAGTCTGAGAACATACGGGGTTGCCCGGCCCTTCACAACTCATAGGGACTCTAATTGAGGTAATCATGACACCTCTCGAGTCACGAAGAATCATGCAGACACCTCTTTTACGAATCCGTATCGCATACAGACACCTCGAGGCAAAAAAATTTGAAACACGGTGGCCTAGGGGCTGAATAGGCTGGGCGGCCAAGCGTCTAGAGGCCTGGGCTGCCACATCAGTGGCCGCCTAGCACCAAGGCACCCCTTGGCCTGGGCAGTCACACCTTTGGCCGCCCAGAGGTCTGGGCGGCCATCGTCATGGCTGCCCAGACCTGGGCCATACTCGGTGACGGCGGCCAGGGTCCTGGCCAACCAGCACCCCTGGGCGGCCAGACCTTTGGCCGCCTAGTGAGCTGGGTGGCCAGGGTCTTGGCTGCCCAGACCAGGGCACAGACGACCACCTATGTGGTCATCTCCTGCGTTTTCCGGGGAATGGGCCGAGCTCGGTTCCACGTCCCATTTGCCTCTCCACGAAGGGAAAAACAAGGGGAATCCATCCCTAGACATTCCTACCATCGTAAAACCAAATTCAAACCACAATAGGGGCCCGAATCTGCCGAAAATCGTCGCTCACCCTAAACATGCAATTTTGACCCCAGCGTGAAATAAACCCACGCTCGGCTCACCTTGGGCTACCAAACTCACGGGAAATGGAATACAGGGGTTAAGGAGCCATCCCCCTACCTCCACCGAAGATTAATTTTGTGTGCCGAGGATGCCGATCTATCATGAAAACGTCGCTTGAGCCATCGCCGAAGCCCCAAGCTCGCGAACGACTAACGCCACGCCACCACGCCTCGATCCTCAACCCATACTCGTGCTCCTCACCCCATGAGCCTCGCCGCCTCGCCCCCCCGCCTTCTTCCGTCGGCTGCCGGAGAAGAGAGGGAGAGAAAGTGAGAATGGTGCGGACACACGCCGCAATACATGCCGGTGGATGAAGACACGGCGGGACCCGGATAGCTCGTGGAGGACGTGGACGCATCGGCCGAGCCTTCATCTTCATTTCCCATTTGTTTGGCCTTGTTGGGCCCTATTTGGAGCTTGTGAACAATTAATGGGTTGTGATAGTGTGTGATGTGACACGACCTCGGTCCTACTAGCAAACAAGCACATGCGCAACCGAACGGGCCGATATCGGCGGCCGACTCACTCGACACTCGCCCGAACCCAAGATTACTTGAATGAATAAAAGCTTGATTCCTTAATTGAGCCAATCAAAGTGTCTTCAACTTGCGTCAATAAAAGTGTTCAACCACTGATCAAAAAAGTTCATTGTTTCTATTCAAAAAGCGCAGTCTCTGTGTAAAATAGCGACTGCCACAGGGCGTGGGAATTCCCTGAGCCGCACCCCCCTTACGGGCGCTAATTCTTTTAGCTTCATCGTATTAATATCATCAACAAAAAACAAATGGCTGGATATAGCACCCTGTTACAGAGTCGTTGTATAAGAAACAATGCCCCCTTAAATCGCCGTATATCATTAATGCCCTTCTCTCACATCTCTCTCTTATTTTTAACAAAAAAAT
Organism: Amorphophallus titanum; assembly: GCA_024336825.1. NCBI lineage: Eukaryota > Viridiplantae > Streptophyta > Magnoliopsida > Alismatales > Araceae > Amorphophallus > Amorphophallus titanum. Next base: position 328,132 of record JANBPO010006369.1, read on the forward strand.
TCAAGGTGAAACTAGCGCCTCTACACGTTGTCATTTAATCATAAATAGCGCTCTTCGCATGGTCGCCTATCACGAATGACCTTTGCATGATAGCCTCATAATTACCTGACAGTCTGAATTTCCTAAATATACATAAAGAAGTGGCGCCTGTTTACACAGTCGTGTTATCACAATGTAGCGTCTTGGCAACAGTCGCTATTATCAAAATTTCCAAAAATTAAGACTTCTTCTAAACAACGCCTCCGTACATGGCTGTTTTAATCATAAATAGTGCCCTTCCTCTGGTCGCCATTTTTTTAAAAAACCTTAAACAAAAAATAACCCGTTAAGCCTTGTCCCTCCATGTCCCTCCATTCTCATTTCCCTGCTGTCATCCCCCTCCATTCCCTGCAAACTCACCGGTGACGATCCTCCTCCCCCCCCCCCCCCCATGGAATACGCTGGTGCTTCCAGCTCTGGAAAGAGGCGGCGGGTTATGGTGCCCGCCGTCGTCTTCCTCGATGACCCCGAAGGGGAGGTTCCCCCTCTCGCAGCAGATGAAGCCCCGGTGGCAACTGATGCTCCGGCGATGGAATATGCCGGCGACGTGGAAGAAGAAGAAGAAGAAGAAGAAGGAGAAGAGGAAAGAGGAGAAGAAGAAAGGGGAGAAGAAGAAAGGCATGTGGAAGGAGGTGGTGATAGAGATGAGGCTCGCGGTGAAGAGATCCGCGGCGGCGGTGGTGAAGGGCATGGCGGCGACGACGAACCCGGCGGTGGTGCACCACCTCCTCCTCCTCCCCACTGGCCAATGCGGGGAGGGTTCATGGAACCCGCGCCGAAGAAGGTAAGTGTATATTATTATTATTATTATTATTATTTTATGTATTTGAAAAAAAACAAATCATGGGAGATGAAGGGCTGCAATACTTCTATGATGGGCCAAAGCAGTATGAAGACTTCCCATGCATCAGCACCGTGGTTGCCCGCAAGAAGCATGCGAAGCCCAAGACGGACACGAAGATCCCCTCCAGGGGGCGCCAAAGTGGGCCTAACCCGATGGCGGTCGATCCACTGACACACTGCGCGGTGTACTTAACGTACTGGCTGTGTTCATTTGTAATGCCGTACGGAGATGAAACAGTGATCCGGCCAGATGCGATCTACCCGGCATGCCAGATGGCATGGGGGATTAAGCTGTCTTTATGTCCGGCTACCCTTTGCCTGATATACAAGGCGCTGGGGGATGTCAGCACCCACCAGTTCCTGCGGCAGGCCCGATATGTGTGCCCATTGCATTTCTTCAATGCGTGGGTTTGTTCTCTATTCTCGGAGTTCGCCTCGCGTGCTATCCAGGATTGGGAGCTCATGCCGCGGATGCTGGAGTGTGCCAGTGCTGAGCCGGCCTCTACCTCTTTGCGGCTATATGATATCCGGGCCCGATTGACAATAGTCCCTCAAGATGCTACCGGGACTATTCATTTTTGGGCACTGCTGCGCACTCCAGCCCCCTGGTGAACAGTAGAAGAGAGTGCAAGGATGACCAGGTGGAGAAGTACGTCCATCCAGTTAGCCAAGCAAATGTGGTCCATCTGCTGCTGGAACCCGAGCTAAGGGACTGGGCGTTGTCCATCCGTCCCAGCGTGCTGGCGTTCAGAATGGGGGAGACGTTGCTGTTGGAGCCGTATTACCCCTTCTGCTTTGGTCAAAATTTTGGCTATGACCAGTATATTCCCGTACACAGTGCCCAATTCGGCCTGGTGACGTGGACTCTTCGGGCAGGCTTGGTCGCAGAGAACGCCAGAGTCTGGTGGGACTTCTTCCACCGAGCAGACGCCACCACCTTCAGAGTGCCAGCCCCTGGTCGCGTCCCTCGGGTGACACCAGAATATGTAAAGTGGTAGAACGCCCACACGGCCTTTTATTGGTCACACAAGACCGACTGTTGGGATGGGGTGGAGAGAAGGTTCCTGAACCGGCAACCCGTGCCCGTCCTTGACGTCGATGCGGAGCACCTCCTACGCCCGTGGCATGGCAAGAGCAAGGATGTGGCCGACTACATGATCGTCCGCAAGGCGGCCCGGGAGGGCAAATCGGCGCCACAGGCCAAGCTGCCTCCGGTGGTGAAAGATGACTTTAAGAAGACCCTGTGGGACCTCTGTCGCATCGAAACGGCGTCATGGGTAAAATCGGGTATCCCACCACGTGAAAACCCGAAAGGGCTCGTGGGCAAAAGCAAGAGGGGGCTGACTTCGGTGAAAACTCGAAAGGGCGCTTAAGTCAGTAAAGTTGTTATCTAAAAAAGTTCCTCTTTGTTCTCCTCCTGTTGAAGCTCCCAAGGGACGATCACCTAAAGTCCCACCAGAGATCCCGCAACAAACCTTTGCTCGACCCTTGTCATCATCGGCGAGATCGGTCGACCACTGCCCTCAACCCGGACCTTCCGTCCTCGTTGATGAATCTATCCTTTGCTTCGGCGTGTAACCCATGTCGATGAACAAACCTATGTTTGACCCTTGTCATCATCGGCGAGATCGGTCGACCTCTGCCCTCAACCTGGACCTTCTGTCCTCGTTGGTGAATCTATCCTTTGCTTTGGCGTGTAGCCCATGTCGATGAACAAACCTTTGCTCGACCCTCATCATCATCGGTGAGACCGGTTGACTTCTGCCCTCAACTTGGACTTTTCATCCTCGTTGATGAATCTACCTTTGCTTCGGCATGTAGCCCATGTCGATGAATAAACCTATGTTCGGCCCTCGTCATCATCAGTGAGATCGGTCGACCTCTGTCCCTTAGCTCGGACCTTCCGTCCTCGTTGATGAATCTATCCTTTGCTTCGGTGGGTAGCCCGTGTCGATGAATAAACCTTTGTTCGACCCTCATCATCATCGGTGAGACCGGTCAACCTCTGTCCCTCAACTTGGACCTTCTGTCCTTGTTCATGAATCTACCCTTGCTTCGGCATGTAGCCCATGTCTATGAATAAACCTATGTTCGACCCTCGTCATCATCGGCGAGATCGGTTGACTTCTGCCCTCAACTTGGACCTTCCGTCCTTGTTAATGAATCCACCTTTGCTTTGGCATGTGGCCCATGCCAATGAACAAACCTATGTTCGACCCTCGTCATCAGCGGCGAGATCGGTCGACTTCTGCCCTCAACTTAGACTTTCCGTCCTTGTTGATGAATCCACCCTTGCTTCGGCATGTAGCCCATGTCGACAAACAAACCTATGTTCAACCCTCGTCATTATTAGCGAGATCGGTCGACCTCTGCCCTCAACCCAGACTTTTCGTCCTTGTTGATGAATCCACCCTTTGCTTCGGCATGTAGTCCGTGTCGATGAACAAACCTATGTTCGACCCTCGTCATCATCGACGAGACCGATCAACTTCTGCCCTCAACTTAGACTTTTTATCATCGCTTCTCTTCCTGATCCTCCACCCCTAACTCTCCCTTCTCTCCTGGTTTCCTATATGAACTAAAATATTAATATTTTAGTCTCTATAAAATTATTACTATCAATGTCAGCTAAAGTTAACTACACTGAACCATCAAATAACATTTACCACTATAAACATTTTATTTACCGTGATAACATATATATATTGCAGTTTAGCCTTAGCCCATTTGATTGGGATTATTGAGGTGAATTCTTTTAAAACAAAATCTCTGCATAGAATGAATGTCGGAGTGTCATAGATTTTGCGCCTTGCCTCTTCTTGTGTATTTCTCTCTATGTTTTAAAAAATTCACCTAGTATAAAAATCGAGATAATTTGGATCATTTAGTTGGGATGAAATTATGCAGCCCCTACTAATCCCAACCAAACGGGGTTTTAGAACTTATATGACGTAATTGACCAACTGCTCATTCCATTTCTAATCAATCGTACGTGAAACTTGGAAGTCTTCTAGCAGAACCAGCTCATTCCCTTAACACCACAAGTTATGTGGGGGGAGATTAATTACATACTTAATAAAATCGTGTGCTTCCCATAAAATCGTGTGCTTGTCACTCCCCTTTAATTTGTTGCCGACGGTGATGAGTCCACGCGCATCGAATTGGAATGGAATTAGTCGTTGTGAGTCCTAATTTCACGTCTTCAATGAGCGTCGTCTGTTAAGATAGTGGTCATCCCGAAATTTTCCCCACCGCCCGCGGTCACGATCGACCTGCCTAGCTGGGGAATTGTCTTGTTGTGAAAACGAATATATTATACATCACGAAGAAGTAGAAGTTATAACCAGTCTGTAACCATCCATATATCACGGTGACCTGCTAATGGTTAACCACATGGATATACATATTAATAAATGTAAATTTATTAATAAATTTTTCTACATTAAATAATGTGAAAAAGATATATATGAAAAATAAATTAAAACTCTACAATTAAAATATGTGACTTTGAGTCTGGTCAAGTTATTAATTTCTCTTCTTTGATTGGACATCATGCGCCCACTCACCTTGGAAAATGACTTCGCTTACTCGGCTTGACTTGGACACATTGTGAATATTTTTTTCACTAAAATTAAAATTGAAGGGCATAGATTAATTAAGTTACGGTACAAGAAATGTTGCTCGTCGCCTTTAAATGGGATTAATTAACTCGTGGAATTCATTTAAGTTGACATCACCTATATAGAAATGAGATTATTTCTATAGAGATTATTTAAAATAAACCCCCTCCCCCACGCCCTTTCCCATTTCCCCTCTCATTATGAGTTTACTAATTTACCGTAGTACTACCCTGTGGGCATTTCGTGGACAGACCCGGTGAGGAGAGCCAATGTGCGTAATGCTCGTACAGCAGATGCGAGGACAGCCTAGAGCATAAAGTGCCTTGGTTGGGATAAGTGTACGGCACTGACGGGTGCAGAGGCGCGTACCCCGTGCCAGGTAGTAGGACATGGCCATGCTGATGGGCGTAGAGGCACAAACCTTACCCAGTCCCAAGGAGAGGTGTGTGTGTGTATGTATGTGCCTCCACCCCACTTGAGGATAGGGTGTGGGTCGTCTGCGTGAGACGTGAGAGAAGGGTGGCCGAGGTTGAGATACCGACAACGTTGTCGTGGCCCTCCCGGCAATTGAGAATGGCTTACACGATGGTGAGATCATGGCTCCCCTCTTGGTTCTTGACCGAGCTTTCTCCGACTTTGAGGTCATTGTCCTCTCGAAACTGGAGGTTGCACCTTCGACTGCGTAGTCTAGGTTGTGGCTTCCGTCAGTGTAGACGAGCCCTCACGATAGAGGTGTTGTAGATCCTTCCCGGTAGTGTAGCTGTGGGTTGCTGTTGGTTCAGCAGTTTCAAATTTGAGGTCCAGACGTTTTCACTGAGATTAGTAGTATCTTAGTGTCTTCCTCAGCAGCTTCAGGAGCAACCAGCTACGTCATCTTCTCCTGTCTATGGACGTCATGGATGGGCCGAGTGGAGGCACAGGTGGGTAGGTGGGAGAGGTTTTAGGCGACGCCGGGAATTGAGGCGTCAATGGCTGGAGCAGGCGCAGGACTCAGAGGAGACTGTGCAGCAGCCTGTTGTGAGATAACCATGACACGGACTGTCAGAGCGACTAGGGTAGTGCCCAAGGTGCGATAGTTTTCATGTTGGCCATCCTTGCCAGGTGGACGTGGAAGAGTTGAGGTGTTTCCAATGCGACCGACTGGGGCACCTGATTCGTGACTGCCCGGAGAGGAGGAGCTGTTATAGGTGCAATCGGGTTGGGCATGTGATCCGTGAGTGCCACCAACAGCCACCTCAGCCATGATTGTTCTTTGGTGACCTTAGTGAGGCATGCGAGGCAGGTGACCACATTTTGATTGGGCTGAGACATTTGTGTATAGAAGGTACGATTATGATTTTGCTTGACTCCTTGCCTACTGTTGATGTTTCTTTTTGTGTTCTCCCTATAGGTTATAAATATCGAGTTAGAATTAAATTTGTGGGGTGGTGGTTTCCCTATAAGCCCAATAGTTTAACAAACCTAGCACGGTCAAATGACGCCAGAGGGCCAGCGTGGCCCAACACTACCAAGGGGGCAACCCTGATCGGCCCACCTTTGTAAGAAGGATGTGGAAGCCCTAGCCCCGTACCCTGTGTCAGGCTAGAAATCAGAAAGAGGGCGACAATGGGGCTACCTCGAGCTACGAAGGGCCTCGACCTGACCATAATCTCAGGAGATCTGGAGCAGTAGCTCGACCCCAGGAGTTATCAGGAGGTCTAGAGTGCTAGCTCAATCCCGAGCCGTTCCAAGAGTTCCAAAGAATTGACTCAGTCTCGAGTTATTCTCGGAGACCTCAAGAGGTAGCTCGACCCCAACCTCAGGAGATCTAGAGTGGTAACTCGACCCCAGATGTTATCCGGAGGCCTAGAGTGCTAACTCTATCCCGAGTGTAACGACCCATGATTCGAGTAGTGGAAAGGAACCGATGCGACCCGAATCTCGACCCGCCACTCACGAGCTACAGAGCTCAGAAGAGTTACTTATTGGTGTGGGAGTGCACAAGAATCTAAAATAAATGTAGGAACTGAGATGCATAATTTAATTAACACAGAAATAAATAATCATGTAATTAAGTAGTTATACACTTAGAATTCTAAGTCCATAATAAGTACAGTCAATGGGAGAAAAGTACAAGATCACAGGGCATGTTCCATCTATGGCAAATTGGCAGCTAAGGCGGACCACTGGTGTAGCGCGGAGCCTCGAAAGCACTATGAGTAAGACGCACCTCACTTGAAAAGTAAAAGGGTGAGCCTCATCTCATTGGCTCAGTAGAGATCCCGTGGATCCCCACCGCACAATGAGAATAACAACACGAACAATAAATAAATGGCAGGAAAGTAGTAAATAAACAGGCAATGAACAAATAAATGAATCTACCAAACTAACGCTAAGCTTGTCGTTATAAATCACGTCCCAAGGAATTCACAACTATGAGGGTAGAACTAGTACTCGGCTACGCACAACAAAATACCCTCGATCGGCAGAACACTAAGTCATGACTAGAGGAAACCGGAGTCTCTAAGTCTCAAGTGACAGGAGAACAACCCACTAGAAGTAAGGCCAGGTGCGTCCACTGATGTCTTAGTCCGCGCCTAAGGTGTCTGATGTGAAACCACCTTGGGGGTGGTAGTCACAAGACCGAATGACCCTCGGACCTAGCAAGCAAACAATGAGCATAGAACTTCCGCAGGGCCGTAGTGTTCCAAGTCCGAGGGATTGGAATCCCATCCATAGTAGATAGTCGGTATGCTCCTTCCCGAGCGTCTCGATCACTCGGTAGGGGCCTTCCCAATTACGGGCTAGCTTTCTCACTGCCTCCAGTGGTCGAGAGACTTCAGCCTTCCTGAGAACGAGATCCCCTGGCTGGAACTGCCTGTCTCGGACCTGGGCGTTGTTGTACTGAATCATGTGTCGCTGGTACTTCGTAGCTCAGATTCTTGTAACCTCGCGTACCTCATCGGTCAGGTCCAAGTTTTCTAGAAGTTTCTACTCATTAGACTTGGATAGGAAGTGGATAACCCGAAGGGACGGGCTACCGACCTCCAATGGGATGACTGTCTCGGTGCCGTAGACTAGCTGAAATGGAGTTTCGCCCCTAGTGGTTCTTGGAGTGGTTCGATACGACCATAGTACGCTAGATAATTCCTCGAGCCAATTACCCTTGGCTTTACCGAGCCTGGTCTTTATACCCTTGTGTGTGGTTTTGTTGGCATTCTCGACCAACCCGTTGGCCTGGGGATGGGCTACCGAAATGAAGTGGTTGCGAATGTGTAGGTCGGCGCACTTATTCTTAAAATAAGCGTTATCAAATTGCCGACCATTGTCGCTCACAATCACCCCGGGGATGCCAAAATGACAAATGATCGTCCTCCACACGAAACTCCATATCACTGCTTCCGTTATCTTGGCAGTAGCCTTGGTTTTGATCCACCTGGAGAAGTAGTAGATGGCGACGATGAGGAACTTTTTCTGACCTCGTGCCACTGGGAAGTGCCTAAGGATATCAATTCCCCACTGAGCGAAAGGGTACGGCTCGGTTAAAGTTATGAGCTCTGAGGCTGGCTAGTGGATCAGGTGGTCGAACCTCTGACAGTGGTCACACTTCTGAGCATATGTGGAGTAGTCTCGCTGGAGGGTGGGCCACCAATAACCTCGGTGCAGCAAGATCTGTTGGGTCTCCTCTGAGGTGGAATGTTGGGTGAGAATGTTGGGTCTCCTCTGATTGATAAGCAGTATGTGTACTACTGTGTGCTGAAATGTTTTGATGATTGGCAACAGTGTTGTTTGACTTGGTTGACTGCATAGTTGACTTTGTCAACTTCATATGACATGATGATGAGTGTATTTTGAAGACTTTTATATGTCAGATTATCATATGAATAATGTTTGCATCTTTACACTTAGTCTGTGCATTAGAGGTTTACGGGTGACGCGTCCCTTGATGACCTACACCACACCGCAGTGACTCCCTACTTGCCCCAGACAAAAACTGAGACACACACAAGCAACACTGACAAGGGTCTAGTCAGGGTCGTGCTCATCAGCACGCGTCCGAAGTCCCCGACCACGTATGCACACATTGACTGACTGCGCTACGTCAGGCCCTCTAGCTAGTATTCCTCCCGGCCCGGACTCGAGCCACCACAGTAGGAGGCCCTAAGGCAACCAGTCTAAAGCCGTCTCTCTCAGGTAAAGACTCGCCACCACTCCTTGGTGGGACCACAAGCGTGTCGGAAGGCTACGACTAGTGGGGAGCCACTGATGTGACCACTCTCTGAGGAGAAACTCCAAGAACCACGCACGCACCCTGCGCGAAAGTCATGAAGGACCAAGTGGCGCTAAGCCACTAGACTCTGGATAGTCCTCTAGACTCACTAAATCTAATGGTCCTTGAGTCACAAGACTCGAGGTCAAGACCGTTGTACCGAACGACGCCATGCCGTCAATCTACCCTAACCCTAAGGTTAGAAACTTTGGCACGATGACTCACGAGCAGTTCACGACTGCCTTGACCATTACCTCAAAAAGGGAACTAAGGAAACTTCCAACCCCAAGCTGGGCGACTGGACTCGCAGTCCAAGGCCTTACACATGGCCCACTCGGAAACCACCTTCCAAAGAAACTTACAACGTGTGCGGGAAAACCCCACCGCACTTACACCGATACACAGTGACTTGATCAAGCGTAACACAAAGACCCGGAACACGTGGGGTCACCTGGACTCTCAAACTCATGGGCACGTTAATCGAGATAACATGATACCTCCAGACACCCCCAAAATGTGGACACAAAATGCCCGGGGTGTCCAGAACGCTTACAAGACCGAAGGTTGACCACTGGGTCACAATCGGGTCGACCGAGGTCCAACACCATGCTCAACTGACACGACGAACACGGAAGCCAAGAGACGGTCCTCCCTGGGCCGTCCAAGAGCTAGGCGGTCGGACGATGGACCGTCTCAACTAGTGAGACAGTCCACACTAGACCGCGTGGGGGTAGACGGACGGTCGTCTAGCGTCCACCGTACCAAGGAGCTAAACGGTCTCCTTTAGACCATTCAAGACATAAGCGGTCCACCTCTGGGTCGCCCCAGAGTGAAACAGACCCCCCTTGGGCCACCGCACCTCTGGATCGAACGAGAACAAAAAATGGTCAACACTGGGCCGTTCAAGACCCAAACACTAGCACTTCAACAAAGAACCAATCAACCATAAAATCAAATGATAAGGAATCAAATGGGAAACCTTTGAAACAAACAAGCAAGTTAAAAGCAACTGAAATTCAAGGGAAACAAAGACGACAAGAGCCCAATCTAGATGGCCCTGGAAAATCAAAACCCATATCTCATTCCACTCAAAACATCAAGAAAAACAATCCAACTCCATCAAATCAGGCAAACAAGCCAATCAGAAACCATAACACAAGCAACAGAAATGCCTGGAACCATGGAAGTCGACTTAGACACCCTCACAAGTTGACTCTGGGCAGTAACAGAAACATCACAAAATTCTGACAACATGAAAGTCAACTGAGACGCCCTCCAAAGTCGACTTCTGGCATTAACAGAAATAAATCTCACCTTTTTGCTCCTATAACAAATGAATTGAGATCTCGGCAAGGGTTTCAACCTAATAGGCCTGTGTGGATGGGCCAGTCCCACTGGCCAATTGGTCAAAGAAGCAGGAATTCAGTGAGAAGGTCAAATTTTGTGAATCAAAGTCACGAGTTATCTTCCTTAAAGAAATCTTCTATAAGTAATGCTGCAAAAATAATCATGTCACTTCACAATGCGAGCTGAATGCTAAGAAAAAATGTGTTGAACAGATTTGAATTCCCAAAAACTTGCTGGAATGTCTACAGGGAACAAACAGTCTCAATGGACCCAAATGTGCTTGAGTTCTAAAATTTTCTGTGTGATCTGTCATGCAGGAATGCCTAGCTGCTGTGCACAACAAGTAGTACCTGGATAGCGGCTGTTCAAGGCATATGACGGGGGACAGGAACAAGTTTTACCTGCTGGTTGACAATGAGGGCGGACATGTGACATTTGGAGGAAACAATAAAGGTTAAATCATCGGTACAGGTAAGATAGGTAAGAACTCCTTCAATTGCATTGAAAATATTTTGTTAGTTGAAAGATTAGAATACAACCTGCTCAGCATAAGCTAATTGTGTGACGAAGGACATAAAGTTTTTTTTAATTCTCAGATCTGTAAAATAATGGAGCCCAATTCAAATACAGTCAATTTGTGGGCAAGAGGGTAAACAATGTCTACATGATAGACCTAGATAACCCTGCCCATGTTGACTTGTGTCTGACTGCCAAGAAAGATGAATTGGCATGGCTGTGGCACCGTAGGTTAGGGCATGTTAGCTATAGGGTCATGCATAAATTAGTCAAGAATAAAATGGTCAAAGGACTTCCTAAGATTTCATTTCATTCAAACCTCTATTTTTAGTCTAATGCTCTATTTTTCAATCTTACGCTTTGTTTTCAATCTAAAGCTGTAGTGTTCAATCCGACAAATGAAGCTAGATTTCTAACAGATCATATGAGTTTGTCGACTGGATTTCGCCATCTATCACATCGTGTAACACAACCCAGTGAAAGGCTAGTGCACAAAAAGATTAGAACTTGCTGTATAGAATGGTGTGCAACAATTATTACTCTAAACCCTAAAGTGACAAAGAAAAGTTAGTTTTGTTTTTAATCAATTTCCTTCTTTGTTGTGGATGTGATTTGAGGAGGAGAAAATACGCCATACCCAACACGGCACAGCATCGTCAGGCCCATTATAGTCCAGGGTACCTAGGCCCATATCGACAGTCTCTGACCGACCAACGGTCTTGAATCGTGGCCTAGTTGTGGCCCATCAAGGTCTAGCAGGCCCACAGGTAAAATCTCCGCGTTTGTGCATTCTGCGACCGTAACACTTGCCAATGGACAAACGTTAGGATTGTCATTACGGGGTTTATCCTGACGAGTACCGAATCACGTCCACATCGTCGAGATGTCCGCTATGACATCTTTTCTCAGAGAGTATGTGAGTGGGTAACAGATGATCCCCATGATCGAGTAGGACACCACTCTACTAACCATGTCATCACTAAGTCAGGGAAGAGATAATGCCTCAACAACAGGTATAAATAGGCTCCCAGATGGGTTTAGAAGGGGACATAAATCTCTCTAACTTAACACAATAAATTCTTTCAAGAAGTTTTTCTCAGTACTCTTTACGAGGGAGCAAGCATGGCTAATGAGTTTGAAGCATTTCAAAACACAATTTTGCATGTTCATTAGCATGGGTTGTCATCTCCACCATCATTCATTAGATTTGAAGTAAAGTTATAATATGTATTGCGAGTCAGGTTAGTCTAGCAAAATCTCATGTCAACTGATATAAGCATAGGGATCACACCTGAACATCATATTAGAAAAGAATGAAGTAAGCCAACTTAGTCATCATGGGACACTCTAATGTTAGTAAAGAAGTCATTCTCTTTTGCAAAGCCATTTAAATTTCAGGTAGAAATAAATTTATCAGATGGAACATCAATAGTGAAAGAGCAAGGTCAGCTACACGATAAGGTAAAGTTGACAGGCTACAGTATTTGAACAGCCAAGCAATGACTACATTTAAACAACCGCATTTAAGCTTGAACTGTTAGGCTACATTTCAATTTGAAACACTTGACCAAATGAGATAACATGTCATTTTAGTTATTTTTTTTCCATTTTATAGATGTGTCATACCCAATTTGCCATCTTGGTACGTGGTCCTATCTCGAGTCATGGCCGGGACGGCCGGTCCGACAGGGATGGCCACACCTGCCCCGAATGATGTGCACGTGACTCAAGGAGGTTGACACAATATCCGAGCGCTTCCATGTGGCACCTTTTGTGCGATTTGACTTCCATACTTGTAGTTGTTGGAAAGGCGATGATTTTTTCTGCGGATATCTCGCATGTCGATTGGTCAGGCAACTGGCGTGTCGTTGGGGCCTGTTCGTCTTCCCAAGTTTTGAATGACTTGCAACTTCACCTATTTCCATTGAGAGGGTGTTGGTGGAAAATGAGGTAACCGCCTTGGGGAAGGGGTTTTTGCCTTTCGTACTTCTTCGAGGGGAAAGTCATTTAAGGCAACAGTTCCCCTTTGGCCTATAAAAAGGTCCTGAAGGGCGTTTCCTCCTCTCTTCATCACTTAAAGCCATCCTCTACAGTTTTGTCTCTCCACGAAGTGTTGGGCAGTTAGTCTTGGTGAGACATGGAAGGCATTTTGGAGGATGAAGATGTAGACTATAGGAGGGGGGAGGTTCCTACTTCTCCGATTCGAAAGAGCGTTCGACAGTTGGCGGGCAGCTCGGAAGAGGGTTCGACATGTGGTGGCACATCCTCTTCCTTCTTTTGGACCACCACCACTACCTTTGGAGGAAGGTAGAAGCAGACGGATAGGGGCATCAGGCACTTCCCCTTGTCCTGCTCTCGCCTCTCCTCCTCCCCTCCCCTTTCACTTTCTACCGTCGATCCCGCCCCCTAGAGCGGCAGTTCTTCAAGCTCCCTCCTCACCTCTTTTCTCTCCCTCTTCTGCTCTTCAACTAGCCTCTGCTCCTTTTTCTTTGAGTCTATGGAGGATATCGTTTGCCATCCTCTTTTTTGTCGTACCATGTAGGGGGTCCTTCCAAAGAGTTGGTAGAGGAGGTTTTTCTGGCCATTCCTTCTTCTTTTTTCTCTCTTTCTTTGATACCTTTATCTAATCTTCCCGAGTAAACAGGGTCAGTTATCCCATTTTTCGAGCTAGTTTCTACACTGGGTAAAGTCAGTGGCTCGGCCTAAGAATATCGATCGAGTTCACGTCGAGTGATCTACTTGTACCAACAGATGTTGTACTTTTATTATTTTTTCTTTTGATCTGTACTGTAATGGCCTTGGCCTATCCGATTGGTCATTCAATGGGAATTTATAGATTCATATTCATATTAAAGATATGCCCGAATCGAAAGAAAGACCAGGGTTTTGCCCCACTTGGCGTGGACCCAGATCTTTGGGATTCTTGATTTGTAATATCTTCTCAAATAACGAGCCCATCTAGTAGACAGCCTAGCTCGGTTATGAACATGCACCCTCGTTGGGGCGGTTGCCCCTAGACACTCGGTGCTAACATTATCAGGATATTCTTGGACAGATAACTCCTCAAAATGCTGAATATCAAAAAATCATGGAGTTTTGTCTCTCGACACAAAGATCCTAAGGTTCGGTAATTTCCCTCGGTAATCTGGCATGAAGCATAACTCCCTTGATAAAAGAGCAGGATGAAACTGAGGGAGAGCAATATACGGCATTGACGTGGCCAACTTGCTGATAAACTGAGAGATATTGCATAAGGTGTGCAGAATGTTCTTGAAAAATGTTGAAAATATGACCAATTGTCCCTTGAATATAGAACTCATAATCTGCTGGGCGATTGTACAAGTTAGCATGGTACGGATAATGAACCCCTCTTGACCAGTGATCTGAATAGCAATGAAGCAAGAGGAAATAATAGCATCAATAGTAAGACCTCCGACGAGCAAAGAGATTGCCATCGGCCTCGCTCGAGAAGAAACTGGCACCAAGGCAAGGGAACTCTTCTTGGCAACTATCCTTGGAAACATAGGCTCATCAGCCCCAAAATAGCCAGAGATCAGGACTTGAATTGACATGCGGTAAATGAAATCTTGAATCTTGAATCTTGAACTGCATAACTGGCATAGAATCATCTTGACTCGGCTCATCGTCTCCCTGGGGACCAGACCCGAGGGGCACCAAAGGCAATGCACACCCACTCCGTGGAGTGGAAGTAGATGGAGAAATGGAGGTGGTAGGAATAGGTTTGGAAGGCATGGAGGCTTCGACGGGGATGGTGATGTCAAGAGGTGGAGGTAAAGGGGTTGAGGCAATGGCAAGTTTGAGTGTGGGCAAAGGCGAAGGTGGAGGCATAGGTGGGGGTATAGCCTGCTTAGGCTCGGGCAACGATGGTGAAGGAGATGACAGAGGCGGCGGAGATGGCAGAGGTAATGAAATATGGGTCTTTGGGGGAGGAGGTGGTGAAGGCGGTGGTGATGGAGATGAAGGTAAAAGGGAAGTGGAAGATCGTGGGGCCCAACGTCGGCATATTGATATGACACGCCGAGCGGCATTGGGAGTGGAAGTGGTAAAGAAAATGGTCAACTGTTCACCGCTTCATGAAGAAAATGGTCAACAGTTGACCACCATGAACAATAACCTTTTTATTTTATTTTTTTATTTTTTATTTTATTTTATTTTTTTAAAATGTCAAATGACGGTCTTCTTGAGACCGCCACTTTCAAACAACGGTCTCTAGATGACCGTTTCTTCAATTTTTTGCCCAAAATCGTCCCGGTCACCCCTAGTCGCCTGGCGGTGATCCATATGACTGTTTTCCTTAAGTGGCGGTCCTCCCATGACCGTTTCTTAATTTGACGGCCGTGCGATAGACCATTTCTTGGACAGAGAGTCCAAATGATCTTGGACTCCGATTTCTTTGCCGCAGGGCTCTCTGGTCGATTTCTGCTCGACTCTGCTCTCTGGTCGATTTCTTCTAGAATATTCCACCAAATTGAGCCCTGTTTATTTCTATCTCTTGCCCTTTGTATTATCTCGAGTTTGGTATATAGAACTCAAATTTTTATGGGCTATATCTCTCGAAATCTTGGTCGACATATTGAGGCTTCTGCATTTTCGTATAGTTTAAACTCTATCAAATTAGGCTCTGAGGCCTACTTCTCAGGACTCTATCTTCTAGAGCCTTCCCCCAAAAAGAGTCCCACTTGTTCCTACCTCTTATCTTGACCATTATCTTGAGAATGATCCAGAGATCTCGAGATTTAGTGGGCTCTATCCTCCAAAATCGTGACAGAAAGTTCTGGATTCCAGCAGATTTCTATATAAACCTGCCCAGTTCACCTGTGCGATGGGGGGCTCTTCTTCGGCCTGGGGCGAAGCCATGTTGGATTGTCAACTCAACTCTTCGACCCAGGCTGTTGATAAAGTATTAGCTTTTCATTCCATCTATTTGGACTACATTTGGTCATCATTTGCACTCTCTTCTTCACCCTAACTTTTCTGATTTTGTCACAGTTTCTGGGTTTTCTGCTCATCTTTTGAACCTGTGCGACGAGGCGCCCTTCGTCAGTTCGAGGCAGAGTCACGTTTCATCCTCTTCGTCCTCCTTTGACTCCATATTGAAGAGGGGAGTATTAGTGTTCATATTCATCTCTTTGGACTTATTTTCCTCATCTCCATGCTTAGTTCTCCTCTCCTACTTGTAGCAAATTGTCACTGTCTCCACACTTAGTCTTTGCACAGTTTTCTACATGTTCTTTATTTTCTCCATGTTGTGTCACCTCTCCCCGTAATTATACTGCATGATAGATCATGTTCTTCATACCTAACTAAGGCCTAAAAATCTGTAAAAATAGTCGAAACGATCCTGGCGAAGAGTACAATGCGACTGCAGCGACCACGAGTTGAGGAACTGAAGGATAAATAGGACGAAGTATTCTCAACTTGGGAGCTATAAAAGTAGTCCAAAACTCTTCTAAAAGGATCCGAAAATCTAATAAAGATCCAGCAGGACCCAATAAAGATCCGCCAGAGATCCAGGGCGCTACAATGGCCTTCTGCCTAAGTCAAGTTGTATGGCATCATGACTTTAAGTCTAAGCCGTTAAATGTTCTTGTCTGGCGTCATGGCCTTTCCGCCTAAGCCGATAAATACTCTATCTTGGCGTCATGACCTTCTGCCTAAGTCAAGTTGTACGGCATCATGACTTTAAATCCAAGCTGTTAAATATTCATGTTCGGCGTCATGGCCTTTCCACCTAAATTAGTAAATATTCTACATTGGCATCATGACATTCCGCCTAAATCAAGTTGTATGACGTCATGACTTTATGTCTAAGCCATTAAATATCTTTGTCCAGCATCATGGCTCCTTCTGCCTAAGCTGGTAAACGTTCTATCTTGACATCATGGCCTTCTACCTAAGCCAAGCTTTATGACGTCATGACTTTATGTCTAAACCGTTAAAGATCTTTGTCTGACATTATGGCTCCTTCCGCCTAAGCTGGTGAACATTCTACCTTGACGTCATGGCTTTTTACCTAAGCCAAGTTGTACGGAGTCATGACTTTACGTCTAAGCCGTTAAACATCCTTGTCTGGCGTCATGGCCTTATGCCTAAGTCGATAAATATTCTATCTTAGCATCATGGTCTTTCTCCTAAGCCAAGCTTTACGGTGTCATGACTTTACGTCTAAGTCGTTAAAGATATTTGTCGAGCATCATGGCTCATTCCACCTAAGTTGGTAAATATTCTGCCTTAGCATCATGGCCTTCCACCTAAGTCAAGTTGTACGGCATCATGACTTTACATCTAAGTCATTAAACATCCTTGTTCGATGTCATGACCTTCATCTGAAGCCGATAAACATTCTATCTTGGCATCATGGCCTTCTGCCTATGTCACGCCCCGAGCGCGGAAGATTACCCGGGGGTACGTGACGAGTTTATATCATTCATGTCAATCAGAGCGTAGTGTATTCGACACAAAGACAGAGCACGCAATATAGCAATAAACTCAACCCTTTATTCATTCATAATCATCCTCATTACAATATCCAAAGGCTTAGACTCAAAACCAATATTTGTTCTCCAAGAAGGATGCCAAACCTAAACTCATTAGGTGGATCCTCTTACTCCAAGAATTTGATCTTGAGATTCGAGATAAAAATATTCTGAGAATAAAGTTGCCAATCATCTTTCTCAGATTCTCACAACTGATAATGCTCCTTTGCAAGATTCATTTCCCGATGAACACCTCTTATCCATCACCCATAGGCAACTCCCATGGTTCGCAGACATTGTCAACTACTTAACTATGGGACAAATTCCTAATAGGTGGTCTAAATATGAAAAAGAATATTTTTTTCACCAAAATTAAGATCTCAAATTATGCCACGTGGGTCCAGATCAAATAATTAGGAGATGTGTCCCTGAGGAGGAACAACAAAGCATGCATATTGAACTTTTTATCACACTCTAACTTGTGGGAGACACTTTGCGGGAAAGAAAACTATCGCCAAAGTGTTGCAAAGTGGGTTTTCCTGGCCCACTCTCTTCAAAGACACCTATAAATTAGCATGACTTGTCTTAGGTGTCAAGCTGTGAGAAACATGAGCAAAAGAGACATGATGCCACTCCCCATTCTAGTGGTTGAAATCCTTGATGTTTGGCGAATTGACTTTATGGGGACCTTCTCACCATCATTCAGACATGAGTATATTCTGTTGTGTGGGAATTGCTGATCTAAAGGGGAGGGGTGAATAGATCTGCCCTCTTTTTCACGATATAAAAAGATTACAGCGGAATAACGTTCAATTTTAGAGTTCTATTTGGCCAAAATCTGATCCCTAAGAGTCCATAGTAACCTTACAAGTTCTCCCAATTCGGGTTCTAGCAGATAGGATCCCAAAGATCCAATCTTTTTGCTCATTTTTCTATTCACAGAACTAGCAGAATGTAACGGTCGAGTCTTGGTGCGTCAGAGCCATGTGGCGGTCGCACGATAGACCGTCAGAAGGCTTGGGCGCCAAATTCGAATTTGGTTCAAACTCCTTTATTATATTATCCATATAACTATCCATTTAGGGTGTAATTATCCCTATATTCCGTGGATAAATTAAATAACCTTCTAGAATATGGGTCAAACTTAATGGGCTTGGTCCTTAATCTCTTGGGCTTTAATTAAATAGGCCAGGTTAATAGTTAAACCTAATTGGGCTTATTAATGAATTATTTAACCCAAAATTCATTCATTAATTTAATTTAGCTTATATAATTTCTAATAATTCCCAAAAATTCATGAATATTCTAGGATTAATTTATAAAAATTAAATTTTTCTAATTACACTTATGCCGAAGCCTAATAAAACAAACTCATAAACCCACCTTTTGACTTAGGGGTTTAAAAATAAAATACACAAAATACACACATGTCTTTTGACTAGCCTAATAAGACGAATACACACAAATACATGCAAATACGTGTATCACTCAATACACATAAATATGCTGAGTCTTCAGGAAGCCGAATCTCCGAGCCACAAGCTTGGTGTCGGGGCAGTGCGGCGTTGGCAACGAGTAGTGGACCCAGTAGTGGGCCCGGTGTCCCCACCAACGCTCCAACGCCCCTCAACGGCACGCCCAGGCCAATACCTTCAACAGCACACCGGCCAGCCTCTCTAGCGGCACACCTGCTGGCCTCCTCAGTGGCATGCTGTTGCAAGCTCCCAGCGGCACACTTCTGTTGCCTGCCAGGGCACAACGCCTTACCCCTCCAGCAGTACATCCGGTAAAGGAAATCCAACGCCATGCCCTAAAGATCCTTGGCGTGCAGTGGGCTGTCTGACGTGTCAACCAGAGATGAAGGCACGTAGGCTACACCGAGGACGGGGAAAGTCAAATCCTAATGAATGCCAGTCACTTCCCACCTTCGCCGTTCGTGTTCAAGGCTTCCGCCACTGGGAGTATATATGCCCTCCCCCTCCGGCAAACAAGAGAGAGAGAGACATAGATAGACACATACAGGCGGACACCAGAGACGTAGAGAGCCACCCTCCGCTATGCTGCCAAGCAGACTAGAAGAGAAGAAGAAGAAGAGAGGAAGAAGGAGGGCTCCCCAGCGGCCACTTAAGAAGAGAGAGAGTAAGAGAGAGGGAGAGAAAGAGAGAGGTTGTGTAGCATAGAGGCATTGAGGGGGAGCAGGGCGCCGTCGCCCCTGCTCAACCACAACTCCCCTTTCATTCTTTCGTCTCCCTTATCTTCCATGTAGTGTAGCTAGAATGTATTTCACCATAATCATGCATAGCTATGATCATTTCTAGTTGTGAATAAAATCCTTCCTCCTCTTGGGTTTCCTGCCATTGTGTTTGGTCTATGCCGTGATGTGTGTTTGATTTCTTCTTCCTTCTTTCTCCGGCGATGCCTGCTCTTATGTCGATGGTTTCTTCCCCATGGAGTTGATTTGCCTCTTCATGGGGTCTACTGTCCGTGGCCCCTCGATCATGGCTGGCTTCCCCCCATTCACATGCCCTTCCTGCCCCTCTGAACACCCAGGCCCGATGCCATTGTCCCAACACCTCCCTGAGCCATTGCCCCTCCTGCTAAGTTTATCTTGTGTTTGGCCCGCCCAACACCTATAGCCCAGTGCCTTTTCCACCTACATTCCTCTCGAAGACCCCAACTCGGGGCATCTCTACTCTTCTGGCTAGCATAGCCTGCCCCAGCGTCTCAGCCTGGCACACCTTTAACCCTTCCAGCCTGGTGCACTCATCCCCTCCTCTTGCCCGATGCAACTTCCCCAGCCCTTAGCCGACACGCCCTCAGCCTGGCACAGCCTCCCTGGCCGGTGCACTTCCCCCCTTCAGCGTCCCTATCTCGGTACACTGCCTGGCCACCCCTTGCCCAGTGCACTCCCTAACCGCCCCTGCCCGGCACACCCTGGGATCTGCTAGCCTGGCATGCCCCAGACCCTTCTAGGCCGGCACACCTTGGCTAGCTCCTATTCAGCACACTCCCCAGCCCAGTGCAGTCCCTTGACCCTTCCAGGCCGGCACACCTTGGCTAGCTCCTATCCGACACACTACCCAACCCGGTGCAGTCCCTTGAACCCTCCAACCCGGCACACCTCCTTCAGCCCTCCTATCTAGTGCACCAGTCATTCCTCTCCTATCCGGTGCACCCCTAGCCAGCCCTAGAGGTGTCTTCCATTCGTTGTTTCTTTTGGATTTTCTGAAGTTTTATCAAAGGTGTTGTCACCCTTGGGACGCACCTCAGGTAGTCGGGTTCCACCACTCCATGGGGGCGCGTTTCCTTTACCTCCCTTACCGTCCGGGTCAAGGGGAGATGCTGTCGAATTTTCGTCAAGATATAATAAGCACGTCAAGAGACAAAAGGAAGCGACAAACAAATGAAATGAATAATGGTAAAGTGCTTCAACCAAGACAAGAGAACTGTGAATAATACGAAGAGGACCGGACTGAGTGATAACTACACAGCTTGAACACTCGTCATGCAATGAAGAGGAAGGGGGAAATGATCAAGAGAAAGGAAGAGAAAAACCACATGCACTGCATGAAACCAAGGAAGAGAAGAAAAGAAAAGGCACAAGAGAACGAAGAATGAATGGCCCCTCTGACCCTTACCCAGTATACTCCAACTCCACCTCACCTAATGTACCCTGCTAGGCCCAGTCCGGCACACCTCGATCATCCCCTTCGCCACCTCCCCCTGGCTTGGTCTTCCCCAGTACACCCTCACCCTTCCCAGTCTAGCACACCCCAACTGTAACCCTGCCCGATACACTCCGGTTCTGTTTGACCCGGCACACCCTCTGCCTGGGTCCCATCTGGCACACCTCCCCTAGCCTCTGCCCGGTGCACCCTTCAACCACCCTTACCCGGCACAGCCGCCATGCATAACCTTGTCCGGTACACCCCTTAACCCTCCTCCAGTGGTACACCATCCAACAACCTGGCCCTTCACACATTCCACAGGTGCATCGACCTTCCTTGTCCTACACATGCCCAGACCTCCCCTTTGGCCCAGGCAAACCTACACAGACCCTACCCTATGTGCACGGGCCTTAAACCCTCATGTGCACCAACCTTTCCTTAGCCTGGGCAGACCTGCACCAACCTCATGCTGGCCCAGGCACACGTTGTACGGACCTTGCCTAGGCCCTTGTTCTGAACATGCACCGACCTTATGGTGAACATGCATCGACCCAGGCCGAACATGCACCGACCGTACGGTGAACATGCACAGACCTTACCCTTGCATGGCTGAAGGCTACACTGACCTTGCCTACGTGTGCACTAACCTTACCAGCATCTGCACCAACCCAACCCCCCAGCTGCCCTGACCTTGCCTGTGGCTGCACCGACCTCGCCCATGCCTAGCTGCCTGTGTGCACCGACCCAGCCTTGATCTGCACAGACCTTAGCCCTCGCTCGCACAGACCTCCAGCCCCGTGTGCACCGACCCAGCCTTGATCTGCACAGACCTTTAGCCTGCATGTGCACACCGACCTCAGCTACACCTGCACCAACCTGGCTGCACCTGCACTGACCTCAGCTGCACCTGCACCGACCTGGCTGCACCTGCACCGACCTCAGCTGCACCTACACCGACCTGCCTGCACCTGCACCGACCTTATCCTAGCTACACCGACCTTGTCCGGGCATTGCACCGACCTCCCTTTGGCCTCCCGACGGCCTATTTCCTTACACATGCTACAAATGCAAATAAAAGAAATGTGATGGTGGTGGTTATTAAGATAATAATAATAATAATAATAATAAATTAACATATGAAAATTCTAATAAAATAAGTAAATATATATATATATATGACCGAGATTGTCTTCCTTGTTGTGGACTGCCTTGTTGTCTAGGTGACGCCTTGAAAACAATGGTGAAGCCAGTTGTTGCATTTCTCAGGAGTCAAAGGAGACCTCGCTCCTGTTTAAGTTCAAGTACCTTAATCTTTGCTAGCACAATGTTTCTGTTACTCTGTCTTTCCAGTTGCCACATTGAATCCCATCTCTTGATCACCTCTTTGAGCTGTTTCAGTTTCAAAGCCAGAGTTTTCATATTATACTGCTCCAAGCATCTAGACCGCCAAGTATCAATTACCAATTGATTGAATTGCTCATTCTGTAACCACACCTTTTCAAAGCGGAATGACCTATGTGTGCTACTCCCTTGATCAAAAGCGACTAGAAAAGCTTTATGATCTGAAATTGTCTTTGGCTGTGCTGACATTTTTTTTTCTGAAAGTGGATAGTACCACTGATTATATAAAAGAAAAGGAAAGAAATTACACGTATAGAGGGACTGCTCCCACAAAAGTCCCAAGTACAAAAGGGGCTGTGCTGTGACCTTAACAAGTGGGAATAAAACTGTCTACCTATTGACAATGAAAACTCTATCCAGTTTGGACATAGATATTGGATCCCTGGTGTTACTTCAAGTATACTTCCGGTTAGTAATAGGTAATTCCAAAAGTGTACAGTCATCCACATAGTTATTGAATAACGTCATACTCTTTGTTATTCTAGTACCTCTGTTCTGATCAGCTGGGAATTGGACTTCATTGAAATCCCCAATAACACACTATGGAAGGTCAAAATTTGACTGACAGGCTGCCAGCTCTTCCCACATAACCTGAAAATCAGTGAGATTATGAGGACCATAAACAACTGAGAGCATCCAAACGTACATGGAGTTGCAGCATTTCATCTGCACTGTCAGTGAGAATTCCCCCATATGCAACGGGGAGCCTTCCCACAAGTCAGTATTCCAAAACACCACAGTACCTCCTGAAGAGCCCAAAGAACTGCGGAATTCAAATCCAACACCCTGAAAATTAACTAATTGCTTAACGAGGTCCATAGACATCTGTTCAATCTTTTCCTGTAAACAGAATTTCTAACTGTAAACTTCTGACTGCCTCTTTGACAGCAAGATGCTTTCTTCGGTCATTTGAACCTCTGACATTCCAGTTGAGCATCTTTTTGACTGCTGATGATCACCTTCTGACACCCTGGAACTGATTCACCTTCACAGCCCATAAAATATTTTCCTTCAAAATCTTCCAGGCCTCTTAGATTTGGCGTGAATACATGTTTGGTGGAGAGATGGGTGGACAGAGCATGGGTTTGTGGAGGATGGACCAGTGGGTGGCCAGGTTTCTGACCATCCACAGGCCTGGGCGGCCAGGGTGCTGGCCTTCCACTGATGGACTTGGGTGGCCAGGGCTTTGGCCGCCCAGGGAGGTGGGCAACCAGACCTTGGGCCGCCCTGCTCCCAGGGCTATGAGGTTTTGGAAAATGGAATGGGGGTGGGTTGGTGTGGAAGATCTAATGAATTTCTTGTGTTTTCTTTTTTTATTGTGTGCATGGTTCGAGAAGGATCAGAGCCCGAGTTTCATGGGATATGGTGTGGGCTTGGTACCATGCCTTACATTCTGGGTAGTGGGAGAGGGTGGATGGAATGGGTTTTGGCCCGTTCTTCAGAATCTGACCTTTCCCAGTTGATGCTACCTTCTAGACGGTGGTACGGGAGACATGGGTGGATAGTTGTAGAGCCTTCATGATGCCATGGGGACATATGATCCCCACCCTCGAGGACATAGCTTTCTTGACGGGGCTGCGAGTGGCAGGGATCCCGGTCCTTGGCCGAGAGCTAAAGGATTATCGAGAGGAGATAGAGGGCCTTCTCGGGCCACAGCTGGCTCGACTTGAGAGACCGATGACCACTCTTCTACTCGAGAAGATTAGCACTATGATGGGACTCGCGAGAATGACACGCGGACCACTAGAGGCCTTGGATGCATACTTGGGGCGAGTGAGACAAAGACTCTGAGCCCACGGGAGGAGTGAGCAGCAGGAGCTGAGGCTGTTCTTCTTGTATTTCTTTGGGAGGATGCTGTTCGCTCCTGCCTCGAACAAGGTGAATCTCAAATATCTCCTGTTGGTGCGGGATCTCAAGCAGGGACTCCAACTCGCATGGGGAAGAGCGATGCTGGCGCACCTCTTCGCCCACCTAGATCCTGTGCACCCAGGTTCAGGGAACCTGGGTGGTTTCATGCCCTTTTTGCCAAGTACGAATCTACCCCTCTTAAGCGTGTTGATCCTAAATTTGATTGATTGACTGACTATTCTTTTTCTTGCATTTTCAGATTTGGGGGTACACTCGGTTCCCACTAGGTCATGACACGATTTTACGAGCCTTGATGCAGGCGGTCACTCTCATGGCTAGATGGTCTGGGATTGACGCTTGGTGGCCACTAGACTCTCCGATCTTAGGACGGCTTTGGATGAGTTCCCTCCCCACCAGGTGAGTGTTTTGGCTAAACAGACCTATAACAATGTGACTGGATAATGGATAGACGAAATGGGCTAACCTAAATGGGTCTTACAATAACAAAACATGTGGATGATGATGGAAATACCACACAAATATCACAAAATGGGCTTGGACAAGCCCAAAGGACACAAATAATGTGATTTGAGAGTTTTTACCCAAGTTAAACAAGTTAATATGATGGGAAATATTTTATATGTCAAAGTGGTCCTTTTTAATGTTTTGAATTAATCACAATTTTCTTAAGATAGGAATCCTATGGGAATAAGGTCCAAACTTTAGGTTGACTAAGGTTAACTCCCTTACGCATATGCAAAATACAAACCTAAGGGTGGAAAGGTACAACCTGTCCGACGTCCGTGTGGGAATCCACGGCTCACGGGGGCTTACGGATGTCCCGGATAGGATCACCTAGTCAACTCCAAGGAATATGGAGGCAATAGGATATCCTACCAAGGTAAGTATGTAACTAAGATATGATAAATGGATGATCCTATGTGCACCAGAGTGCATGCAATTCTAACCTAAAACTAGAAAATCAAGGCAACACTTAATTATGCAAACATGATCAAATGACTACAAATCAGATATGGAAATGAAGCTAATATGAAGGAGAACAAGACAGGACCACAAACAAGCGTAATTAGAACCCGGAAGGCGAAGAAATCATCACTGCAAAACATACCTGTGAGTCTGCCCGTAGACCTGCATGCAGATTTTATGCACAAAATGCAAAAAATGATGATAGTATTTAACTATGCAAATAGAATCTAATGCATGAAAATAATATATGGATGGAAAGACAATATAAAAAACTATGCAATGGAGCCAAAAAATAGCCTAAACAGACCCTGGAAGGTAATTTAAGTGAGCAGAGAAAATGGGCCTGCGAATCTATCCCGGGTCTGTCAGCAGACTAGATGCTGAAAATATAAAAATAGAGACAGGTTTTAAATATGCAAATGTGATCTAAATAATGAAAAATTTATATGGATTTGACAACAATACAAAGGATAACACAATGCAACAAAAGTCAGCCCAATCCGATGTTAGGATACAAAGTTATGCATAAATGAACAAGGCCCCCGTAAGCAGTGCGCCAGAACTGCCAGAACCAAAAGTGGTCTACCAGCTGACCGTTGTTTCCACCTTTGCGGTCTACCAAATGACCGCAAAGCCACCAGAAAGGCCTGGGGCAGCCCAGTGATGACCGCTAGGGGTTCCTGACGGTCCTAGAGACGGCCTAGACTTTCTTGGATCTGCAGTCAACCACGGCACCATACCGCTCTAACCAGTCCATGCCTAGAATCGCATCGTAATCAGCCAACTGCAGCGCATACAACTTCGCTGGCAACTACCGGTCACTGATGATAACAGGAGAATCTTTCAGGCAAAATGGAGTGGACATGAAATCTCCGGATGGTAACTCAACGAGCAATTCATAGGGCGACTCGATTACCGGCTCCCCGAGCCGATCAAGGAAATCCTCGAAAATAAATGAATGTGTAGCACCTGAATCGAATATAATGCGAGCTGGACGACCGAAAATCGAAACTGTACCTTCTACGAGGTTGGACGCAATGGCTTCTGCATGAGTGATGTGAGTAATCTGGCTCCTCGACTTCCGGCTAGAGGCTGCAGAAGATTGCTAGGAAGAAGCTGGAACTTGCAAATAAGATGGCTGAGGCAGAGGTGGTGTAGGAAGATGAAATTGAGACTGCTGTGGCTGGGTGAACTGCGAGAACTGCGCTGGAACGGACTTCATCAGGTAATCTCGAACAACGTGACCCGGCTGATCACCGTGATAGCAGACTACTAGTTAGAAACATGGTACACCTGGGTGACTGCCACCACACCTTGGACACGGTCTCAGCTGACTCACGAGAAACTCTCGGCGCTGCTGAAAAGGAGGAATAGACTGTTGGACAGAATCAGAAGACGTCGATTGCTATTGCACACAACCCGCAGATGATTGACGGTTAAATCGCTTCTTAGATTTTCTAAACATCCGTCTCGAAGTGCCACTAGAGGTAGGCGCAATAGGCGGAATTCCAGGTGCTAACGGCTGAAAAGACTACTAAAACGGTACAGCCGACTGAGCAACACTGGACTGAGAAAACCCTGCAGATCTCGCCAAATCAAGCTCAACCGCAACTGATGAGGCCCCTGAAGGGTTGGAGGAATTTGTTGACCGAGCGTATAACGAATTGGAATTACACCACGTGCAATGTGGTATCGGCGGTGTCCTAACGAGACAAGGAGTCCATCCCCCTACTTGGACTACGACGAAACCGACGATTCGATGCCGATCCGATGAGAGGGCGACGCGACGCCTCCCGGCCCGACTCGGCCCCACGCTCCGCGGATCGAGAGAAGATGGGTGTCAACCCGATCCTCGCGACGCGACCAATCCAACGGTATCTCCCTTGCTTCGATCAGCAGCCGTCTGGACTAGAAATCGAGAGAGGAACGTAAATCGAGAAATTAGTCCAAAATCAAGTCAAGGATTCTATTTATAGACCCCCAAAACCCTAGGTCGAGTTGGAGAGATAATAGCATGAAAATAGGGCTCACCTTTGATAAATCTCGAAGATAATACTCCCAAGAGTCCATAGAAACAAACAGAAGCTTCTGAGGATCACTACTCAGAGAGAAAACACTGAACTAAGGACTCTAGTTCGACCACAGATGAAGAGAGGAAGCTCAGGCAGAGCAGGACTCTTTGTCTCCCCTAACGGTCTTGCGATAGACCATAAGGCATACCAAACGGTCGACCGATAGACCACAAGGCTTGGTCGATCACAAAGAGATAAGGCCAACAGGAGAAAAAGGAAACCCAATAAGATTCTCCATCGCCTAGCGGTCGAGCGATGGGCCACTAATGATTGTTAGCAGTCGCGATAGACCGTTAGGTAGCGAGACGGGGCAAAGAGATAAATGCCAGATAAACCTTTGATTAAATCCATCAAAAATCTTATTAGCTCTTATCTAGGCCCAATAAGCCAAAATGACAAGACATAGAAGGAACTTAGGTCCAACCATGGAGAAAACACATAAAATAAGCCCAAGAATGACCAAAAATAACCCAATAATAGTCGAATAATTCGGGAGATCATAAAATAAGATAGGAGATGACCAAACTCATTGGTCATAAAATAGGTGTCAACACATAGAGGGGGCTATAGGGCCCTCCGCCCTATATCCATCAAATTCTCGTACTCTTCCCCGGCCAATCACCCACACTAACATCCCGTACGGCAAAGGATGGTAGATGATGGCCAATATGGGCTTCACCATGGGTAGAGGTTTGGGCCAGCACGAGTAGGGTCCCACTCACAGGACTAGACTCAAGGTCTCCAAGGGTCGCACGGGCTTAGGCTACTCTGCTGAAAAAGTAGCTAAGACCACCCAGGCTAGGGGTCTAGTTTGTGGTCACTTTGTTCAAGGTCCGATATAGCCAGGAACTCGGCAGGAGCCGAGGGAAAGTCCTGACAGTTCCTAGGAAGAGGCTCCCTGCAATCCCCCACTCGAGGAAGACTTCGGTCTTCTTTCCTTGTTTCATCTCGACAAACCTCCTGACGATGTCTCTCTGGTAGGCATGTTCCGTGCTCTAGATAGGCCAGCTCATGTCTGTTTCATTCCTTTTCAATTCCATCCATTATTCCCTCCACTCCTCACCTATCCGATTGTGGGGCAGCCAACCCATGTTGTCTGCACGTTCACCCATGACCACCAAAAAAAATGCCAATTTGTTAACAGAATGCCCTTCGGGCATAAGACCCTTGGACGCCATTCCACCATTTCTCTCAAGGTCATTGGACCCCATCACAAGAGATTGGATCTGATACCACGTGTTGTGTGGGAATGGTTGATCTAGAGGGGAGGGGTGAATAGATCTGCCCTTCTTTTTTCAGATACAAACAGATTGCAGCGGAATATTAGAAACTTGATCGAAAGGCAGGAACCAAAAATACAGGATGCATGTTTAAGGATGAGCAACGGCCTATGCAAACATCAAGCGCATGTGAATCACACAAACAAACCACATGAACAAGAATTTTAAGGTGGTTCAGACTGAACCCTGAGTCCTACGTCCACCCCTCACTTAAACTAAGGGAGGCTTCACTAGCGCCACCGCACTACACCACTATAAACACAGCAAACGGCACAACCGGCCAACCACAGACACGGGAAGCCCTCTATCTATCTTCCTACAGTACCAGGTAGAGACTGAAACACCACGGACTAGAGAACACCTCCGTCTGTCTTCCTACACACACCAGTAGGGATGGTTCAAGATTTAATTAAGCAAGATCAAGCAAAAACAAGACTGAAAAACTCAGACAGGAGGAGTGATGTTCAGTGCTCGATGTAAAAGTTCTATGTCTGAGATGAGGAGTGCTTGAGTTGTTGAGAAGAAGCTTGCTACTTCTTGATTATGGCTTTATCTTCACAAGGCACGACCAAGAGGAAGAAAGCTTCAGGTATGTCCCTTGATCATTTTCTTATTCTTCTTCTTCCTCACTTGTTGGCTCACACTACTACTGACTTCTTTTTCTCCAAGGATGCCCTCTCCTCAATCACGGCAGCCTCTGCTCTTGCCTCTTGTGCCTCTCTGTCATTTCTCTTTTATACTGTTGAAGTAGGCCTCTTGGTGCAGCACTTTGCATGGATATGTGTGCCTAGTAGAGGAGTTTTTCCCTCCAAGAATCTATCCTTGAGTAGGTCTAGCAGGGACAAGGAGGAGTGCTTTGGACTCTAACTAATTTGACAGCAGATAGAAAGTGCTTGATAAAGACCATCCTTGATCTCCAAAAAGTTGAGCATTTAACGACCTTCAGAGAGGGATAACTTGCGCTCTGCATTATTGGCTCTAGGCAACTTTCTACACACAGTACTATTCTAGGATCATATCTCTTTTAATGATAGCAGAAAGTGGTCCTGACATGAGTCATTTCCTAGGTAAGGAATCTGACAGAATAGCCACCAAAAAGTTGTGTTTTGGGAGCTTCTGTGGCTCAGTCCTTTGATGAGTAGCTGACGGGGGGCATTTGGTCACCTACTTTTAGAAGGAATCTCACTCTCGGGGACATGGGCCAGCTAGAACATGTACCCGCTTTCCTCCTACACTTCAAACATGATGCCAATATAGAAGACAGATATGTGTGGAGATGGAAGAGGGAGGGGTAGTTCTCAGTGAGATCGATATGTTCCCCCATTTCAACTGGTGGAGTGCGACACTCCTTAGCACCTCAGGTTTGGACCCGCAATAGTCCACTCAAGGTCAAACTGCTAGTTTGGAGAATTTCCCATGGTCAGTTGCCTACGTGTGATAGAGTGGCTCCTTTCCTGCAGCATATATCCACTTTATGTTGTTTATGCAGGGATGTGAAGGAGGACATGAATCATTTGTTCATAGGTTGGCCCTTTGCGCAAGACATTTGGGTGAGAATCGGTCAGCTTTTCCATCAGCTGCTTGGTCATTTCAAGGGGGTACACCAACTCTTCCTCAAGTAGCATAGGAGGTGGAACCCAAAGGGCAACTCTGTGATTTGGTGGCCAGTCCTTCATGCCACTCTATAGGCCGTATGGAGCGAAAGGAATAGAAGAATCTTCAAAAGGGAGACGAGATGAGAGGATAGGATTCTCTCTTTTGTTTGTGACATGGTGGCCTTTTGGGTGAGACATTTATGTAAAGTGGAGGCTCATAACTCCTCTCTCTTTTTTGTTTTTGGCAAGTTATTTGGGGTGAACCCTCTTGGTGTGGGGGTTTTTGTATAGGGTATTTTTGAGAGCTGAGAGCTTATACATGTACATCCCTTTCTTCTTGCAATATATTAGTGGTACCATCCACTTCTAAAACAAATCATGCATTTCCATGAGGAACATGGTCTTCATTTGGTGAATTTATATTTGTTTTCTTTTCCCCATTAAAGACTCCTACATTTGTGTAAAGTTTATTGATGATCATTGTTGCATGGCCTACAGTAAACAGATATACATAACCAACCACTTGCCACCTCTCAGTGTAAAAGATCTCTGTTCTAATGATACAATCTCCTAGCAAATAAATTAGTTACAACAAATTGCATGTGTTTTGTTATTAGAAATAGACTAACCATGGCTTAATGTTTCAGTCATCACAAAAGAATAAGCACTTGAAAATACCAGCAGACAAAAGGGTTTAGAAGTTGCTTACCTTTGCAAGTGAACATGAAAAAGACTCTAACTGTCCATCTGCACCACGATAGAAATGACATGTATTTAACTCTTTTATTACATTTTTTATTATTATTATTTTATCACTTTTTTGGGTTTATTTTTATCATTATTATTATCATATTTCTTTTATTTGCATTTGGGGTGTGCATGGAAGAACGAACCACCAAAGGGGCTGGGAAGGGATTTGCGCAGGCCTAGACTGGGTCGGTGCAGTTGAGGGCTGGGTCGGTGTAGGCTGGGCTGGGTCGGTGCAGGGTTAGAGTGGGGTTGGTGCAGAGTCTGAGTTAGGCTAAGGCAGGGTCGGTGCAGGTTCTGCCTGGGCTAAAAGCAGGTCAGTGCATGTTTGGCAGGGTCTGTGCAGGTGAGGGTTCAAGGTCTGTACAAGTGAGGGATGAGTCGGTGCAGGCTGGGGCGAGGTCTGTGCATGGTTCGGACCAAGGTCGATGCAAGTGCGGGGTGAGGTGAGTGCATGGTGAGGGCTGGGTCGGTGCAAAGGGGACCAAGCCAGTGTAGGGTCTGTGCGTGCAAGGGACGGGGTCTGTGCAGGTTTGCCAGGGCCACAGGAGGGTTGGTGCAGGTTTGGGGGTGTGCCGGGCAAGGCACAGGTGGTATGTGCCGGGTAGTGTTGTGTGTGGTGTGTGCCGGGTGAGACACAAGTAGGTTGTGCCAGGCTGGGGTAGGGCTAAGGGTGTTTACCGGATAAGGTTCGTGGAGGGGTACACCGGGCAAAGCATGGCTTGGGTGCACTGGGCAAGGCATGGCTAGGGTGCACCGGGCAACACCTGGACAGAGTGTGTCGGGCAAGGCACGACTAGGGTGTACCGGGCAAGGCCTGGTAGGGGTTTTCTCTTCTTCCTCCTTATGTCTTTTCTTCTCTTTTCCTCTTTCATTTTTATATAGTGTGACTGGACCCTCTCCCCCTTTCTATTAATCTTTTCCCCCTGTTTAACTGTGTAACCGATGCTCAAGTTCATGTGTTGATGCCCGGTCCAGTTCTCTTCGCGTCATCCGCAATTATTCTATCTTGGTTGAAGCATTTTACTATCACTCATCCCATTTGTTTGTTACTTCCTTTTATCTTTTAACATGTTATCATTTTTGACAAAAATTCGACAGCATCTCCCCTTGACCCAGATGCTAAGGGGGTGTAAAGGGGAACGCGTCCACAAGGAGTGGCGGAACTCGACAATTCAAGGTGCGTGCCAGTGGCAGCATCACCTTTAAGAAAACTTCAAAAAACCTAGGGAAACCAACGAGTAGGAGACACGGGGTTAAGACATGCGGGGGGGTGCACCGGGTAAGAAAGGGGCAACGAGCGTGCGGGGTTGTAGGGTGTACCGGATGGGGGTTGGCTAGGGTGTACCAGCCTGGGAGGGCTGGGGTGTGCCAGGCTAGATAATCCGTGGGCGTGCCAGGCAGAGGAGGTTAGAAGGTGCACCGGCCAATGGACGGGGGCCTGTGCCGGGCTGGCTGAGGCTAAGGCTATGCCGGGCAAGAAGGGGGTGGAGTGCACCGGGCATAGGGTCAAGCGTGGGCCAACCTAAGGGTCTGGCGAGGGCCTTGGTGGAAGATATCAGATAGTGCACCGGTGAGGGGAAAAAGTCAGCACACTGGGCTAAGTCTAAGCCAAGCAATGCACTAGTGGGCAAAGGGGAAAGAGATCAAGAATGTTGGGGAAGCAGGGGCTCACAACAGCCTGGGAGAAGGGTGTACGTCACCTACGGGGGAAGGCACTCCGCTAGACTGAGTGGCAAGCCCTGGAATCAAACTCATAGGGGACATCTCAAAGGGGAGA
Organism: Amorphophallus titanum; assembly: GCA_024336825.1. Classification (NCBI taxonomy): domain Eukaryota; kingdom Viridiplantae; phylum Streptophyta; class Magnoliopsida; order Alismatales; family Araceae; genus Amorphophallus; species Amorphophallus titanum. The sequence continues at coordinate 360,621 of JANBPO010006369.1, forward strand.
GCCCCACATAGGAAATCGTCGGTAGAGAATCACCCAAACGGTGTTGCACCAAGGCACCGTCTATTGGACTGGACAGACCGGCATTGTGGAAGGAGATCATCATAAGGAACAAGAACACCGGAGGAAGGGAAGAAACAAATGACCGAATGCATCGTGAGAACGGAAGCTTGCAGGAAAGACATGAAGCCCAACAAAGGAACATCTTTCATTCATAAAAGGGGGGTGACCGGGGGTTGGCCACGGGTTGAATATTATAGAGTATGCCTAAAACAAGCAGCAAAAGGGGGAGGAAGAAGAACAAGAGGATAGAAGGAGAAGGAAGGGGGTGAGGAGAGAACTGGGGTCGAGCAGGGGCGACGGATCCCTGCTCTCCCCCACTCCCTCCGCTACATGAAGCCTCTCTCTCTCTCCCTCTCTCTCTCTCTCTTTTTCTTACTCTCTCTCTCTCTTTCTGGCCTCTCCTTCTTCCTTAGAGCTCCCTGGACATGCCGAGCTTGGGCGGACGGGACTCTTCTTCTTCCTCTTCTTCCTTCTTTCTGCCTCTGTGTGTGTTTTTCTACGTGTTTGCCTGTCTGTTCTCCGTGGCGAGGAGGGGGCTTTATATCTTCGGTGGCGGGAATGCTGATGGCGAGCCAGCATTAAATGGGAGTTGACTCTCATCCCGTACCTATCTGCAGGGGTAGCCTGCGTGCCATCCTCAGAGGGCGACACCTCAGCTAGCCCTGAGCTATCCCCGCTGCACGCCAAGGGCCATAGGGAATGGCTTTAGATCTCTTTTGCCGATTGCACCGGGTGGAGAACAAGTTTAAAGTGCACCGGTGGATGGGCAGAATGCTGTGCCGCTGGAGGCTCAGGCAAGTGTGCCGCTGGAGGCTTCGATACGGGTGTGTCATTGAAGAGCCTTGCAGGCGTACCACTGAGGGCTCTGAAGGTGTGTCGATGAGGGCTTTGAAGGGAGTGTGCCGCTGGGGGCCTTGAAGGAGGTGTGCCATTGGGGGCCTTGAAGGAGTGTGCCGCTAGGGGCCTTGAAGGAGGTGTGCCGCTGGGGGCCTTGAAGGGAGTGTGCTGCTGGGGGCCTTGAAGGAGGTGTGCCGCTGGGGGCCTTGAAGGGAGTGTGCCACTGGAGGGCCTTGGGGGTGTGCCGCTAAAGGCTTCGAGGGTGTGCTATTGAAGGGCCCAAGAGAGCGTGTCGCTGGAGGGGCATCAGGGTGAGCCGCTGGGGCATGCAGTTTTGGGCTCTTTATGAGTACGGGCTGTAGCCAGTTTAATTCTCTTCAGGGACTCATGGGTTGTGAGCTTCCTGGCATTGGTTCTTCTTCGCTAACGTGCTTCCGGAGATGGCTTCACGGCAGTGTGCACATTCGGGGAGTCTGGGTGACCCATCTCTCCAGGGAGGTTTCTTCACTTGGTGTCATTGTTGATCCGAGACCGAGCAGGACACATGGCAGTGCGATTTCACATGTCCACAAATGCCCCCCACCCACTGGTAGCACGGGAGAAGGATGAGCCAAGCGGTGTACGTGGGTGCACTTTACTCTTCAGGGTTGCTTTCGAGACCCTGACACCCAAGGAAGGCGATGATCTCAGCCTGGTCCTGCTATCCGTACTGGCGTACGTAAACTCGAACACACGCTGGCACGTAAAAGAGTCGTGGGTGAAATGTTCTTGTGTACGTACATGTGTACACATATATATGTTTATATATGATACGTGCATTTCTACGCATATGCGTACATATGCATATTTACCATAATTATTCATCTCACTCTCTCTCTCTTCCTCTCGATTCTCTCTCTCTCCCTCACACGTTCTCTCTCTTCTCTCCCCCTTTCACTCGGTCTGCGGCCCATTCGGTCTCAGGTCGACGCGTGGGAGGTACCGACGGGATGGACTCGACGCGAGGATCGCGCCGGTACCCTTCATCCCTCGGGTTGCGGAGTGTGGAGGTGCGTGCGAGTGAAAGGATGACATGACCCCCGTCACCTGATCTGCACCAATTCGCGGTCTTCGCCGAGCAAGAGGTAGGGGAATGGATTCCTCATCTCGCTAGGAACCCCTTGACGCCACATGCGTCGCCATCCACCGTCATTTTCATCATTTTTCGTGTAAAACTCTATTTTATAAAATTTTGGGCTAATTTTTTGAAATTCATTTCTCTCTCAATTTCTGGTCTAGACGGCCGCTGATCGAAGTGAGGGAGGTACCGTTGGTTTGGTCACGTCGCGAGGATTGCGTTGACGCCCATCTTCTCTCGATCCGCAGAGCGTGGAGCCGAGTCGAGCAGGGAGGTGTCACGTCGCCCTCTCGCCAGATCGACATCGAATCATTATTTTTGTCGTAATCCAGGTAGGGGGATGGACTCTTGCCTCGTTAGGACACCGCCGGTACCACATGCACCGTGGTCCGACGCCCTTTTTCTCATTTTTCGTGCATGTTCCCGTTTAGTCTATTTTTAGTCCATAATGCTTGAAATTATCTCCATGGGCATCGTCTTTTAATTCTAGTGGCATGTTTAGGTATTGAATGTTGTTATGGTATGGTAGGGTAGTTTAGAAACGTATTTCCCTGCGTCCCCCGTCGATTTCGGTCCATCGGGAGGGGGTTCGATTTCGAACTCTGAAATCTCGAAACCCAGGCGACATAACGCGCCCGCCCCGGTGCGTTATAGTCATTTGGCGGGCCTATATAGGTGCATTATTCCCCTTGTGGCGGACTCCTCTAGGTCTGTTATTTTATCGTCGACTGGTTAGTTGACCATTGACCTAGTATGGCGGTTCGTATAGCAGTGCATAGTAGGTCCGTTATAGTTCTTTAACGCCTCGATATGGGTGCATTATATCATGCATGAAAATTGTGGGTTTCCTGTGGATTTTTGAGTTCGGGTGTCTTTAACGTGCCTGTTATGGTGCGTTGTAGCCCTTGTTGGTCGTGTTGTGTGCCTGTTGACTTTAACGCCCCTACCCCCGTGTGTTAAAGTCCTATAGCGCACCTGCCCAGGTGCGTTATAGTCCGGTGAATGGGTTATAAAAATTATTCTTAATATTAGAGAGACTTAAATAAATGTAATACAGAGATGAGCACTACTATAGTGATAGTGTGAACAGAATTAAAGAGATAATGGCAATCACATAAGGAGACACAATAATTTTATATCGGTTCGGACCTGACTCTCAAGTCAGTCCTACGTCCAGTCCTCAGTAACCACTGAGGTTTCCTCTATCTAACTTCCCCCACTGGGAACACTTACACTCTGTTGTTTTTGCTAAGGTGTTCAGCCACCCCACAAGCACTCTCCTTTCTAAGAGTCTTCGCTATTTTTGCTTAGGTGTTCAGCCACACCACGAGAACTCTTTCAACTAGAGTCCCAACTGATTTTCTAGTATCAGTCGCTTTCAGGAAACTGACCTCTTGCTAGTCCCTCTTGCCCTCGAGCAAGAGACTCTCCCTTTAAGGAGAGACATACAACTTTTCAAGAATAGGCAGATTGTGTACAATAAATGCAGATAGTTCGAGATAGTAAGATAAGAATGTAAATCAGACAATCTTGAACTAAAAGTTCAAAGAGCCTTCTAAAGAGTAAGAACAGAGTATCGTAGAAGGCTTGATGAAGAAGCTGAGAGAGATGCAACAGAGAGGTTGCAAAAGCTTCTTCTTCTTTGCGAATGCTTTCAACGAGAATAGAGTTGACGACAATTTGAGCTTGTGTTTCTCTCAACTCTGTAATGCAGACTTTTTGCTAGAGATTTAAATTACTCAATCTATTTTTGCATGAAGAGTGGTGAATGCATCCAATCTATAGCTTCCTTGAAAGATTATGTTACGTTCATTTTCGTAGCCGTTAGACTCAATTTTGTGTATGTTAGGCTCTTCCAAATGCTCGTTAGACTCAAGCATGTATTTGTCAGAGAGAGCTTTCTCAATCTTCCTTGCATTCTTTGCTGGCATGTCGTAGAGATCTTCCTTTCTTCAAGAAATGTAAAGCTCTTTCTTCGAGTAGGCATAACAGTAATTTTTTCTTTAACTTAGCCTATTTCTCCGACTGTGAAGAGATATCCTCTTTTCGACGCGTACCCTACAGTAGAATACCATTCTGAGGTATTTCTCCTTTTTATATAGTCGTCATTCTATAGGGAAGTATTGTTTACTCTATACAGTCAAACAATATGTTATTTAAAATACTTCCTTCTTTCTCTCAATCTTAATACATGTCTTGTACTGCTGTTTGGCCTATTTCTTCATGAAATAAACTAAAAAGATTGACCTTCTGTGACCATTCGGGTCACAAGATGGAGGAATGCTGGTGCAAGTTAGGTGCCTATTTGCATTGTGGGAGTAGGGGCCATCGTATCCCTGAATGTCCTCTTCTGTCAGATCAAGCTACACCGAGCAAGTCGCAAGGAGGCCAAAAGCGACAGGGCAAGCTCCAAGCCCTATAAGAAATCGAGATAGAAGCCACCGAGGAAGCTACACTTGTTGTTTTCGACAAGCCGACATTTGTTCTCTTTGATACAGGAGCAATGCATTCTTTTATTTCTCAAAATTTTGCTAAGTCTTTATCTGTGAAACCCATATTGATGAACTTTCAACTGGAAATATCAACCCCTATTGGGCCTCCCGGCACCTAGTGGGCCTATCTCCATGCTGGGAAAGGGCAAGATTGTGGAGTTTGTTCAGGTGAACAGAATTTTCCTCCCAACATTAAAACATGTTCATCACAAATGTGTTACTATCCATATTCCAAAAACACCTTCCAAAAACAGATCAGAACGAACTTGAACTTAACAAAGACATCCACATCCCTCAGTGCCAATTCAGTATCCTCGGAAGATGATGATGTCAGAGTCAGATGGACAAATATGCAGAATAAGAAATTCTAGAATTCCCAGGCAGAAAGAATCTTGGAATGAATGGTAAGTGTGGCTGCAAGTTGGCAATCAACAAATAACCTAACATTGTCATTGGTTTGGCAGTCCAAATGTAAGAACACAGAGATCTTTGAGCTCAGCATATATCCATGGATATCTTGAAAAAAAGATGTAACCAAATGGGACAAGAACTGGATTGCACACACTTTAGTCAGTTGTCATCAATAAATGCCACATGAAAGCTGTAGAGAAGGCTGAGGGTAGTTTTGTCATTCTTATATTGCCTCTGTTTTAATTGTCATTTCTGGTTTATTGGGTGTGCGCCCCTTGTAGCCTGCAGCTAGGGGTATTTTAGTCACATCTTGTAAAAGGGCTGTTGCCCTGGTCTTATTAAATAAGATGGATGGGTTGCGGCTGTGGTTAGAATAGAAAGTGACAGCCGCCACATGTTTTTGGCCCTCTTGGTGTATTCTTCTCTTCTCCCTCTTCCTGTTCTCCTGTTCCTAGCTGCAACAAAAGCCAATCTTCATCTTCTTTTATAGAAAATCAGATCCACCAGGGAAAGAACAGAGGTAACTTTTTCAAGTGGAAAGTGCCACTTTATGGGCCATATGGAACGAGAGGAATAGACAAATCTTCAAAAGGGAAGTGACATGTAGTGAGAAAATGCATAGCAGAATTTGAACAGAATCCGTATGTCAAGTCTTAGCACAAACAATATAGGATCATGGAGACAACATGCATCTATGTGCAGCCTGAAAGGAGTTAGAAATCAGAACTTAATGGAATATGTATGCGTATCCACATGGTCAGAAAAGGAACATGTATCAAAACTTATAAATCAATTTCAGAGGTCAGTTCAGAAATAAACAGAATGGATAACGTATGTCAAATAACATATAATAGAGTCAAATAGTAGGTACAATCTGATCACAATTATCGAAAGTTTTGAACTAAATGCAGGACCCAGACATAGCGCCCAAACCACCACTAGAAGGTCAGAAATAGATACGAAATCACCTAGGCAATGCCGATGAGGTCTTGGTTAGCTGTGTAGAACCAGAGGAAATTTTCCCCCACCTTAACCAGTGGAACTTATCCACCTCCAGGATTTCACCTCCTGTGCCCTCGGGTTCAGAAACAAATTGAGCCTCCCCATAGGGGCATTTCTACAGTTTGGTTCCACACCCTTCTATAGCAGCAGTGTCCCTATGGTCCATAATTTGTCTCATAGCATAAGGAGTTTACAATGACAAGGAATATTATGCAATACAAGGACAACATTGAAGGATAGCAAATGAACTTTCAGACTATGCACCCGAGCAAGAAAGATGTAATGAATACGAACATGTGTAATCACTGCATGATGAGAACAGATCATTTAAATAACCCTACATACCCAGAAATCAAACCGAGCTTCATCAAAGTAAAAACAACATATTCATACTCAAACTATAATTCATGATCTGAGCTTCAAGATATTATATCATGCACAAAAGGAAGATTTGAGGCTTCCGATCTTGGCTTGAATCGATGATTAGAGAAAACCCTCTGCCTCTGGCTAGGGACAGAAAGATGATGATCTTCTCGAGATAACCACGATCTAGCAGAAAACTAGAGGAATGAGGAAAGCCACTCAAGAGTATGAATGATCCACTCTCTCTCTGTTGCACTTCTTTGGGCTCCCTCTTTGGGATTCTTCAGAACCACACCGAGCACAGCAGTAATGCAAACGCTAGGGAGAGAAGAAAAGATAAAGCTTTTGTGAAAAGGGCTGGGGTTCCACCCCAATCCTCTGGCGGTTATCGAGTTTAGGGAAGGGATAATGACTGATTTAATTGCTTAGGAAGATCCGCGGTTACGAGAGAGGAATAAGGAGAGAAAATCCCAAGTTTGAAATGTCCGCTAATTAAATATAGTAATTATTTATTACTTTATCTGGAAGTTCAATGTACTCTCATGCACCTCCGCACACTGCTTTTATCCCTTTAGAGCATTACAGCTCTTGGGTGGCCTCTTAGGATCCAAGGGGTTTCGGGTTTACCCGAGCCCAGATGCTGGGTCATCACAGTTGGTATCAGAGCAGGTGTGTTGCGAAGGATGTGTAGAAGTACATGAGAATTCAATATATTGTAGTGCTTAGAGTCTGTAAGGTCTAGTACAGTCGACATTTGGCATAGGTTTTATGTGTTCTGTACCACTTAACTTTTTGCATCAGCGCTTGCCTGTGCTGTATTGGCACTATGCGAGATGTTTTTTCTCTCGTTAAGATGTGATGGAGAGTATTCATTTGTTATGGTTTTGTTCTCGGTTGTGTTGCACTGGGCGAAATTTACTAGTAGATGTGAATCTGTGGTGCAGCATTCACTTTTTTCGTGGTTTGTTCAGGTGGCTGATGGGCTCTGTGATGGCTGTGCATGGTCTCCTAAGGAGATTATATTGTTTTGGCTGTTTCACTTGAGATTTGGTTAGCCCCAGAGGTGTTAAGGTTGTGCTTTGAGGTGGTTGTTTGGATGCCTCTTTGAGAGAATGCTCGGGCGAACCTAGGATTTTCCTTCCTGGTGAGCTGCTATTAGATGAGCTAGATCTTTCTCATTCTAGTTGTGGCATCTTTCAGAGGTAAGCTCTGGAAGTGCTGTCTCGGTGAAACCTTTGTCATGTGTCTACTTATGTATGGACTATGTTAATTCTGAATCTGATCTGCTCTTTTTCAACAGTGGCCTGGCTTTGGACCTAGTTCGTGTGTTAGAGGATGTTGTGCACTGTGTTTGGTAGCTATTGCGCTATGAAGGTTCAGTAATCATTTCAGGGCGCAAGGATAACCTAAGATTGGTATTCTTGGTGGCTTGTGTTGTGGCTCTTAGGTCGATGATTCGTACTATGGCACCCTGTGATCGGCTGTTAGTAGGATCGATACTCGAGGTGTGGTACATTGCGATTTTGTGAATTGTGATGGTGCCGAGAGGTGTGTTGAGATGCGGATGCCGAGTTGTTTATCTTGCCTGTGTGTATTGTGTAGAGTGCACAGTGGAAGCGTGTGGGATTATTACCCATTGGTCGAGGATCATTGGTTGGAAGATTCTGGCCAGCCGAGAGGATTGCTGCCTCGGTGTTTCTTCATCTTGGCTATATGTGCCTTGATGTTGTTGGTTGTAGTGCTTCAAAATGAAGCACTCTCCATCGGAGATCAAACGGCTGTGCTCAGGGACGCTCTTCTTCTCTTGAGGTGGATCTCTCTCTTTTTCTTCTGGAGGAGCTTTCTCTCTTTGAATTCACAATTTCAGCAGCCGCCTCCTCTGGTTTTGATTGGCTGATATATATAGCAGAGAAATCATCCTCCACTAAAAAGAACTGATCCATAGCCGAAATAAATCATTGGTCCAGGTGGCAAGAGGAATATTATGTCAATTTGAATCTTCTAGAACTCAGCCACGAGGATTGAAATTTACGCACCAAGGCTTGAGATCGCTGACACGTGATCCACTTAAGGTCTCACGAGATCAGATACACTTTAGACTTTTGGATCCATTTGGTACCTAAAGCAATCTAATTTTCACCCTTAATCATTTATTATTTACTCTTAGTCTCTTAAGTCCGTCGCCAGTACTTCTATGTTGAAGGTTGGAAGAAGATGCATCGAAGTGACTCCTTGCTACGTCGATGCAGTGTAGTTGAGGAGCTCTTAGGCAATTGGCTTTGAGTGCATAACATTTGGTGTGTCGATGCAGCGCTTTGATGCTTCATCATTGTTAAGTTCCAATTTTTGGTTCCAAGCTGAGTGTGTCGATGCACTCCTCTGTTGCATCAGTGCAATGTGAAGATAGAGCCTTTTGAATAGAAGACTTCGAATGCTGGCCTTTGACTTGGTGCATTGAGACAGTTTCTTGATGCTTTGACGTGGTGTGATTCGAGAGCTGATTTTGGACCTAATGCGTCAGTGCAGTTCTCTGTTGCGTCGATGCAGAACTCTGGAAATCGCTTCTGTGGGCATGACTCCATCGAGGCAGTGGTGATCCTACTTCGACATTCTTATGGTAATCACACCACCCATTCTCTTAATCTTTACTTCTGGAAGTTTCACCTTGTTTCTAAGTGAATTTGATCTGTCATTTCTCAGAAATTCCTCTCCCTCTTTGATACAGCTCCAGCAAACAGAACACCTGCAAGTAAGACTTATTGTATTAACTAATGAACCATATTGTATTGACATCATCAAAACACACAGAATGAAACACGCCTAAACCCCCTCGCCCACTCTGTAAAATAAAAAAAAACATATTCTCAAGGGTTTACGTGGACCAGGTTCTACCCTCAACCTGGTCCGCGTAAAGCCCTGATGCGGGACGGGACCTCGGACACGACAAGCTCGCGATCGTCCCTTAACGAGGGAAGCGCCGGATGTGCACGGTTGATTATATGTCCCTCCTTTTTGCTAATGTCAAAGGGGGAGAGCTGGTTGATGAGTCATTCAAGGGAGTTTGCTAATGTTAAAGGGGGAGAGCTAGCTGAGAGTAGTTGAGTCAGTTAAGGGAGTAGAGTCGTTAAGGAAGGGCATATCTTTATGCATGTGACTCTCTTTATGCACGTGACTTAAAAATGCTTGAATTAGGTTACATTGATATATAATGACTCACAGTGTTGTCATCATTGAAAAGGGGGAGAATGTTGTGTCCCTGTGATTTTAATGCTATCTAACACCATGAGTCATTGACATTCTGCGGTTTTGATGCTATCTAACACCATGAGTCATTGCATTTCTAATGATACTTCGATGTTCTCATTGCAGATCAAGTAAAAGGCTCAAATGAATCTAAGACTCACAATATGTGCCAGCCAAGATTGAAAGAAATCAAGTGCATAAAAATCGAGATAGTTGGTTGCACAAAAATCAAGGCAGATGATGAAAAATAGGTGGCCAGGCTTAAAACATGATAAGTGAAAAAGAAGTGTCAACCTCATGGAGCCACTGCATCGACCTCACAGCTTAACTATCATATTGGCAGTTTTCTTAGAGCAGTCCTGACACTACTGTTACAGCAGGTCGACACCATGATGCTTCCAGCAAGTGTTGTAGATAAGATTTTGCAAGGCAGTGTCAACACTACAGTTATAGCAGGTCGACACCACAGTGCTTCCAGAAAGCGTTGCAGATAGGATTTTACAAGGCAGTGCCGACACTATAGTTATAGCAAGTCGACACCACAGTGCTTCCAGAAAGCGTTACAGATAGGGTTTTGCAAAGCAATGTCGACACTACAGTTACAGTAGGTCGACACCATGGTGCTTCCAGAAAGTGTTGAAGATAGAATTTTGTAAAGTAGTGTCGACACGACAGTTACAGTAGGTCAACACTATGGTTCTCCCAGCAGCACTTTAAGCTGTTTTCTATCAAACACGTCAGGTCATCCAGGGAATAAAATAATGAACTGTAAACCTCCAAAAATATGGATTCGACACCACAGTTACAGCAGGTTGACACTATGGTTCTCCCAGTAGCACTTTAAGCTATTTTCTATCAAACACGTCAGGTCATCCAGGGAATAAAATAATGAACCGTAAACCTCCAAAAACATGGATTTCAAGGTCTAGAGGAAGGTCCAAGGTCAGACATGTGTCTCAGCCATCATCACCATACCTGACCAACTTTTTAGAGATAGATATGTCGAGAAACTACGAGGCTATCGTGACTTTCTTATATGTCGATAGTTCAGGATCAGAGGCTGCCCCTTGTTATCTCCCCGGAGCGTAGCCAAGATGAAGTGACTAAGGTAGTTAGAAACTATTTCCATGGCCTGGGATGCTCCTCCTTAGGCCAACAAAGGCTACTCCGTGTTATTGATGCCAGAGAAGAAAAGGAAGAAGATGAAGAAAGAAATGGGTCATCGTTTGTAGATGACAATGGGTATGAAGGCGGCATGTGGAGATCAAGCCAAAAAAATCCTTCCACATCATAAGTAAGGGAGAAGAATATCAGTATTCAAAAGGTTGACCTTCCCAGGCCGAACGAAGAGAAGGTATGGAGGCAAGAAAGGGGGATGCAACTTTTTACTTGCAATGTGGTTGGAGTGTTCGGCAGATATGGGGCTATGCCAGAAGAGCCAGAAGAATTAGCCCGACTAGCTGAAAGGCCAGGGCCGAATACCCAAAGAAGTAAAGCTGCAGAAGAAATGTTGAAAGCGGCAAAAGGAAAAGAAGTGGTTTTTGAACAAGTCACTACACTGACTGCTAATGTGGTGACATCTGAAGAAGAAGAAGTCATGTTATCTACCCCACTCGAGGGTGCTGTGGGTGAAACATCGGAAGGTGTCCCCAATACGGTGGCTTTAGACCCGTCAATATTGATGTTGTTGCATAAATATCAACAAGAAATAGAGCTGTGGAAAAAGCAACTAAATGACAAGATAGAGCAGCCTTCACCATTTAAATAACCCGACATGTAGCCAAAGTCATTAAGAGGAAGTGTTAGCCCAGGCGACCTTCCACCACCATGTACTCTTCCTCAGCCAGTGGAGCATAGCCAGGCTATTACCCAGCAACGTCCACCTTAACCGTTGCTACCACCAATGTTGCCCTATCATCGTCCAGCACCATTATTGCTCCCTACGCCGCAGGCTACTATGCTAGTTACTCCTTATCTGCAACCAGCACATTTCTATCCAGAGCCGATCGACCCGACCGCCATGATCAGATTAATGGTGTAAAGAATGATCGAAATGAAGCTAGTTGAGTGGGGTGAGGGAGAATACACCACATTTGATGCATACCGAGTGCCTTACCCACCGCATCATGCTGCTAAACAGCTCCCTCTAGGGGTCAACAAGCGGCCCAAATTTGATAAATTCAATGGGCAGGGTTCTCCTAAAGAACATATTGCATATTATATGACTGTCATGGTGATTTAGCTATATATGAGTCAT